>NW_026844017.1:8346849-8796211 GCF_029531705.1 Pantherophis guttatus | reverse complement strand
AGATAGATAGATAGATAGATAGATAGATAGATAGATAGATAGATAGATAGATAGAGGATGATAGATATAGATAGATTGATAGAGATAGATAGATAGATAGATAGATAGATAGATAGATAGATAGATGAGAGAGAGAGAGAGAGAGAGAGAGAGAGACAGAGACAGAGACAGAGACAGAGACAGAGAGACAGAGAGGGAGAAATTGATACAGAGAGGCAAAGAGACAGAGAGAGAGAGACAGACAGAAAAACAGACAGACAGGGAAAGAGAGGAAGAGAGAAAGAGAGAAAGAAAAAGACAGAGACAGAGAGAACTGGAAGGAGTAAGCAGTAAGTATTTCTAATTTGAGAGACTACAAATTAAACTTCTGACTTCTTGACATGTCAAGAAGGAATTTTACCAGGTGGGCTAGATATTTGGACCAACTTTTAAGACAGAACCGATGCCTTGGTCTTCCATTCCCATTCTTCAATGCCCCAAACAGCAAAATCAGTTCTAAAGCAAGCCTCTTAAAAACAGCCATCTAAAGAATGATGAAGAACTCCATACAAATCTCCACATTAGGGGAGTGAGCATCAAAAGCCAAGATATTATACAACATGATTTGAACTACTCATGCAAACTAAAGGGATTACAACTAATAGTGAATTACATGAAGGAGTAATGCACAGCAGTTCAATGACGGTATCCACAAAGCAAGCATTCAGTGTCAGAAAGGCCAACGGCAAGTTAAGGATGCAAAGAAGCGATATTGAAAATAGAGATGTCAGTATAACAATGGCTTTATATAAATTAGTGGTGCAACTGTATCTTGAATATTGGACAAAGCTCTGGTTGCTGCACTTCAAAAAACATAATGGAACTAGAAGTCTAGAAGGTGGCAATGAAGATGATCAAGAGGCTGGAATAGGGTCCTTAGGATGAAACATTGCAACCTTAGGGGCTTTTTAGCCTAGAAGGGAGGGTCCCAATTGATTATGCATGGAGAGGTTAAAGTGGACAAGGAGAAGCTCTTTTCCCAAAATATTAGAACCAGAAGCCACCCAATGAAATTGAATGCTGGAAGAACCAAGATAGACACAAAGATGTCTATGAAGATTCTCCAGGTTATGGTTGTTCCAAAGGTGTTTTTTTCAAGAGGCAACTGGACTTTCTTGTTTTTTTTCTTTGAAGACGGTTCGCTTCTCATCCAAGAAGTTTTTTTTCATCTCTGACTGGATGGTAGGGAATAAAAGGATAAGACATAATGATTTTTAAAAAATCTTTCAAAATTTATTTCTAATGCAATGCGTGTATCCACTTTGGAATTCATTACCACGATACGTGGGACTACTATCTTAACTGACTTCAAAAAAGTCAGTTAATTGGTCATTGTTGGACCAATTCATGGAAATCATGGAGATAAATGACTACTAGCTTTGATGACAGTGTCTTTGAAGTTCATTTGTTGGGTTGATGGCTTTCAAAGGTCATCAACCCATCAGATGTCATTGATTGTCCCTGGGTGGTCTGGGGTACAATATAGCAGGACACTGCTTATGTTCTTATTTTGATTTTGACATGCTTGTACATGTGACATCACTTGCCCTCCCATGCTGATGAAATTAGCACACATAGACACTATTTCCATTTAAATAGTGCAGGCAAAGACTCAGGAACATGGTTCTCCTCTGAGTGTTGTTAGTTGCAAAGTTGTGTCCAACTCATCATGACCCCATGGACAACATTCCTCCAGGCCTTCCTGTCCTCTACCATCCTCTGGAGTACATTTAAGCTCATGCCTACTGCTTCAGTGACTCCAGCCAGCCACCTCATTCTCTGCCGCCCCCTTCTTCTTTTGCACTCAATCATTCCCAGCATTAGGCTCTTCTCCAGTGAGTCCTTCCTTCTCATTAGATGGCCAAAGTATTTGAGTTTCATCTTCAGGATCTGGCCTTCTAAAGAGCAGTCAGGGTTGATCTCCTCTAGTTTGATCGCCTTGCCGTCCAAGGGACTTGCAGGAGTTTTCTCCAGCACCATAGTTCAAAGGCCTCAATTCTTTGGCGCTCAGACTTTCCTATGGTCCAACTTTCATAGCCATACATGGGAAAACCATAGCCTTGATTATATGCTCTCTTGTTGGCAGGGTGATGTCTTGCTTTTTAGTATGCTGTCTAGATTTGCCATAGCTTTCCTCCCCAGGAGCAAGCGTCTTTTAATTTCTTGGCTGCAGTCTCCATCTGTGGTGATCTTGGAGCCCAGGAAAATAATATCCGTGTATGGACTCTTAAATTTATATTCTTCCCCCTTTTTTCCCCCCTCTGATTTTCCCCTTGAGCAAGAGTCCCAAATTCCTTTTTTGGTGCTCTCCGGTTTCCATACTCCTGCAAGGATTTTGAGTTTAAAAAAGGAGAATTAGATACCTGAGTCTCACCTTGAATGACCTAAAAAAAATTGCCTTCTTCCATTAATCCTATCTGTCAATCACAGCGCAGTCCCAAAGTAATCTTGAAAACTGAGATATACCGGTACTTTGCAGGCTTAATTTATTTTCCTCACTTGTAGCTCATTCAACATCCTCAGTGCTGAAAATACTTTAAAAAAAAATAAGTTTGTCATATTACACAATTGTGTCTTTCAACAGATTTCAGGGATGATTTGTTGGCTGGACAGCAACATTTTTTTTATTTTGTTTTGTTTTGCTTTATGACACAAACAAATGCAATTGCATTTCTATTTGTATTAAATTTTAATCATTTGCTTCACTGCCCATAATACACTTGCTCATTTTGTCTTTTATTTAATCTTCCTAAGGTGCAAATCACCTTACATTTAGCATAGCCGTGCTGAAAGGCTTAAAATTAGGAAAACTGATAATGTAGCAGGCTATTAATTTTGTCTTTAAAAAAAATAAGAACTGAGATTGCACACTTCGTTCGGTCTGATTTTCATGGCAGGCTGCTATGCTGGTTGTGTGTTGTTGGAAACGTTGAATGTGTTGTCAACATGCAGTGGAAAATGAATGCAGTCTGGTGATGGAATAAAATGAAATTGAAAGGATGGAAATGGTAGAGAGGAGGGAGAGGAAGGGAAATCTGAGAATACTTTGGGATTTTTGTTTCTGGTTTTTTGTTTTTTGTTTTTAAAGATTTCATAATGAAAATTTTCCTCATGTACTTATTGGCATGAGTAAATGACTGATGAATTTTGTTTTCTTCAAAACCTATTAAAATTATAGTATACTAAGATAGATAGATAAGATAGATAAGATGATAGATAGATAGATAGATAGAGAGATGATAATAGTGACATAGAGATAGATGGAGAGAAAGATGATAGAGAATCAGATTCATAGAGTGTTAACCTTCGAAATTAGGTTTCGAATTAAGAGCCTTGATGGTACAGTGGTCTAAGCACCCTGTTATTAACACAGCTGCCTGCAATTACTGCTGGTTCGAATCTCTCCAAGGCTCAAGGTTGACTCAGCCTTCCATCCTTTCTAAGGTAGGTGAAATGAGGACCCAGTTTGTGGGGGCAATAAGCTGACTTTGTATAAAATATACAAAAGTATGAAGGCTATTGCTTAATGCATTGTAAGCCGCCCTGAGTCTCCGGAGAAGGGCGGCATATAAATCAAATTAAAAAAAAAGAAAGAAAGAAATGTGCTTTTGCTGTTGCAACCATTTTCACTTCTCAGCTTGCCAACAAACCAGGGTGGAGGGAAGGGGGAAAGAGAATGTAGGCTCCAGACAGCAAGAGGACAGCCGTGAGAACCAAGGACACTTCAGCAAGTGTTTTCCAGAGCCAAAAGACTTTCTCATAACAATATCATAAGACTCAATTGGACAATGTAACCCAGTCTAATGGGAGGGGAGGGAGATTCTATACTTTAACTATGTGGGTTTGTGCGGGAAATAGCTAGATCTGTTTTTGCTTTTATCTGTGCCGAAATGATATACTCAGTAAATAATAGATTAGATCGTCTCGCCATGCTTGCTTTGGTTGGGTTTGTCCATCGGAACTTTGACATAGAGAGAAAGATAGAGATGATAGAGATGTAGAGATAAAGATAGATAGTTGTGCATTCTTACTTTGCCATGTTAATGTACTAACATTATATTTCAGTCCTAGTGTTACATACTTTTTCATACTCTAGATCCGTGATGGCAAAACCTATGGCATGCATGCCGGAGGTGGCACACAGAGCCATCTTTCCAGGCATGTGAGCCATTGCCTGTTGCTCTTCCAGGTTTTGACATGCCATCCAGATGGTCTTCACACATGCGGGAGCACTGAAAATGGAAGAGCAGCCACCTGGTGCACATGTATGTGCCGGAAACCGAAAGAGCAGCCGCCTGGCACGCACATGCCGAAAACGGTGCTGAAAAGATTAGCCAACACTGCTCTAGATACATGATACATCCATTGCAACATTGATTAACTATTTAAGTCATTATTAACTCTCAACTTTAGACAATTTGATAGAAATATCCTGAGGTTGTTATTTTGGTTGCTTTTTTAAAAAGGTTACCAGCTTCCTGGTTACTACATCTTACTTACTTTACAATACAAATGTCCTTAAAAAAGAAGACACGTTGCTTTCTAGTTATTTTAGGGAACTGTAATCTGGATGATACAAAATAGCTTCATCCCTTTTGAGAATTTACATTCCCCAATCACTTCTTCAAGCTGTTGTAGTTCTTTAATAGCCATCCACAAGTTCATCTTCCCTATTCCCCAATTCCCATTTTCCATACACAAGAGTTAATGAGGTTATAATTTTATAATTAAAGTAGATCATTTTAATTTCTCCGATGACTCTTTATTAGGATTATATTGTGAAGAGGAGGGCTTTCATTTGTTGCTATATGCGATCGCTCGGCTTTCGCGGAATTTGCATCTGCTACTGAAGGCCTAAATAGTTAAAAACAATAAATGTTCCGGTTTGCAACTATCTAAACCTAAAGAAAGATTTAAGTGTCTTCAGTGATTTTGGGATGTGGAAAGATAGTTTGCATAATAGGCATAATAAAATGCCTAACTGCATAGGACCTGGGTACTTACGAGACAGCCTTCTGCCTCCGATAGCCTCCCATTGACCAATACGCTCCCACAGAGAGGGTCTCCTCAGGGTGCCGTCGGTTAGACAGTGTCGACTGGCGACCCCCAGGGGGAGAGCCTTCTCTGTGGGGGCACCTGCCCTCTGGAACGAGCTGCCCCCGGAAATTCGTCGGATTCCTGACTTTCGTACCTTTCGCCACGCCCTTAAAACACTATTACTCCATCAAGCAGGGCTGGCCTAAAATATTATTTTAACGGGTTATTTTATTTTAGATGATTGGCCAAACTATTTAATAATTTTAAATTGGTTTTAACTTTTATATTGTTGGTTTTTTATCTTGGCTGTACACCGCCCTGAGTCCTTCGGGAGAAGGGCGGTATAAAAATGTAATAAATAAATAAACAAACAAATACATAAATAAATAAATAAATAAATAAGACATAAATGACATTTTTGGTTATGAATACGGACAACAAAGGCATCCGCTATAAACACCTGATGATCTAAAAGCCACAACTTTGGGTTGTAATTTGGACTTGAAAATTGCAGGGTTTGGAACACCACACCTATCTGTCAATTGTAACCTCCTAAAACAGTTTATATTTCCTCCAAAATCTTGCAAAATCTTCAACCTGCATTCACTTGAAACTTGACAATCTCCTTCGGATGCATTACTTACTACTTCATGGTACTTGAAGTATACTGGTACTTGAAGTATTACAATCCTAATGATACCATTAAACTCAAACTACGTTTTCATGAGTTTTGACTTTTCTCAGAGTATAATCTCCTTCAGATGCATTACTTCATGGTATTTGAAGTATACTGTAAAGTCCTTAAAATACACTTAAAGTACAGCAAGTTGAAAGGACATGTTTTTTGACTTATTCACAAATCGTCAACATATTGACAACTAATGTGAAGGGTGTATTGTCATCTTCATCATCATCATGATCAAAACGTCTTTATTTTGGGTCATTGTTAAGGAACAATTTACATTCACCAGTTACTAATGCAAGAAATAGTTATGTTATAACCTTAATACTAAAGCAGTAGAAAGGAAAAGATTGAAGGACCTTCCATTCTACAGCTACCATGTTTCCCTGAAAATAAGACCCTGTCTTATATGTTTTTGAACCCCAAAATAAGCACTTGGCCTTATTTTTGGGGAGGTCTTATTTTTTTGGAGTGCGTGGAGCAGGGGTGAAATGCTCCTGGTTCGGACCGGATCGCCCGATTCGGTAGCAATGGTGGGTAGAGAACTGGTAGTAAAAATTCATGCCCCCCCCTCATGCCCAGCTGAGCCACGCGATCATCAAAGACTTTTTTTTTTACTTTTTTTTTAAAAAATTGATTTATATGCCACCCTTCTCTGGAGACTCAGGGCGGCTTACAGTGTGTTAAGCAATAGCCTTCATTCTTTTGTATATTTTATACAAAGTCAGCTTATTGCCCCCACAAACTGGGTCCTCAATTTACCTACCTTAGAAAGGATGGAAGGCTGAGTCAACCTTGAGCCTTGGCGAGATTCGATCTTACTTTAATTGCAGACAGCTGGTGTTAAATTACAGTGCTTCTGTCTATCTGTCTGTCTTCTGAGCTATCCAGGCTCTTTGGCCAAAAAAGAAAAATGCTTTTAAAAGAAAACAAAAGCCTCTGATGATCAGGCAACTCAGCTGGAATCGTCAGAGCCTTTTAAAAGCATTTTTTTCTACAACCTCTTCGGCCAAAGAGGTTGTAGAAAAAATGCTTTTAAATGTAAAAACAAAAATGTTGGCCATGCCCACCCAGTCACATTACTCCCCCACCAAGCCATGCCCACAGAACCGGTAGTAACAAATTTTACATTTGTAATAACAAATTTTACATTTCACCACTGGTGTGGAACAAGACGGGACTCCTCTTGCTGTCTTACCTGATTTCCAGCTCTTTCTCCCTAATCCTAACCAGAGGAAATGGCGGGGACTGACTGCACATGCATTTAAATATTTTTGGCAAGGGCTTATTTTCAGGGGAGGGCTTATTTTGGGGGGAGGGCTTATTTTGGGGGGATTTGGGGGGAAACACAGTACTAAATTCTAATAGTGTATGTGTGTGTGTATATATGTGTGTGTGTGTAGAAACATAGCAAACTCATGACAAAATCCCCAGTATATGCATTCTTTTTTAATTCTTTTTATATTTTTTAAATTTTTGTTGGATGACGGACATTTATTTATCCCGAACATGTTTCAAATCATGCCCTGATATATATATTTTTCTTTTTCAAGCCCACCATGTTTTGTATTTGGCACACTCTATTTCAAGCCATAAAAAATAGTGACTCCGAATAACTTCTATAGATAGATTTTTTTTCTCTTTAATTAGTAAATGACACAAGTTTCAAGGATAACAAGCAGCATTGCATAGTGGCAATAAGGAGAATAGCTGAATAACTTTGCTTAACTTCATTGGATTTGTCTTCAAATATTCAAAATAAGCTAAATTGACAACATCAGGACAGTTAAGAAAAGCACATACAAAGTTTAGCTAAAAGACAACATAATAATCAGAAGATGCTAAAAGTCTTGCTTAAGTGACACACATACCCAAAGCGAGCACCTGAACCAGAGGTGGGTTTCAGCAGGTTCTGACCAGTTCTGGAGAACCGGTAGCAGAAATTTTGAGTAGTTCGGAGAACCGGTAGTAAAAATTCTGACTCGCCCTGCTCCCATCTATTCTCTGCCTCCCAAATCCCAGTTGATTGGGAGGAAATGGGATTTTGTAGTTGCCTTCCCCTGGACTGGGGAGGGAATGGAGATTTTACAGTATCCTTCCCCTGCCACACCCACCAAGCCACGCCCACCAAACCATGCCACGTCCACCAAGCACGCCCACAGAACCGGTAGTAAAAAAAATTTGAAACCCACCACTGACCTGAACCCCCAAAATGCAAAGCACGTGCAGCCCCTGTGCACACGCCCCACCCTGTGCATGCTTGCCCCCTCACATGTGCCCCACCCCTCGCACATGCGCAGCAGAAACCAGGAAAGCAGCTGGCCAGTGGGAGGCGCGCATTTATTATTTATTTGTTAGTTCAATTTATATGCCGCCTTTCTCCGGAGACTCAGGGCGGCTTACAATGCATTAAAAAAAAATACAAACCATTATAAACATTTAAAAATTAAAATATTAAAACCCATTCACACCATTTATGCCCGGATCTCACGAGATCGCAATAGCGAGATCAACGGCCCCAGGCCTGCTGGGAAAGCCAGGTCTTCACCACTTTTTGAAAGGCCAACAGGATGGGGGTGGTCTGGACCTCAGGAGGTAACTGGTTCCAGAGAGCTGGGGCAGCCACAGAGAAGGCTCTCCCCCACGGGCCCGCCAGCCGGCATTGTTTAGCTGATGGGACCCGGAGGAGACCAACTCTATGGGATCTTACCGGTCACTGGGAGCTATGTGGTAGAAGGCGGTCTCAAAGATAACCTGGCCCTGAGCCATGTAGGGCTTTAAAGGTAATAACCAACACCTTGAATTGTGCCCGGAGACCAATAGGGAGCCAGTGCAGCTCGCGGAGAATCAGTGTAATGTGGGTGTATCTAGGTGCACCCACGATAGCTCGCGCGGCTGTATTCTGGACCAACTGTAGTCTCCAAACACTTTTCAAGGGTAGCCCCATGTAGAGCATGCATGTGCAGCAGAGCTAAACTGGAACAATGGCTCGTGTGCCCACAGAGGTTGCCAGAGGTTCCCCATCACACTCATGCCAGAGGTTCACCATCACAGAACTATATGTCTTGATTTCAAAGTACTATCATTGGAATTTATCCATCCATACAAGCTCCCAAAACTGGACATGCTTTATATCGATCTTTCTCCCTAAATATTACCTTTAAAGATGCAAAACCACAATACCCTTATACTGCATTCCATGCTTCCTCCTTCCGCTAAAGCAATTTACAGAACTGATGTCAATGCTAGAGTGTGACACAAACCAGTTTTTTTTTATCCTGTGGCTTTTAAATAAGCTAATGCTCTTGATAGTGTTGTAGAGAATGAAGGCCAATAAGTTCTGCTTCTTTAGAATAAATGTGGCATTTGATAATATAATATATTTGTAATGTGGGAATCAGGAGAAGAATCCCTAGTGTAATTTCATTCTGTTGAGAACAATAAAGCGTCTTGGTGAAGAGCTTACCCCTGTGGTCACAGAATAAATTGAATATGACTCTCATATAAAGACTATTGAGCACAATTCCATGGGAGTTCATTGTTAACACTGTGAGGAATGCAAAGACTTTAGCGCTTTATACAAAGTAGCTTTCCGAATTTTGTTTGGGTGCGCCCTATTTTTAAAAGGGTGAATGGAAAACACTTGGCAATTTAGCAGATACAATAATTACAACAATTACCACTGGGGGAAAAAAAAAAAGAAGTCATTAGCTTTTTCAAATATGAAATGGAGCATTTTTCTAGAAGTCAAAATGTTTCGCTATTTCATGCCACTATGTTGGATTTTCATGGGATCCTGGGGTACTGAAGATTTCTTTTCAATAAGACTTGAATAACTTCAGGCCAGAGCAGGGGTAGCATACCAAAAAGCAGAGACATCACCCTGCCAACAAAAGTGCATATAGTCAAGGCGATGGTTTTCCCAGTTGCAATGTATGGCTATGAAAGTTGGACCATAAGGAAGACTGAGCGCCAAAGAATTGAGGTCTTTGAACTCTGGTGCTGGAGAAGACTCCTGTGAGTCCCTTGAACTGCAAGGTGATCAAACCTGTCAGTCCTAGAGTAGATCAATCCTGACTGCTCTTTAGAAGGTCAGATCCTGAAGATGAAACTCAAATACTTTGGCCACCCAATGAGAAGGAAGGACTCACTGGAGAAGAGCCTAATGCAAAAGAAGAGGGCAAAAGAAGAAGGGGATGACAGAGAGAATGAGATGGCTGGATGGAGTCACTGAAACTGTTAGTGTGAGCTTAAATGGACTCCAGGAGATGGTGGAGGACAGGAAGGCCTGGAGGAACCTTGTCCATGGGGTCGCAATGGGCTGGACAGACTTCACAACTAACAACAACAAGAGCAGGGGTGTCAAATGTAAGGCCTGGGAGCTAGATACGGCCCGCTGGGTGCTTAGATCTGGGCTGCAGGGCTGCCCTAGAAACAAGAAAGGACTGGCCTGCAGTGCCTCTGCCAAAGAAAATGCAGCTCGGGAGTGTGGGCATCTTGAGCTCCATTTTTGCTGGCAGAGGGTTGCAGGAGGCCATCGCAGCTGAAAACGGAGCTCGTGAGGGCTGTGGGCGGCATTCCCAAGCTCCGTTTTTGCTGGCAGAGGGTTGCAGGAGGCCGTCACAGCCAAAACAGAGCTTGGGAGCCTGTTTTCACTGGCAGAGCGCTTGGACCACCAAAGGCACCAACACAAGTGACGTTGAGCTGGCTATGCCCACTCTGGCCCGCAGCCCCCACCAAGGTCAAACACAACCCTGATGCGGCACTCAATGAAATTGAGTTTGACACCCCTGGGCTAGAGAATAACCGCTAATTCCCCAGTTATTCTGGAGGTACCGAGACAGATTTACAGATCCTGCTGCTGACCATTGGTGGGTCCAGAGACACCCACCAGGAGAGATGCACCAGATTGCAGCCAACTCTGCCCATGTTTTTGAAGATTTCCTACTTGCAAGATGAAAAGTCATCTTGTTTCTCCTCTGGGTTTGCTTGGCCTTGAATAAAATATGCTTTAAAGGGAAGTTCAGAGATCTTATTCAGGTCAAACCCTTTTATATTGTACAAGATCCCTACTCCATAATCCCTCATTAATTTACACATCCTTTTTAAAAGACTTTTTCTTACATATTGCAAGCTGCCCCCATTTCTTTATCTCATTCACTACTCTGAAAACATAGATTCATATAACAACGGCATTGGAAGAGGCTACCGAAGACATGGGAGCCAACTCCCTGGTCTATGCAGAAGTCCAAATTTAAGCATCCCTGACAGATGGCTGTCCAGCTTTTGTGTGCACACATCCAGGAAAGGGAGCCCATCAGCTCTGTCAGTAATTGGTTCCAGTGCTGAACTGCTTTTCCTGTCAGGCTATTCCCCCCGCAACAGAACTTGGTTATTACTAAGCCAAGTTTCTTCTAAGGGGACAAAGGCATTTTCCCAAGACTTTGAATTGGCATGCACTGGTACAATTTCCCCACCGTTATTGGAAAAAGCACATGCAAAGAGTGGCAGAATGAGAAAGTCCTGTTTTTGCAGGGAAGAAACCTAGGCACGAAACGACATTCTGTAGGCAGACGCTTCATGCTAAGCCTCTCCATTGGATGGCTTAATTCACTCTTATGTTCCTATGGAATGTTGAAAGAAAGAAATCCTCCATGGTGTTGGAAGAAAATATCCATCTGGTTCAGTTCCAAGCCGGGAGAAAGACACTGGAAACATGGAGGCTGATTGGAAAGAAGGTTTAATGGTGAACAGGACCACCAAGCACATGGTCCTGGTTCGGAATGGGACTTTTCGGCTCGAACCCTTCTCCTTGCCTGTTTCGCCTCGAGGTTTTCGCCTCTGGATTATTAGCCACAAACTTTTCTCCTCGGCTGGCCCTCTGTCAGTCTTTCACCCCAGCACAATGGCCACGGCCACTCCCTCCCAGGTGCTTCACCGCAGCCCATACACAGAAGGAGTTTTCGTCCTAGGTTTTTCGACACCTGGAACAGTTAGGGCCCAACAAATCAGCTAGAGGGGGAAGGAAGGAAGGAACAGTGAAATGGGAGGGAGAAGGAGTGGGGGGGGGACTTCCACCTCTGACTTTTTTTTTTTTGAGAGAGAAGGAAGAACCCTTTTCAGGCCAGATATCCAAATCGATAACTAATGGCAATGAATAATTTACGGCATTGATTCCCACCCCCAAAAAACGGAGCAGATGTTGGCAAACATCCCATTCAAGATTTAGAAAGGAAGAAAATGAAATGGTAAAAACGCTCTCTTGGAATTTGAATGTGAGCTTCCTGTTCCTGTGCAAGCTATTGGCTGCTGTAGGGGGGTCATAGCTAACCTTGTAGGTTTTCTGAGTCAAGCTTGGTTGAAGCTTGATGGGTGACGCAATGTCCCCAGGTGATTTTGCAATCTGGTGAGCTCTGCTGCTAGATAATCCTATTATGTCCTGGTGGGTCACATCTTGATTCCATCACCCTGGAGCTGAAGATCTTTTGTTTTATAGGCAGGCTGGCCCAGTCCTTCTTAATGGGCACCAAATATCTGCTGGAGGCTGGGACCTGCTTTCCGTCTTTAGAAACATGTTTCTCCTTTTTAATATTTCTCAAAATATTTCATTCTTTTAGGAGAGGTGGCTTCCCTCAATGGGATCAAGGCTTGTTTTTTTTTTTTTTTTTTTTTTTTGCCCTTAGCTATTGTTTTGCTATTGGGATACGGGAAACCAATTTCTGTTCAGCATGAGTAAACGTTACACATCCTAGGGTGCAACTGCGAGACAACCCACTTACTCTGAGATCATCTTGGTGCTACAGGGTTGCTACAGTTAGATAATTCAGCCAATTGAGTTCTGACTCAGCAGCAAAAGCAGCAGAGGTGCAATATCTGTCAATTCCGGGCTGCAAGCAAAGCACGAGAGCCTAAAGACAGACTAGTTCTCCCTGGCACAGTTTCTATCCACAGTTGGCTTTCCCCACTGAATAAAGATGATGTAGAGTTATTAAACCTTTGTCCAATTATTTCAAAGTGAGTCACAGCAGCCAAAAGTTGGTTGGCTGCTTGGTTGGTGCTGTTGATTTAATTGTTGAAAAAAAATAAATGCTATGTAAACTTAAGATAAAGTTGGGGACAGAATGCTAGGTGGAAACAAGTAACTATGCACTCCATTACAAAATAGAACTTCCTTCCTTCCTTCCTTCCTTCCTTCCTTCCTTCCTTCCTTCCTTCCTTCCTTCCTTCCTTCCTCCCTCCCTCCCTCCCTCCCTCCCTCCCTCCCTCCCTTCTTTCCCTCTTTGTTTTCAGAAGAAAAGATTGAATCCAACTTAATATAGCACCAAATACATTCCCAGGTGTATGCACGTGGCATTTTTTTTCCTCTTTTCATATGGGCTGGAACATAACTCTCCTGTTCCTGAGAAAACCTCAATGCGTTTGGAAAAGATGTCCCATCACCCTCAGCCAGAGGGATATAGCGGTAGGTTTCCAATATACTTACCACCAGTTTGCTGTGTGTGAGTGCACACTCACTTTGCGTGCGTGTCTTCCGTGCATGCACCCGGCCTTCCACACCTGCACTTTGCTTGCTCGCACACCTTCCGCATGTCAGCGCTCCAAACTATGATTTCCCCAGCACTGACATGAATGAGTGGAAAAAAAAATGAAAGAGAAAGAACCTGTTAGAAGTAGTAGCTTGGCTTTTCACCCAGTTCTTTTCCCCAGCAGATAACGTCACCTAGGTGATGGGGGGAGGGGGGAATTCCTGTGACTTGAAGTAGCTCAGATGAAAGATGGACTTGGAAGATGGCCAATGAGACACTGAGATTTGAGGAATGGAAAGGGAGGAGTTTGGGATCAGAGGATCAGTTTCGGCTGCAAATGAGTTCAGGACTAGATCATTATTCTTCAATAAATAAGAGATTTCATCAAAGACTTTGTGTTTGAGAATGAAATTTATTTGAGATAACATCGGAACCTGACACCGCGCATGCGCCCAACCTCGAAAACGTCCCTAAATAGGACAGCATAGAACCGGGGCAGGTGGGTGAGCCCACCTGTGATCTCCACTACTGGTTCACCCAAACTGGTTCAAACTGGCTGAATACCACCTCTGGAGGGATAGTGTTTCTAGTCCCCTATATTGCTTATCAGTTGGTTTAAGAAAAGTTGGGCATAGGATTGAAGTTTGGTCATTTATGGAGATGGTTTTCCTTGCTATTGTCTGCAGTGATTCAGAGGAAGCTGAGGTCACTTGGTTTTAAATGTCCTTGACTGTTTTTTTTCCCACCTCCAATTCATTCTCAGATTTCTGAATACTATTATTATAATTTGAAAACTTTTAATTAATTTTCCAAAGCACTATTTTTTTATTTTTTTATTTTATTTTATTTTATTTTATTTTATTTTATTTTATTTTATTTTTTTATTTTATTTTATTTTATTTTATTTTATTTTATTTTATTTTATTATTTTATTTTATTTTATTTTATTTTATGATATTTTTATACCGCCCTTCTCCCATTGGACTCAGGGCGGTGAACAACCACCTAAAAACGTCACATACAAAATTTATTTTTTTTTTAAAAAAAAAGAATTAAACAAATTTTGGCCCAATAAATTTAAAACACCCCAACTAAAATCAATTAACAATTAAAAATATCTAATTGCACTAGAAGGCAAGACAAGAAACAATGGATAGAAATTAAGCAAGGAGAGAAGCAACTTGGAATTAAGGAGAACCTTCCTAACAGTGAGGAAAATTAACCAGTAGAACAGAAGTTGCCTTCAGAAGTTGTGGGTGCTTCTTCACTGTAGGTTTTTAGGAAGAGACTAGACAGCCATCTATTTGAAATGGCATAGAGTATCCTGCTTGAGCAGGGGGTTGGACTAGAAGACCTCCAAGGTCCCTTCTAGCTCTATTCTGATTATTAAGAAGGCAACAATATGGAAGGCATTGCAATTAAAGCAGGGGTGAAATTCTACCAGTTCGGCTCGGTTCACCCGAACTGGTAGTAAAAAATGCTACTGGTTTGCCGAACCGGTAGTAAAAAAATGTAAAAAAAAAGTTCTGACAATTGTGCGTTGCTCAGCTAATCTTCGGAACTTTTTTGTTTTACTTTTTAATCATTTTTTTACTACTGGTTCTCCGGAACCAGTAGTTCAAAATGTTTTAAAAAGTAAAAAAGAAAAGAAAAAGGTTCTAATGATCACAGCTGTGGCGCACAATTGTCAGAACCTTTTTTTTTACTTTTTAAAAGCATTTTTAATTACCGGTTCCAGAGAACCAGTAGTAAAAAATGCTTTAAAAAGTTTTTAAAAAGGTTCCCAAGATCATGCGCCACCGTTGATTACCCCCCCCCGCCGCGCTGTTCTACTTACCTTCTCAAGCTCCTTTTGGCACATACTGTGCATGTGTGCACTCAGTACATGTGTTTGGTGGCACTGTGCATGCATGTGCACTTGGCGCCCAAGGCACATGCGCGGCCCCCAAACCAGTAGCAAACTGGTTCAGATTTCACCACTGAATTAAAGGCATATAGTTCAAGTTGCACTTCGTGAAGTTTTCATAAATCCACTGCAAGAAATGTACACCGAATGATCCTGAAATTAGGCTGTTTATAGCTAAGGCTCCAGATAAGCCTTATAGATAAAGTTGGTTGTAGATAAGGAAATAGGTTAAGGACAGTCGTTGGTGAAAATGCTTTCCTAGAAAAGAGCAGTACCTACCTAATCAATATTCTCATCCACATCTGGAAAATGCCTGTGGATCTGCTTCTGAAAGAAATGCCTCTACAAGCTGTAATTAGAAACAGATGTGATGGTCCCACCTGAGATGTAACAGTGAAGGAATGCTGAGCCAAGCCTAAACAGATAAGTAAGATGTATACATATATTAGAGAGGGTTGCAGCTCTATTGAGGGTTGGGGATCAGGAAGATAAATCTATCTCAGCCTCTACTTCTGTCCTACTATTGCAGCACCATTGAGAGTGTCCTGACATACGGCATTCTTGCATGGTATGGGAGCAGCTCTGTAGCGGACAAAAAAGCTCTACAGAGAATCATTAAAACTGCCCAGAATATCATCCGACTCCAGCTACCAGTCCCGGACGACATCTTCGAATCTCAATGTTTGAGGAAGTTGCATAACATTCTCAGAGACTCTTCCCATCCTCCTTACAATCTTTTTGGACTGTTGCCTTCTGGCAGAAGATACAGAACAATTAAAACTCGGACCGCACGTTTTCTGAATAGTTTTTATCCCAGAGCTATAATTGCACTCAACAATGAACTAAAGGGCCACCATCAGTGAGCTGTTGGGACAGCATTACTTGGTCTGTTGTGTGGATGTTTGGGTGGAGAATTGTGGTGGGTGGGAGTGTGTTTGGGTATTGTTACGTGTGTTGGACCTGGTCTTTGGGTGTTAAGTGAATTTTGTTGTATGGGTATACTGTGTATACACGTACAATGACAATAAAGTTATTATTATTATTGGAAGATGAAACAATAAAGGCTATATGAAGCATAGTTGCAGTGCAAATCAGGTGTTTGAACCTCTCACAAGCAAGGCCATAGAAGTGATTAAAATGCTTCAAGTCCAAGAAAGAACACCAAATTAAACAAAAGTAATAGAAAAAATCTTAGAATGTGCTGAAATGGATAGGTTAACCAAAGAAATACAAGAAAGAGAAGAATCAGATTATTATAAAATATGGAATAATTGGTATAATTGGTTAAAAATGAGAAATAAATAAAAAAATATAGGGGGAAATATTACCGATTTAAATATATATATATAAAATGTTATTAGATTAAGGAGAGGTGAAGGAATATATTATAAATAGAATTGTAGAATGTCACTTTGAAAAAATGCTTAAGAAAAAATCATAATCTTTTTGTGTATATGTTGTATAAATGTTTGTTGTGTATATGTTATGTTATGTCTTGTTTAATATTTATACTCAATAAAAATTATTTAAAAATAAAATAAAATAAAATGCTTCAAGTCAAAAGGTTTTAACCCTTAACCACAGATGTACTATTTCGGCTACACTATTACAGACATGAGGTCATAATGACCACTCTAGGTGCTGGCCGTAGTCCTGGTAATTGCACTACAATATTGTGAGTAGCAGTTCTGGATCTATTGCTTCCAAAAGGTGCAGAAGACCATTTGAATTTGTTTTTGCCATATAAATTATTGCACAATGTAGATTGTTACCTGGTCATCAATTTCATCGGGAGCTTAATCATCGCTGATGTCAGAATTGGCGGCGGCTGTGGGTTCCTCATCGTCCATAAAAGTTTTCATTGCAATCTGATTCCACTTCACTCAGATCACTCTCTGCTTCTTCATACCATGTTAGAACCACAGGTGGGTTCCTCCCAGTTCGATCCGGTTCGGCCGAGCCGGTAGCAGTGGCGATATGATGTCACCGAACCGGTTCTCCCCCCCACCCTCCCATCCCCCACCCACCCACCCACGTTATTCTTACCTTTTATTTGGTCCCACCCCCAATCTATTGCTGCCTCCTGAGTCCCAGCTGATGACTAGAGGGAAAAAAAACTGTTTAAACTCTTGCCGCGGGGCTTCAAAGGGCCGTCCTACAGCTGATCAGTGTTAAAAGCAAACAAATGAGTCGGGTTGTAAGTGCGAGGACTGGTCGTAAGTGTGAGGACCTTCCAGAAATGACTCTGACCAGCTAGCCACACCCACCTAGTCACATGACCTCCAAGCCACACCCACAAAATAAGCCACGCCCACAGAACCAGTAATTAGAAAATTTAGAACCCACCCCTGGTTAGAACAGTTTCTTTGAAGTTTGGGTCACCAAATCGCACTCTTTTTGGCAGAAAACATGGCCCCGACATTATATATATGGGGAGGAACAGGCTCAAGCTCAACCCTTCCAAGACTGAGTGGCTGTGGCTCCCGGCATCCCGATATAGTCAGTTGACTTCATCACTGACTATTGGGGGCGAGTCATTGGCCCCCACAGAGAGGGCTCGCAATCTGGGAGTCCTCCTGGATATGCAGCTGTCCTTGGAGGAACATCTGACAGCTGTAACCAGGGGGACCTTTTGTCAGGTTCGCCTGATTCGCCAGTTGCGGCCCTTTCTTGATCGGGATTCCCTGTGCACAGTCACTCACGCCCTCGTCACCTCTCGCCTTGACTATTGCAACGCTCTCTACATGGGGCTCCCCTTGAGGAGCACCCGGAGGCTCCAGCTGGTCCAGAACGCAGCAGCACGGGTAGTGACGGGAGCAGCATGGCGCTCCCATGTAACACCGCTCCTGCGCGAGCTGCACTGGCTCCCAGTTGTCTTCCGGGTGCGCTTCAAGGTGTTGGTTATCACCTTTAAAGCGCTCCATGGCATAGGGCCTAGCTATCTTCGAGACCGCCTGCTGCTACCAACGACCTCCCATCGACCCGTGCGCTCCCACAGAGAGGGCCTCCTCGGGGTGCCATCAGCCAGACAATGTAGGCTGGTGACCCCCAGGGGGAGAGCCTTCTCTGTGGGGGCACCTACCCTCTGGAATCAGCTCCCCCCAGAGATAAGGAGAATCCAAGACCTCAGTGCCTTCCGTCGCGCCCTTAAAACCCATTTATTTAAACAAGCCGGGCTGGCTTAAGATGAAATTTTTAACTGTTTTTAAATGTTTTAAACGTTTTTAATTGGTAAATGAGTTTTAATTGGGCCAAATTTATATATCTTTTAATTGTTTTTAATATTTGTTCTGCATGTTTTTTTAATCTGGCTGTACACCGCCCTGAGTCCTCAGGGAGAAGGGCGGTATAGAAATCCAATATAAAATAAATAAAATAAAATAAATAAAAAAAATACATGAACAAAGATCTGCAGTCAAAATGACCACAATTCAAATTCAAATGCCGCTACAGAAAACACCAAATAACTTATGTAAGCGCGATGCTCCAAACTCTCTTATTGGTGGGAGAACAAAAGCTATTTGCAACCAGAATGGTCCATTTCTAAAAACAGGGGTGTTCCAAACATTTTGGAAAACTATTGCAGTCACTTTGACCGCAGGTCTGTGGTTATGGGTTGAGCCCATTATGTTCCTCCTGGCATTGCTAGGGCTACAGTGACCTCACCCAAAATGAACCAAAATGCTCCCTTCAATGATTAATGGGAATAATTAGCATATTCTGATGACAAAATGGACATCCAAATTGAGCTGCTTCTAGTAAAATCAAACCCATCGGTGCTGATTGCTGGAACCCTCCCAGTGAAGTCCAAAATCCATACCGATGTTGTCGGAGTTGAAACGTTTCATCTTCAAAATATTTTGCACGTATCTACAAAGACAAATTACACATTTACCTTAAACAACCTTTAAAAAATTATTCTGATCTTTATTTATTTGTTTTAAAAAAGAAAAACCTAAGAAATATTAGGGAGTTTGTAGCCAGATAATAATGTGATTTTCTTTCTTTTTCTTTCTTTCTTTCTTTCTTTCTTTCTTTCTTTCTTTCTTTCTTTCTTTCTTTCTTTCTTTCTTCCTTCCTTCCTTCCTTCCTTCCTTCCTTCTTTTCCTTCCTTCTTTCCTTTCTTCCTTTCCCTTCCTTCCTTCCTTCCTTCCTTCCTTCCTTCCTTCCTTCCTTCCTCCCTCCCTCCCTCCCTCCCTCCCTCCCTCCTTTTCATTCTCTCTCTTTCCCTCCCTCCCTCTTGAATTTCTTTGTATAACATTTGCAATTTATATTTTGCTAACTTTTTTTTAATTTCCTAAACTCTGGGCTTAACGTATTTCACCAATAATCTACCTTTTTCATCGATTTATGTTCATATTTATTTATATTTAGGCACACATCATAGGTAGAGGCATGGTGTCCTAGTGGTTAATATGCAGAGCTTGTTGACCAGAAGGCTGGCAGTTTGAGACTGAAGTATCACATGACAGGGGGGAGCTCCCATTCCTTGCTCCAGCTCCTCCCCACCTAGCAGTTTGAAAGCATGCAAATGCAAGTAGATAAATAGGTACCACTTCAGTGGGGAGGCAACAGCATTCCATGCATCTTAGCGTATAGTCATGCCAGCCATGGAAGCATCTTTAGACAATGCTGGCTCCCTTGTCTGGGAAACAGATATGAGTGCTGCCCCCTAGAGTCAGACACAACAGTACAGGGGGAAACCTTTTTTAAAAAAAAAAAAAACTCGTATTATGTATTTAAAAGTAACTTTAGCTACTCAATTAGTTCAACCCAGTCGACAAAAATAACTGTACCACTAAAACCATTTTATGGAAATATTGATACCACTCTCTGCTATTGTTTGACTGATGTATTTATCGTAAAATGCAGCTGGAACTCGGAGGTTTAGTCAGTTCCTACAAATACAATACTGTCACTGAAGATTTGAGAAAATACTTTGTCTCTTCTTCCTAATGAACCGTAGCAGGCTGAGCTCAGGGGCCAGTGGCACTGTCAGTGGTTTGCCGTCATTAAGTTTACTGAGCTGAAGGTTACATTTATTTTTATGCAAATGCAATAAAAAGGCACAATTCTGTGATTATAAAGCTATTCCCTGAATAGAAGGTAACATTGAGTCTTTAAATATTAATAAGCAAATCCACAAGTGATGCTTAAATAAAATAGGCCAATTTGCAGATATATGTTTTACAGTATATCCCCTGCCACCACTTAAGAGGCTGCTTGATAACGCAAAGCTCCTAGTGACTTAATTACACATGTCAATGAAGGATACAATCCTATATTCCAGATACTCCAACTGGGAAGCATTCAGATATTGGGGAAGGCTTCTCCATCAGATATACGCTGTGGCCAGGAAAATGCAAGAACATGTCATCGGAAATATATCTCATGCTTGAAATGTGTTTGTGTGATGACCTGGGGCAAGGCATGGAGGCAATAGAGTCAGCTGATAATTCAAAACTCCCCTTCATTGCTGCAACTTTCCTCCAAATGTTTATGGCAAGTCCCAGAACAAAGCACTCACACACACACCTCCAGCAGCCTCTGGCTGCAAAACACTGTTAGTGCAACAGCTTCAAGGCAAGAAATCCAGCGGGGCAAGGGAACAAGTCAAGGAGTCCAGGAAGCAAAGGAACAAGGCAAGAAGTCCAGCAAACTCCAGACATCAGCAATGGCACACAAAACTCCACAAATTCAGTGTTTGTTCCCAACAAGCACCCCTCCACACTGTGTTTCCTTAAGTCTCAGTCCCCAGGTGTGCCTTGTGAAGAGGGATGCTCTCCTTCCGAGTCATTGGGTCATCCTGTGCTGTTCTCACCTCCTCTCCACTCTCCATGCTCAGGGATCAGGGATCAGGAGGGAGAAGTCCTTTCTCGTCGCCTGAGTTCTGTCGCTCCTCATCTCCACTGCCAGCCCTCTCTTCCCCCCTCTCTCAGTCATCTTGCCCCTCTTCTTCCCTGCTGGCAAGCTATCCCAAGCCCGAGGGACCCAGGGGTGCATCATCCTGCTCCTCCCTGCATTCCTCCAAAGCCAACAAGGCATCCTCCTTGACCACCGTCAGCCCCAGCTCCAGCTCATCCTCCACTGTGGACTCAGGTTCCGATGGGGCCATGACTCAGCCCAAACTTCCCATTCTGTATTTGCAGTGGGGATAGCAATAAAGGTAGTAGTGTTAAGAAGCCACCTCATCCAGAAAAATGGCAAGAGGCGAATTTATGAAGAAGCAGAAAAATAGATGTGTGTTAAAATATTCTAACTGAATGTAGTGAAGACCAATACTTCTTCCGCTTTCAATTTTTCCCAGTTTGGTATGATAAGATCACAAGATTTAGTAGAAGTGCTAGTAGCAAATAAATCAACAATCTGTGATATCAGGGAACTTGGTATGATGCAGTTTGCGCAGCTTTGCAATTATAATTTTTTAGTTCTATCGAGGAGCCATTGATCCATAATCCTTTGATTGAAGTCCAGTTGAGTAGGCTGAGCAATTATTTTGCATTTCAAAGGACTGTTCCTTATATGATGCATCTTTTGAACTTTCCTCTCTGACATTGTCATGGCATAAGTCCTAGTTACTTGAAACACCAGCTATGTCCCATAATATCTGCCTGGCCAAATTGATCTGGCATGGTTGACATGCTCCTACTCCCTTTGATGTAATTGTGCCATCTATAGGGAGCTTAGAAGCACACTTTCTCTGTAGTAGCACCTGCCCTTTGGAACAAAGTTCTCCCTGAGATCGGAATGACACCCATTCTGCTGATGTTTCAAAGAGCTGGAAGACTGGCTCTTCTCCCAAGCATTTGATGAGGATGAGTCAAACCTTCATGGATTGTGTCCATTGGTTTCCCTTTTTCTTCTTATCTGGGTCTTATCCCCTTTATCATCTTATATGGTTCGTCATGCAGTCAGCCAGAAGTTCAGACTGGATTTGGCATTTTTATCCACCTATCTGGAACTTCTCAAGGACCTAGGACAGGCAGACACCTTTCATTTAGATACAGATACAGATTAACAGAGTTGGAAGGGACCTTGTAGGTCATCTAGTCCAACACCCTAGCCAAGCAGACCGTACACCATTTTTGACAGATGGTAGTCCAGTCTCTTCTTGAAAGCTTCCATAGTTGAACTTCTATTCCAAGGGTTGTTTGTTCTCACTGTCAGAAAATTTATCCTTATTTCTAGGTTGAATCTTTCCTTGTTCAGTTTCCATCCATTATTCCTTGTCTGGCCTTCAGGTGCTTTAGAAAATAGCTTGACCCTCTCCTCTCTGTGGCAGCTCCTCAAATATTGGAAGACTGTTATCATGTCTCCCCTAGTCCTTCTCTTCACTGGACTAGCCATGCCCAGTTCCTGCAACTGTTCATTGTATATTTTAGCCTCCAGTCCCCTAATCATCCTGGTTGCTCTTCTCTGCACTTTTTCTAGAGTCTCAACATCTTTTTTTTATAGTGTGGTGACCAAAACTGGATGCAGTATTCTAGGTGTGGTCTTACCAAGGCTTTATAGAGTGGTATTAGTACCTCACTTGATCTATATCCTTCACTAGACTAGCCATGCCCACTTCCTGCAATGATGTTTGATGATGTTAAAGTTATTGTTGCAGGAGGTAAGCTGTTATTATTATTTTCTCTCTCTCTCTCTCTCCCTCTCCCTCCCTCCCTCCTTCCCTCTCTCTCTCTTAAATATTTTATTTGTGAGCCATCCAGAACTATTGGGAGTCATATGGCATACAAATGTAATGAATTCAATGTGATGCAATTAGCACAAATCACAGAAGAGATACATATGTTCAGAAGAGGCTATAATATTATCCAGAGAAGCTATTCAGATATGGTTTATTAGCACTTTTCATGTATCTTTGTCTCTCACGGCATAATACTGTAAGCTCAAGGGAAAACATCAGTTTTGCCTGTCAGAACAAACTTTTTCATTCCTGGTTCTAAGAAGCTACCTAACTTACAGTAGGGTCAAAAAAAATTGGTTTGGATCAGTCAAAATTACGGCATTATCCTTTAATTGGGATAGCGGCATTGATTGGACTTGCTGACCTTCATGGCTCCTTCCAACTTCACAATTCTATTATTTGATATTGGTATTTCCACTCCTTAGGTTTTTTCCAGAGAGAAAGGACATAAGAAAATGGATAATAGGAAACTACACCCCCGCAACAAATCTGATTAAAGTTGGTACCAAAAATATTCATTTTAAGAACAAAGTGCATCACAGAAGTGATTTGTATTAATGTGAATAATTGATTGAACAATCTGATTGGAAAAATGAAAAGCTGACAAAAAAAAAAAGACAAATTAACAATTCCCAAGCATGAGAAAATCTGTGAAACAAACAAAAATAGTTTTAATAGAATAATACGAGTTGGAAGGGAACTTCGAGGTCGTCTAGATTCACCCCCCTGACCAAGCAGGAGATCCTATACCATTTCAGACAAATGGTTTCTTCTCAAAAACCTCCAGCAATGGAGCACCCATAATTTCTGGAGGCAAGTTGTTCCACTGATTAATTGTTCTAAGTGTCAGGAAATTTCTCCTTAGTTCTAGGTTGCTTCTCTCCTTGATTAGTTTCCACCCATTGCTTCTTCTCCTGCCTTCAGGTGTTTTGGAGAATAGCTTGGCTCCCTCTTCTTTGTGGCAGCCCCTGAGATACTGGAACACTGCTATCATGTCACTCCTAGTCCTTCTTTTCATTAAACTAGACATACCCAGTTCCTGTAACTGTTCTTCATATGATTTAGCCTCCAGTCCCCTAATCATCTTTGTTGCTCTTCTCTGCACTCTTCCTAGAATCTAAAACATCTGTTTTATACCTGTATAATGGCGACCAAAACTGGATGCAATATTCCAACTGTGGACTTACCAAATAATTATCACATTTCACATGATGTTGATTCTGTCCCTCTGTTAATGGAGCCTAGGATTGTGTTGGCTTTTTTTTTGGCAACTGCAGCACATTTTATATTCAATGATAATCCAAAGGACAATTGTGTGTTAAGTGGAGTCCTTGGTGCTCTCTGAGCTTGTTGGCTTGCTTGCAAATATTTCATTACCTGACTAAGTAACATCATTGCTGAAGTTGTTACTTAGTTGGGAAATGAAATGTCTGCAAGAAAACCACCAAACGCAGAGAGCACTGTAGGAAGTTAGCACCCACCCCTTTCCTAGAGGGATGAAATATTTTGGGAAATATTGAAAAGGCAGAATATTATGTTTCCCTGGATGAGAAATGGAGAAGCATGCTTTAAAGATGAAGCAGCTCCCATCTTCCTGCCCCCACCCTTTGTCAATGGGCCAGAGGCAGAAACTCAATCTTTGTCAATAGACCATCATCTGCAACACAATAGGACCCATTTAGCAACAGAAACTAACGCAATAGGACCTATCTAGCAACAGAAACTCACCACATGGCACCTGGGAAGATTACATCAGCCAGTAAGGCTAGCTAAGACCCCCACCCCCGGGAGGCTGACAACCAGTCAGGATACTCTTTCTGGGCCCCAGGAAGTTCAAAGCCAGAGAGGACATAAAACCCAGGGACTCACTGCGTCTCACCCCTTTTCTGTTCAGGAACTCAAACCATGTGATCCTGCCCACCATTAAACCATCTTTCCAAGCAGTCTCCATGTTTCCAGTATCTTTTTCCCCACATGGAGCTGAACCCTAGAAGGATATTTCTTCCAATAGCACCAAGGACCTTACAGTTCAACCCTGAGCTAGAAATATTTTCTTTTATTGGAATAGTGACTTAACCATGTAATAGGAAGAAACAGATGGCAATTATAAAAATTCATATTATTTGAGCAGATTGCCACAACTTTATTCAGCAATCTTTTCAGTTTGTGTTGATATTAAATGAAGGTATTTCAGAGTTAATACAGAAGTCTTGGGAAAAAGAAAAAGGAATGAAAGCAAAAGTCAGACAGCATTGTCACTAAAAAAATTTTTTTTCCCAATTGGGCTTAAATAAAGGTAAAAGTTCTGTTTAAAAGATAATTAAAACAGTTGTATGGCTCCTGAAATCAGAAGCCCAGGATTAGAGATTTTCTCAGGAAAAGAACTTCTCTTTGAAATCAAAGAAGAAAACTCCCAATAATAAGCAAAGCTCAGTCATGAAGAAGCAAAAAAGGGGACATAACTTTCAAAACAAATGTAGTGATGAAGAAAGAAAGGAACATAAGAAAAAAAAATGAGACAGTAAAACTGAACTTTCTATTGTCGGCTGCAAAGCAGTTTTCACATTAATGGCTCCTTAAAGGACATTTTCTGACACTCAGAACTTTTACAATAAAATGATATTAAAATCTTGAAAAGGGTAGAAAATCCTGTGGTTACTCAGCAAAAAAATAAAAACTCTTGCTTTGGGGGAAAAAAAAAAAAGACACAGGAGTCTGTTTTGCAGGCACACAGTGCCATCTTCTGGATGCTCAACAGTGGGATGAGCCAGCCAACCCTATTATGATAGCATTGGCTTTGACTTCCATCAAACCCCATGAAATGGATGTTATCCCAGGGAAAGCAAAGATGCATTCCAGGTATAGAGCAAATCTGAGCTTTATCATGCAAACACAATTTCTTTTTTTTTTTTTCCTTTCTGAATTGGCTCTGAACGTAAGTCTGGATGCCATCCAGAATCCTTTTGAATGTCAGATCTCTTTGCTTGGAAGAACAGAATGGCTTTAAAGAGCTAAGAAGGCCCATGGAGTGCTCTCAAGCACCTTCAAGTGTCTAGCAGGAAGACCTCAAAGAGGACTATCAGTCTGCTTGGAAGGAAAAATCCATAGCCACATTTCTAATTATAGTTAGGGCGGTCCAGCCAGCCAGCCCTGGTGATGCAGTGTTTAAAGTGAAGTATTACAAGCAAACTCAACACAACCATCCACCCTGTTGTACTGTTTGGCACTGAATGCTGGGCAGCAACAACAGGGACCAAAAGCTCTCTCCGTGCCATGGAAATGTGAATGCTCTGTTGGATAGCGGGCATTTCCTGTCTTGAGTACATCGTAAATGACACCAATCAACAACTTTTTGGTGTGGCACCAATTATAGAGAAGATGAGAGAGGGCCAACACCATGGTGTGGTATGGACATGTCCAGAGAGCAGCACCTTCCACCATGGGCAAGATTGCCTACCAGGGCATCCACACCATCAACAAAGATGCCCTGGAGATGCAGCTGGCCATGCAAAGTGGCATTCAATGATCCAAAAAGCAGACCCTGCACCTGTGGGAATACGCTAGGAAGAGGAGGAGGAGGGGGGAGGAGGAAGAAGAAGAAGAAGAGGAGGAAGAAGGAGAAGGAGAAGGAGAAGGAGAAGAAGAGGAAGAAGGAGAAGGAGGAGGAGGAGGAGGAGGAGGAGGAGGAGGAGGAGGAGGAGGAGGAGGAGGAGGAGGAGATGATGATTGGAGGAAAACTCTGCACACAGCCTGGAGTTCAATCCTGATGGGGCTCAAGATTGACTCAGCCTTCCATCCTTCTGAGGTTGATAAAATGAGGACCCAGATTGTTGGGGGCAATATGCAAATAATGCTTACATTGTAAACTGTCCAAAGAGTGTGGTAAAGCACTATGGAGTGGTATATCAGCCTAGATGCTATTGCTATTGCTCTCTTTTACTTTAACTATGCAATCAGTTATCAGGAACTATAGATCTTTGCCCAAAACGTGTAAACATCTCCAGAATTATCCTTGAAGGGGTGAACATCAAGAATTGTGTAAAATGTCCTTTTCTCCAAACCTTCTGAATCTTTATTGGCATCAGACTTGGGTATCCCACTCAGTTGTCCTTCCTACCAATGGGATCCATGAAAAGAAAACGGAGTGGATGAGACCTATTCACACACATGTCCCCAAACGATAAGAAAATGAATGATCTGGCCACTTTTGAAGTTCATCCGTTTCCCCAGCCACCACTAAGCCATAATCCTTTAGTAATTCCTCAGATTTCCTCCACAGCACTCTGAAGATTTGCTCAGGAACGGCTGCCAAATATTGCCTGAGCTTCAGGATTGCTTTGCTTTACCAAGTGCCACTTTTTAAAATCATCAGGAGGAACTAAGAGAGTCCCTGACACGTATTAGACCTGAGTGTCCTTTCTTCCAGCCCACGGTGCATTCTGTAGTTGCTGAGTTGTTACAGCCCCGATGCCAAGTATCGGCAGTTCAATTTCCTGCCAATTGTAGTAGGAAAGCCAGGCCATGCTGTAAAAGCTGAAAGTTGGTTTAGCAGATTGAAAAAAGCAAGCAAACAAGCAAGCAAACAACAAACCTCCTTGAAGTCCCAGAAGAATTTGCCTTTCTGGGTATCCCAGGCCAACTGCAGTTTTCAGCTCCCTTAAGAGCATTAAAGTCCACGCCAAAATGCAAGAAGTTGCCCACCCTGAGTGAGCCCAGCAGCCATCTATCAAGGCCATCTGTTGTGGCCCACCAGCAGCCAGTGGAGCAGATTAGGACAGTGAAGAGGTTGGGGGGGGGGGAAACATGGGCCAGTCCTGGAGTCTGGGGAAGGCTCGGACAAGGGCTCTGCGTCGGAGGCAGAGAGAGGGCCAGGGCCATATGACAGGTGTCAGCTGCCTTTGGAGTCAAACATCAGTGAGGCAGTTGAACAGCCTGTTCCCAGTGTGTGCATGCACAGAGTTGCCAGACGAAGGAACAAGGGCCAACTTGGGAGTAAGGCCACAGGTGGACGATGAAGAGCCCTTCTCATAGAGAATAAAAGAGGAGTGAAAGAGGAAGGGTGTTTGCAGGTGTCAATTAGTTCATTTCTGCATTCTTGCAAAGTATTGTGGTGTCTGAAAGATATCGGCCTGGCCACTCTCCAAGTCTGATAAAGGTCAGTAATTGTGAACTGTCTTGAAAGACTGTGGGAGAGGAAAGACTTTGCTGGAGAGAAATTCACTGTAAAGTAAATAAAAGGGGTTTATCGGGACGAGAACTCGGCTTCATGCTGCTGGGGAAGCCTAAGTCAGAACACTATCCAAGTAGATTATCTGAATAGAATCGACTCTGGACAACCACTAGATGGCAGCAAAGAGTGGTTTGCTATAACTCTTTGCTGCCATCTAGTGAACGGATGGACGTCCTACAGTTCGTGGGCACTATTTGGAGTTAATACTTGCAGAAAAGGAGCTTTGACGCTGTGCTAGTTTTCTCCTTTTCGGATGCAGTTCATTTAAGGTTCTTTCGCAAGTAGGTTTGCATATGAATGATGTTTATATCTTGCTTTTCTTTTGGGAAGTTAGCACAGAGAATAAAATGCTATATATAGTTCTAAGTTGTCACAATCCTTTCTCTCTCTCCGTCTCCAAAACAAGAGATGATCGTTCGGATGTTTGCTTTTCATTTGGGCTGTGATGAATTAATAAAGCCAGGATTCCAACATTAATGAGCACTGATTTCACTATTTTTTTAAAAAATATATATATATTGTTTTACCACCCATAAAAATGAAAATAGCTTCCTAGGCAGTTTCCCACTTTCTCAATCATCTTGTGAGTGAAACATAATGTCCCCTGGCTTTAAAGTACATTAAGCATCATGATGCATTAGGGATGATTGCAGCAACTACTAGTATTTCATACCATACTTATCTTTCACCTTTGCCCTCTAGCAGCTCTGGGTTGCGTTCATGGGGATTATCACATTTTAATCTTTGCAGCAGCATGTGAGATAACCAAGACTAAATGTGACTGCCTTGAGATAATCTGGGGATTAGGATGACTAGTTTACATTGAAACCTGGGTCATTAAAAGACTAGTCCCTGCCTTGTGCAATCTCATCTGCTTGGTCACAGGTAATCTATTTCCATTAAAATTAAATTAAGTTGCCCATATGATGGTAGCCTTTAACATTCCAGTAATATTTTACTTTGCTGATAGACCATAATTGGCTCTATATTAATCTGCAATTGCTAGGGGGAAAAAATAATAAAAATGCCTTTTTATTAGCTTCTGTAATGTTTATAAGTTTGCAGTCTTTGTACCATGAAGGACACAGCAGAGCCCTGAACTAAAGGAGATATAATTTCAGTGTTCAATTCTTAGATAGATGACCCTGGTTTAAAAGGATTAGATTTGGGGATCTTTCCCTGAAGACAAAATTAGAGTTGTGTATTCATTTGTCAGCTGAAAAATTCTCCGTAAACTTCGTTTTTGCCTCTATAGGTGGTAAGAAATGCAATTAATTAAGAACTAACATTAATAAAAGACAGCTAGCTGGCTTTCTATTAAACACATTCTGATGCACGGCTGACTATGCTATGCTATGCTTTTTTTTAAAAAAAAAACCTATATTAACTGGTGTGTGTGTGCTTATGTGTTTGTGTGTTTGTGTGCCTGTGTGCGAACCAACCATTAGTGAATAAGCAAACAAAGAAAGAAACAAGTGTTATTCTGTACTGAAAACAATTATCCTGCCAAATTGGTTACGCTTTAGGCAAAGATGGGGATTTTTTTTTTTCATAACCCAGTAATAATGGCAACCCTGCTGATTTCATTTTCATTTAAATATATTTCTGCTTGTCACTGTCCTAACAGTAATATGAAAGAAAATATGTTGTTCTAATAATTGCTTATATGAATTATGAAATATTTATTGCAGAACTACATTGTTTTATCTTCTTTCTCTCTCCCCCCCCCCCTTCTCTCTGGTTTACACTTCCAGGTTTTGTCAGTGCCTAGGCACTGAATAACGTTTCTCTACACTGAAGACATTATCAGGGTATATAGATTTATTTATTATTTATTTATTTATTTATTATTTAAATTTTTATACCATCCTTCTCCCAAGGGCGGTAGTACAGTGGTCTAAAGCACCCTGTTATTAAGACCAGCTGCCTGCAATTACTGCAGGTTTGAATCTCGCTAGGCTCAAGGTTGACTCAGCCTTCCATCCTTTCTAAGGTAGGTAAATTGAGGACCCAGTTGTGGGGGCAATAAACTGACTTTGTATAAATATACAAAAGGATGAAGGCTATTGCTTAACGCATTGTAAGCCGCCCTGAGTCTCCGGAGAAGGGCAGCATATAAATCAATTTTAAAAAAAGGGGGGGGGGACTCAGGGCGGTGCACAGCCACAATAAAATACGTATATCCATAAAAATTAAAAACAATTTAAAACATATTAAATAATATGGCCCGGATTAAAAACTAAAACACCCATTAAAATTTGTTATTAAGCCAGCCCAGCCTGTTGAAACAGTAAAGTCTTAAGGGCACGGCGAAAGGTACGTAGGTCAGGGATCATACGAATCTCCGGGGCAATTCATTCCAGAGGGCAGGTGCCCCCACAGAGAGGGCTCTCCCCCTGGAGGTTGCAAGTCAACATTGTTTGACCGACGGCACCCTGAGGAGTCCCTCTCTGTGGGAACGAATTGGCTGGTGGGGGGCTATCGGTGGCCGAAAGCGATCTCGTAATATATATCAGGTTTGCTCTTTAATACAAAAGAAGTTTTATAAAAAAGAAAAACATTGCAAAGGAGCGTTTAAATCCTAATGCTCCCATTGTCTTCTTAGATTAACAGAGTTGGAAGGAACCTTGTAGGTCATCTAGTCCAACCCCCCGCCCAAGCAGGAGACTCTACACCATTTCTGACAGATGGCAGTCCAATCTCTTCCTGAAAAGCCTCCAGTGATAAAGCTCCCACAATGTCCGAAGGCAACTTCTGTTCCACTGGTGGATTGCTCTCACTGTCAGAAAATTTCTCCTTACTTCCACGTTAAATCTCTCCTTGTTCAGTTTCCATCCATTATTCCTTGTCTGGCCTTCAGGTGCTTTAGAAAATAGCTTGACCCCTCCCTGTCTGTGGCACACCTCAAATATTGGAAGACGGCTATCCTGTCTTCCCTAGTCCTTCTCTTCACTAGACTAGCCATGCCCAGTTCCTGCAACCGTTCATCGTATGTTTTAGCCTCCAGTCCCCTCATCATCCTGGTTGCTCTTCTCTGCACTCTTTCTAGAGTCCCAACATCTTTTTTATAGTGTGGTGACCAGTAGTTCAGAGAACCGGCAAATACCACCTCTGGCTGGCCCCAGAGTGGGTTGGGAATGGGGATTTTACAATATTCTTTCCCCAGGAGTGGGGAGAGAATGGGGATTTTGCATTATCCTTCCCCTGCCGTGCCCATCAAGCCACGCCCACCAAGGCACACCACGCCCACCAAGCCACACCCACAGAACCGGTAGTAAAAAAATTTGGATTTCACCACTGCTCTATTGTTACCTGTAGATACAAACTATTGTCATAAACATTATTAGAATCACAGGCGTATGATAAGCTTGTAGATATATAACAGAAGAAATCTAGTAACTTCTATCTGCAGCAAATCAGCAATATGATTCCTTCCTTCTTTTGAATTAACTTCTTAGAACAGCAAACGGTCCCCTTATTTTCTAAAGTATCCAATGATTTTTTTTTTCCTCCCATCAACCAATTAGTTGCTGGGTTATCTTTCAGCAGTTAGCTATGAACAAAGAAAAAAAAAACACACTCTGAAATTTTTGTATTCATCAATTCTTAATGCCCCTATAACAAAAAAAAGAAAGAAAGAAAGAAAAAGAAAGAAAAGAAAAGAAAGAAAGAAAAAAAAGAAAAAGAAAAAAAAGAAAAAAAAAACCACCCAAGCTTGGTTGTTTTAAAGTGCAACTTATTTAATATTGCATGGGAACCTAGCAATTGTCTTTGGTGCTGCAGCAGTGATGAATGAGCATAAGCATTTCTTGTGCAAAAACATAAAATTAAGAAGAAGGCCATGGAGACAAAAGACTGCTTTCCCAGTTCATCTTAGAGTCCATAATAGTCATAGGAGCTAATTGATGAAACATCAGTGAAGCATGGCAAATTAAATGCAAAAAAAAAAAAAAAAGGAAGTCTAAAGCCAGGAGAAATCATTAGCCACTATATTAACAGAATAGAATAGATTAACAGAGTTGGAAGGGATCTTAGAGGTCTTCTATTCCAACCCTCTGCTTAGGCAGGAAACCCTACACTACTTCAGACAAATGGTTATCCAACATCTTCTTAAAAGCTTCCAGTGTTGGAGCATTCACAATTTATGGAGGCAAGTTGTTCCACTGATTAATTGTTCTAACTGTCAGGAAGTTTCTCCTTAGTTCTAGGTTGTTTCTCTCCTTGATTAGTTTCCACCCATTGCTTCTTGTCCTGCCCTCAGGTGCTTTGGAGAATAGCTTGACTCCCTCTTCTTTGTGGCAGCCCCTGAGATATTGGAACGCTGCTATCATGTCTCCCCTGGTCCTTCTTATCATTAAACTAGCCATGCCCAGTTCCTGCAACCATTCTTCATACTGTATGTTTTAGCCTCCAGTCCCCTAATCATCTTTGTTGGTTTTCTCTGCACTCTTTCTAGAGTGCTGATTTTCGGACCCTTTGGGCCCACCAGAAATAGTGGTGGGCCCAGAGGCCATCGCATGCCAGGAGCGGGGGAAGTGGGGGGGTGTCACATGCATAGGGGTGGGGGCAGGGCATATAGAATTATAGGTGTGGGCATGTGCATACATGACCCCTCTGCTCCTGGCACACGATGGCAAAAAGGTTAGCCATCACTGCCCTAGACATTGGTATTTGAACATAGATCTTTTTAACATTTATATTTTATTGTGTTTTATTAATCCAGATGAAATTTTAATACATATTGCTAGAGTATGTATGATGTCATATGCTAAATAAATATTAAAACAACAGAGGGAAATGAAACTCTTAGTGACTATGTCAGGTTCCAAGCAATGCATCCATCACAAATTGAACTCCGAGGCATTCCGTTTTCTCAAAGAACAAATTTATTTAGATACACCACCTTGGCACTAACTGGTGAAAAGCCAGTACTGAAGTTCCCGGTCTTTTCACCAAAATATAAGTTTCAGTTTCTCAAGTTTCCAAAACAAACTGTCACATTGTCCAACCAAAATGGGAGCTGGTTGCTGGCGACTTCTCCCCTCCTCCTCCAGTCAGCCAGCCGTTGGAATGTCAACTCATCAGCTAGCTATGTTGTCTTGATTGAAGGCTCCATCCTCCTACAGCTAAGAGGTGAGATTCAAAAATACTACTGGTTCTGTGGGTGTGGATTGATGGCCATGGCATGGCTGGGTGGGCGTGGCTTGGTGGGTGTGGCATGGGGAGGATACTGTAAAATCTCCATTCTCACCCAACTCCAGGGGAAGGCTATATTTTTTCTTCTTCTTTCTTTAGTCAAAGAAGTCAAAGAACAGAACTTTATCTGTTCGGCTGTTTACTTTCTGTAAGCTGCTCTGTGGATTGTTGCAGTTACCTATGCGATGAATTCCTTTTCTAGAAAAGAGCCACTGATTCTTCAGCTAGGAATCCAAACTGCACTCTCAAATACAGTAAGAGGAAACGGTTATCCCAAATATCAGTCAGATGGATAAAAATGTGTGATGTGTTTTTTGTGGCTTTTTTGCCTAGAAGATTTTGTAGACTTTGTATGACAAGTGCTAAATGCCCATAACAGTTGTGTAGGCTTTGCATGATAATTGCTAAATATCCCTAATAACCCTTAAGAAACCAACCCCTTTGCAATTTCTTCCTACTCCTGAGAAATATGTTTTTTTTCTCTCTTTCCTAGGGAATACATACAATAACTTTTTCTAATTATCTTTCTAATAACAAGACTCTGGGTGTTCTGTCATGTCTGATATACACACACAAAGCTCTCACTTTTTCTCATCGCACACAGGGAGATATCATGAAATTAGCATCTTAAATGGAGATTTGAAATAGCAGCATGAAAATTAGCAAGTCTATATAATGCCAATTGTATGTATATATGCAGGGATGGGATTCAGCCGGTTTAGATTTAGCCGGTTCAGGCATACACACAATCACCGAACTGGTTGTAAAACTGGCAGGATTCCACCTGTGTGTGTGTGTGTGTGTGTGTGTGTGTGTGTGTGTGTGTTTCAGTGGTGGGTTCCTCCCAGTTCGGTCCAGTTTGGCCGAGCCGGTAACAGTGACTATATGACGTCACCGAACCGGTTCTACCCCCCCGCCCTCCCACCTCCCCACCTCCCCCACGTTATTCTTACCTTTTATTTGGTCCCACCCCCAATCTATTGCTGCCTCCTGAGTCCCAGCTGATGACTAGAGGGAAAAAAACTTTTTAAACTCTTGCCGCGGGGCTTCAAAGGGCCGCCCTACCGCTGATCAGTGTTAAAAGCAAACAAATGAGTCGGGTCGTAAGTGCGAGGACTGGTCGTAAGTGCGAGGACCTTCCAGAAATGACTCTAACCAGCTAGCCACGCCTACCTAGTCACATGACCTCCAAGCCACACCCACAAAATAAGCCACGCCCACATAATCGATAGTAAAAATATTTAGCACCTACCCCTGGTTTGTATTTTGTTTGTATTTTGTATTTTGAAGAGTCCTTATTAGTAAGAATGTTAATCAGGTCATATTCTATAATGATTTTCTAAGTCACTAGGCAAGAAATTTCTATTGCATTACCCAGTATTAGCTAATAGAAAGGGGAAGTTATTTATCAATACATGTTCAATCAAATCTGGCATGGTTATCCTGTCTTATCTCATCCTATTTTGTTTATTTATTTTTGTTTTGAAGGTAAGGCAAACTTTTTATTAGTTTGTAGAATAAAATAAAATACATATAGACTAAATTTCAGTGACTGGGAGGAGGCTTGGAATAGAAATTATAATCTCACTAAATCAGCAATTTACAGGGAGAACCACTATAAAATATTTCATAGATGGTATCTAGCCCCAGCTAGACTAGCAAAAATATTTCCCAGTGCCTCAGCAATATGTTGGAAGTGTGGAAAGGAGGTCGGCACCTTCTTTCATATGTGGTGGTCCTGCTTGGAGACAAAAAAGTTTTGGACAAAAATACGAATCTGAATACGAGAAATAGTGGAAGAAGATATAAAACTTTCCCCCGAAATCTTTTTATTAGGAATGATGGGAGATGGACTCTCTAAGGACAAGATACAATTAATTATACATGTTATAACAGCGGCCAGATTAACCCTTGCAAAATACTGGAAGAACAAACAAACCCCTCCAGAGATGATAATAATAAATAAAATCCTAGAATGCACAGAAATGGCAAAATTAACAAGTGTTCTTAAAGACGATGAGAACTCAAAATTTAAGGCAGTATGGGAAAGGTGGTACAAATGGTGGAATAATAGAACGAGACTATAAGGATATGTCTATTTCTAATAATGGTAGATTTGAAGATACTTGATATGTACATAATGCAAATATGTAACCACACGACACCTCAGATGTTAATGGAGATTTGATGTTTTCTTTTTAAAAACTTTTTTTAAAAATCAATAAAGTATTATTAAAAAAAATAAAATAAAATACAAAAATACAAAAACAAATCATAGGAAAAATAGGAAGGATGGAAGTCTGAGTCAACCTTGAGCCTGATGAGATTTGAACTGCCAAATTGCAGGCAGGCAGCGGGCAGCAGAAGTAGCCGGCGGTACTGCACTTTAACCGCTGTGCCACCACTACAAAACTGACGTTGCATAGGTAGATAATGAAATGTCATCAAGAAAACAACCAAGCCCAGAAGGCACCAAAGATGCCACAATAGACAAAGTCCATTGTTCTGAAATTGTCCAAGCTATTCATTAAACTGAAGTCAGTATATATCATTTGCATAAATATATGCATTGACAGAAATAATATCAGTTCTATTAAGTATGTGGAGTCAGTTATAATGGACTTCAGCTTTTATGAGCAACTTTCTACTGCTTCAGTCATGCAATCCAGGTTTTATTGCATTTTTATAGGACCTGGTCTCTATGAGTTGTGTTGTTTCAAAGTCCAATCCTTTTTAAAGTATATATACATTATGAATGAAAATAAAGAAAGGCAAAATGTCAAAGGTACTTCTAAGAGCATTAATGCATTGATTTCCTGAATGTCCCAACAACTGAAATATTTCTAAAAGTTGAAAACAAGTTTATCAGGTTCATAATTAAGTGTGAATATATATTTTAAGCAGCTGTCCTTCAGAGATTTATATGGGAGGGAGTTCCATTCAGATCAAGGTAAAGTTACAAACCACTCAAAGAGACGCCTATGGAATTGACAGGAAAGACTCTAGCATGTTGGAAACATCCCAAAACAATCCGATCTCTTTTTTGGGGAAATCCAAAAACAGAAATCTTAAGAAAAATCTACATTTATCTGATGAAATCCTTTCTCGCCTGTTCTTTCACAGCTATGCCATGCTATGATTGACAACATGGATAGGCACTGCAGTGCTCCAAAGGAATTCAAGGATAAAACTTTTAGTAGATGAATTTCTATAGATTGTTAAAATAGCGAGTGTCAGCACTTCAAGCTGCATTTACTCTAGTGCTGACATAAGAAGGAGAAGTGGAGGCGTCTGGAAAGGGATGTTTGACTTTTCACCTACTTATTTTCCCTGGGGATAATATCCCCTAGGAGATGGGATGGGAGGGGGAAATTCCTTTGAGCTGGAGCGGTAGATTAGGGGTAGAATGACTTGGAAGATGGCCAATGAGTGTAGGGGAGTGGGGAACGGAAAGGGAGGGTTTTTGGTCTGGAAGTCAGTGTTGGCTTCGATGGAGTCGGAAGAATGTTGTGCTTAATAAATAGGAGTTTTTCTTCAAAGACTTTGTTTGAAATGCAATTTATTTGAGACGACCTCGAAACTTGACAGCGAGCCTGTTATAGTCCTACCCATAAAGATATTGCTTTTATTGAAATATATATTTATTGCTTAGCTGTAAAGGAATTGATCCATTTAATTTCAGGAGAAGTTGTTGATTTCTTCTGTCCCCTTCCTCCACCCACCTGCCCTTGAGTGCAGATAATTTGACCGTATGTCTCCATGTGGAATGAGCAGGCTGATAAAATCAGACTGGATGCACATAAAAAATTACAGGTCTCCAGCAGAAGTTTATTCGAAAGAGACAAAACTACAGTAGCAAATCATGCAGAAATGCAGCAAGTGGACTTCTCAGTGAGGAATTCAGGATCTTTTATAACTTAATTGATTTCATGCCACATATGAGAAGTAGGCTAAGTTTTCAAAGTAACGTTGCCATGTATATAAATACTTAATCACCCTGCAGTTCTCAGGCCATCATCACTGTCACCTCTCAAGGAGTCCATTAATTGATGGGGAGAGTAGAGACAAAAAGCCCCAAGTTTCAACCATCATGAGTTTAAAAAAAGGTGCATTATTATGGCTAGTTGCACATATGCACCATATTTGGTATTTTATCCTATGAGTTCTTTCCAATGACTTAGAATAGGTCCGTGATGGTGAACCTATGGCACGCGTGCCACAGGTGGCACGGAGGGCCCTCTCTGTGGGCACATGAGCGGTCGCCCCAGTTCAGCTTCCCGGTGGCCAGCTGGTTTTCAGGTCCCTGCTGCACATGCGCAGGGATGAGACATGTGTGGGGAGCCGCATGTGCATGCATGGGGGTGGGGGCAAGCGTGCTCATGCATGGGTGAGGGGTGTGCTGGGAATTAAACCTTTTAGCAGCATTAGTCCCACACCAATGCTAGATATATTGAAGTTTCTGCATAAAGAAATATTGAGTTCACAAGTGCCTATAGAAATTATAGTGAAGGGAAAATAAGTGTTCCCCTAAAGAATCTCCAATGAATGCAGAAGTGATTGAATCAAAAGACACTTCAGATCTAAATGAATGTTCATGCATACAACTTTTTATAGTCATGCAGTTATAGTTTTAGTTATAATGAAAACAATGTAAATGCTTAATCCACATTTAGTTAATGAAGGAGGAGCCTGGAAGGACATTTTTATAGATCCAATAGTCCTAAAATGATATACACTGAGGAAAAGCAAAGTAACTAAAAATCAGTAGTGAATATGGTTGAAATATTCTACTAGTATAAGTAATATCCTTATTTGATGCAGTCTATCAGAGAGAATGATAATTTGATAGTAATCCTGCTCCAAATAAACAAACTACTGTGTTTCCTCCAAAATATGACCAGGTCTTATATTAATTTTTGCTCCAAAAGATGCATTATGGCTTATTTTCCCATTTAGGTCTTATTTTGGGGGTGAGATACAGTACTAAATGCCTCCGTCTGGTTGACGATCTTACCTGGGACTTATTTTTGGGGTAAGGCTTATATTACGAGGATCCTGAAAAATCATTCTAGGGCTTATTTTCAAGTTGGCTCTTATTTTTGGGAAAACAGGACACCTCCAAATGCTTTCCCAAGTGTTTACAGATATGAAATTATATGTGATGGTTTTTCTAAATTGTCAAATTAGATTAGAATGTTCAACATACTAGCTTGTGTTCAGTGCTGATCACTCATGTTAGAAAGTTACTAACCTTTCTATGAATATATCATTTCTATCCAAAAATACTATATAATCCATTGTCTATATTTTACCTTCATAATATAGTTTTATTTACTGGCTGGTTGATTCCCCCCACCCCACCTTTCACACAAGAGCTTCCTCATTCTGTTTTCTTTTTCCTCCAGTGAAGTAGATTGGGCTGAGAGAGATTAAACGGTCCAAAATCAATAGGGACTTCCTTTTGCTGAGAAAGTCAGACCTGGAAGCCATACTTTACATTTGGGCCTTCAGACCTGCCACATTTTCTACTGTGGGAAAATGGGATGGGGGAGTGCATGGAGTGAAAATGATATGTAGTCAAAATAACATTCTTTTCTCAGAGAGTCAAGGCCATCTTGCCCTAGAGCTGCAATGAGGTGACTGGGAGGTATCTCCAGTTTTGGGTGGTGCCTGATTGGATCATGTGATGGACATGTGGGTACAGGGGAAGGGACTTGAACTTTCTTTTGGGTGGGGAAAACCTGGAAACTTTCAGATTCAGGTTTTCCCAGATGTGCCAATATGACATTTCTAATAAAATGGAACTTTCAGGAAACTCAAACCTTGGAGTCCTCTTTCATTGGGAGTGTTACTTGGAGAAGATATTGCAATTTGCTTTCTGGATTCTGAACTTATAATGACTTTTAAATGCCATATTAATGAGATGACACTGCTTGTTACAATATAAGAAAAGAACTGATTGATATAGGCCACATGTCAAAACAACTTCTGCAGAAGGGAAAGCATATCTTCACTACCTATTTCCCAGCTAAGGACCATAAACTCATTTCAGAGAATAATATTTCTTTTCCAATCTTCTCATATCAAAGAGGTACCAAAAGCAAACAAACGAGACCAGCTCCAGCAGATCAAATCCAAATTCTATCCTCATACCTAATTGCTGGCCCTCGCAGTGACATTCATAAGAAAGATTCATGGACAGCTCTTCATCCAATATGCTATCAGCCATCAATTGCCGTCAATTCCTTTTGCTCAAAAAAAAAAAAATGCCTAGACTATTCTTGATTGTACCTCATCCAATATGACAGTTTTCAAGAATGAGCAGAGGAAATATTTCAGCTTCCTAGATCAACTTTGATATCAGTCTTAAGGGACCTCTGCTTGAACAAGAAAAGCTCAAAGATACACGGCAATGAAAAACTGATGAACTATAATTCATTATGAGTTCAAATGTATCTCAGGTGTCAGGTTCCAATAGAGTTCTTCATCATGCTAATGTGTTCTCCAACTCTCCAGAATGTCTGTCTTGCTGTCAAACAATTATTGAAAACAGCCATTATTAAGAAGGTGATTGTTTGCATTATCTGTTGTTGTTGTTGTTGTTGTTGTTGTTGTTGTTGTTGTTATTATTATTATTATTATTATTATTATTATTATTATTATTATTATTATTATTATTAATTTAATTTGTATACCGCCCTTCTCCCAGAAGGGACTCAGGGCGGTGAACAGCCAAAATTAAAAATACATACAATACAAAAGTTAAGATAATTAAAAAGAATTAAATCATTGGCTTCCCAATTTAAAACCCCCCAAGTCTATAAAATTTAAAATCCCAATTAAAAACCATTTAGGCTAGGCCAGCTTGATGGAATAAATAAGTCTTCAGGGCCTTATGGAAGGTACGGAGGTCATTTGTTGATCTCATTCTTCAACCATTAGCTAAATCAGCATTTACAAACTTCATGTATGTTTTGCAAAATGTACTCCATATTTTATGCAGAAAACTATGTGTCTTGATGTGTTTCTTCATATTGAAGGTGCTGCAAAGCTCATTATTGTTGTAGTAAATGTATATTCCATCTTATTTCTCTTGGCCAACTATAGGGTATAAAATCTTTTACTCACTATAACGATAGGTGGTAATGTATGTAGGTGGTCTACTTTCAAAGAAACTATATTAAATTACATTTTAAGACACACATTATGAGATAACTTATGTTTTGTATTTTGAGAAAGAGACAGACAGAGTGACAGTGAGAGACAGAGACAGAGAGACAGAGAGAGACAGAGAGTGACAGAGAGAGAGACACACACACAGAGAGAGAAAGACACAGAGAGAGAACAAACAGACATCTCATTGTTCTATGATTTAGGTTTTTAAAAGCATAATTGACCAGGCATCTTTAGATCTGATGAAAGTAGTCAAAATAACTGAAGTTACATTCCTTAGAAGGTATAGTTGTTTCAATATTCATCTATCTACAAAGTGTTAATAATATTGCATTTTCATTGTTTGCTTCCCTTGAAATTTACTTTTTCTTGCTAAAAAAATCCTCCATTTTTTTTACTGTTGCCAACATAACCCCCAACAACTCTAGCAGAAGTCCATAAACCAAAGAAGAAATAATGTCATCCTCATCCATTTCCATCCAACTTTAAGAGCATATGTTGACACAAGAGTTTGATAAATCGCAGTGGCTGTCTTTCTTGTCATTTTGTACTGGTTTTATTAGTCTCCATATGTCACAAAAAATTTTCAGGCATTATCATTTGTCTTAAAAAGAAGAACTAACCAAACAATAAGCGTGACTGTAGCTTTAGCTGTCACACCATGACATTATTTGTGCTCTCCTCTCTGCCATGCAAATCATTTTTCACAATATAGTTAGTCCTACTCAAATAATATCTTCATGTGTTAATTTACTGCTGTTCAAAAGTTATTTGAAGCTTGATATTGCTCAAGTTGTCTTTATATGCCTTTATATCTAGACCTGTGTCCTAGGTTATTGTGACAAAATGAAGACTGAGTCAAGCTGGACTCCTGGAGAGCACAAGAAACAATGGATGGAAACTACTCAAGGAGAGAAGCAACCTAGAATTAAGGAGAAACTTCCTAACAATGAGAACAATTAACCAGTGGAACAGCTTGCCCTTAGAAATTGTGGGTGCTTCATCACTGGAGATTTTTAAGAAGAGACTGGATAGTCACTTGCCTGAAATGGTATAAGATCTCCTGCTTGAGCAGGGAGTTGGACTAGAAGATCCCTTCCAGTTCTATTCTGATTGATTGATTGATTTTCTTTGGTGGCAATATTTACTGATTCTTTGATTTATTACAAACAAGCCTGAGAAGTAGATTGAGCTGAATGATTGAACTGAGGTCACATACCCATACTGACAGTTCATTAGAACCTCATTCTTTGAGGTGCTCACTCACTAACCAAGGAGAGAAGCAACCTAGAACTAAGAATAGAATAGAATAGAATAGAATAGAATAGAATAGAATAGAATAGAATAGAATAGAATAGAATAGAATTCTTTATTGGCCAAGTGTGATTGAACACATAAGGAATTTGTCTTTGGTGTATATGCTCTCAATGTACATAAAAAGACAATATATGTTTGTCAAGTTACAACACTTAATGGTAGTCATAAGGAACAAATAAGCAATCAAATCATATTAGGAAACCACTGGTCCGCATCATGCACGTGCTTCTCACATGCTCTGCATAAGCGCAGTGTATTATGGAACAACTGAGACACGGCAATCCGCTCTACCATGCCTTTTAGCTGGCCAAATAAAATGACCAAATAAAAGGTATCTATAATGCAGGGGATGGGCAGGAGAGCCAACCTAACCATCACAGAGAACCGGTTAGCTCTCAGCTCATCACCATTGCTACCGGCTTGTCCAAACCGGACCGAACCAGTAGAAACCCACCACTGATTCTAGTTCTGTTTGGCTATAGGTTCTATTGCTCAAAATGATCTTCACCCATTTTAGCTAGGTAGTTAAGTGCACTAGATCTGGAGGTTATCAAATTAGAGACAGGAAATATACAGACTTGCTCCACCAAAACTGTTCTAATTAGAAACATGGTCTATCAAATATGCCGATTCTCATTTAAGTGTGTCTAGGATTTGAATAATTAGCCAGGCAATACTTTTGGATGCCTCTCTTTACAAACAACTGTATGAGTCTCAGACTTCTCAATGCTCATCTCAAACAGAGAGCAGATGAATTCACCCTTCAGAATGGCATATAAAAAGACTGATGTGTCAGATTGGGCAAACCAAATGTATTTGAACTGTGGGCAGCATTTTGGCTTGATGGATCTCAATCCCTTCATGCTTTCTTGCACAATATTTCTTCTTTGTTGCTGCGCTTTTCATTTCAATTGCATCTGAAATTTTTCCCGTTATTTTTAATCATTTCTTGTACTGATTTTTTTTTCTCTCTCTCTGTCCCGTTTCCAGGAAATGGGACTTAAAGCACACACAGCTTCCCTTCCAGTTCATCATTACATAAGGCAGAATTGTGCATTTTGTACGTGGCTATGTGTAATAAAAGTCAATCTCTCCTCTAGATACTCTGAGGCCTCAGCTGCTAATCCTCAAGGCAGTGGTTTTAAAAAATAGCCTTGGAAGATGACGGCAATGGGGACGGGGAAAATAAATCTGAAACAAATAGTTGAGAAGTTTTTTTGCCAGGTTTTGTCTCTCTGCCAAACCATATTCTCGGAAATCTATTCCTGAGACTATGGACTTTTAGCCAAGTATTTCTTATTCTTTGGATAATCCTCTTTGCAACCAAGAAGATATGCATCATAATCTCCATGAAATTTTCTAGGTTAGATAGCATAATAAGGCAAGCAAATAATGTCACATTTTAAGAGGAATTAAGAATAAGAAGAAATGATGAAAATAACCAACATCAATTTTGGTTATGAGAGAGAGAGAGATGGAGGGAGGGAGGGAGGGAGGGAGGGAGATTTGGTCAAGGAAGGTCATGCCAAAATGCATTTGCATTTCTTCAATTATTTTCCAAGGTTCTGTAAAGCTATGTCACCTTAGCATCTTTACAGGTCAAGCATTACACTTGTAGGCAGGGCAGATGATGATGATGATGATGATGATTATTATTATTATTATTATTATTATTATTATTATTATTATTATTATTTTCAGGGTTTTTTTTATTAATTACATTTATTAGTGCTTAGTGAACATGGTGTTGTCTGGGCATTTAGTTTGCTTAACAATACATATTACATTCTTAATCTCCACCCCTTTTTCCCAATCATTGATAAAATAGATTCCATGTCTGATAATATTCCGTATCTTTTTTCTGTTTAATTCTTGATGCCCATCTGTCCTTTTCTGCACACTCTAGTATTTATTTATTTTTTGGGATTATTTCTTCATCTCGTGGTGTTTCTTCATTTTTCCAAGATTGCGCAAATACAATCTTCGCTGCTGTCAAAATGTGCAATATTAAATACATGCTTTTGTTATCTAGTTTACCTGGTATCATATCTAGTAAAAATAATTCAGGTTTAAAATCTACATGCTTTCCAGAGGTGGTATTCAGTCGGTTCGTACCAGTTCAGGCGAACCGGTAGTGGAAATCGCAGGAGGGACCGCCCACCTACCCTGGCTCTATGCCGTCCTATTTAGGCACATATTTGAGACTGGGCACATGGGCAGAAGGCGCACAAGAGAGCAAAGCCCATGCGTGGAAGGCCGGGCGCATGCGCGGAAGGCATGCACGAAGCGAGCGTGCGCGCACGCACGGCAAACCAGGGGTAAGAATATTGGAATCCCATCACTGATGTTTTCCTATCATCTTTTCCAGCCATTTGTGTATCAGTTGTAGTTTTAATAGCATCACAAGATCATTAATAACATTTGAGATAGTCCCAGCTCACAAACCATGATTCTGAAGAATTCACATTCACCCATTTGCACCCAGACAAAAGAGTTGAGAATTCATTACTTCTGGCTTACAAGATAAATTAATTTAATCTTCCCAGAACATAGGAGGGGCAAAAAATAAATAAATAAATAAATCACATTCTCAGTATGTTCATTACTTTATATCCAATACATAAAAAGTTTCCCCTGAAAAAAAATATTAGGGTTCTTCCGCACTGATCCATTTTTATTTTAGAAGTACCAGGGATCTCTGGTTTTGACATCCAGATTCCTATATTATTCCAAAGCCCTGGAAAATTAACCAACCCTTGAACATTGTCTCAGTAAGCAATAAAAGCAATTCCTAAAACACACATTATGTGATTCTGCCAGATAGATTACCACAATGTGAATTTTAATAGAACTTTGTGAAATAATAAAGACCAGGGATACATAAACCAAAAGTATGCTTCACCAATCAAGCCATTCTACAGAGGCCAATGCAGCATAAGGTAAAGGTTCCCCTCTCACATACGTGCTAGTCATTCCCGACTCTAGGGGGCGGTGCTCATCTCTGTTTCAAAGCCGAAGAGCCAGCGCTGTCCGAAGATGTCTCTGTGGTCATGTAGCTGGCATGACTAAATGCCGAAGGCGCACGGAACACTGTTACCTTCCCACCAAAGGTAGTTCCTCTTTTTCTACTTGCATTTATACGTGCTTTCGAACTGCTAGGTTGACAGAATCTGGGGCAAGTAACAGGAGCTCACTCCGTTACGCAGCGTTAGGGATTCGAACCGTTGAACTGCCGACCTTTCTGATCGACAAGGTCAGCGTCTTAGCCACTGAGCCACTGCGCCCTAGTTTAAATTCATAATAGTGAAACATGAACTTTGTAAAATGTTAAAGGATACTGACTTTAACAGACGAGACAGACTTAATATCTATTAGGAAAAATAGGGCCTTGTTGCATCAGAACAATATATTGAGGGGTCCTTGGTGCTCTCTTAGCTTGCTTGTTTTCTTGCCGACGTTTAGAGCCTTGGTGGCGCAGCAGACTAAAGTGCTGTTAAGTAGCACCAGCTGCCTGCAATTACTGCAAGTTCAAATCTCACCAGGCTCAAGGTTGATTCAGCCTTCCATCCTTTCGAGGTAGGTAAAATGAGGACCCAGATTGTGGGGGCAATAAGCTGACTTTGTATAAAAAAGAACACCGCTTGGGGTGGGGCCGAAAGCCCTACTAAGCAGGTACATACAAAAGTATGAAGGCTATTGCTTAACGCATTGTAAGTCGCCCTGAGTCTCTGGAGAAGGGTGGCATATAAATCGAACAAATAAATAAATAAATAAATAAATAAATAAATAAATAAATAAATAAATAATAAACAAACAAACAAACAAACAAATAAATAAGCAAGCAAGCTCAGAGAGCACCAAGGACCCCTCATTTCAACCCTGAGCAACAAATATTCTCCTTTATTAGTAACAATATATTCTTGTTAAGAAGAGTTCATATTCTAGGTCCCAACCCTACACTAGTATTCAAAAGTTTAATGTTTAAAAGTATTTAGGCAGGGGTGCTAGATTGTAAGTCGTTCAGTTATACTAAAAAGCAGGGGTGAAACGCTACCGGTTTGGACCGGTTCGTCCACACCGGTAGCGATGGCAGCAGATGGTTCAGCGAACTGGTAGCGATGGTAGCACAAGGCTCCGCCCACCTGTCAGGTCGTCATTACTTCCTGGTTTTAACCAGGAAATAACCTGTTTTTTAACCCTCTGCACATGCACAGAGGGTCCACACGCACATGTGACACGATGCGTGCATTTCCAAATCGGTAGGGAAGATAAGTAGATTTCACCCCTGCTAAAAAACCTACACATACCATCTTTTTAGCTAAAATAAATATATCCTGGGAGCATCACACCTACTTCAAAGCATCTTAAGCATGAGTCATAATTGCACAGATGATTAAAGGGATCAGGGTCCTTTGAGATGCTTAAATAGAAAAAAAACTTTTCTAATATAAGTGCTGAAGGTATTATTTTGAGCCCTGCATAATGCTGTCCTCAAAAACTCAAGAGATCTGCCAGCATCTCCTTCAACTTGGAGGTGACCTCTGAGTTCAGTGAAGAGCGGTGTTTGATCTGCAAGCCAGGAAGGACATCAATCATTTCATTTTTCTAAACCTGGTATCTGCTGGCACATAAATGCTATGACTCAGGTGCTCCCAACACATTCCTAAATACCTTCATAATACTGGCAGATCTTGGGAAAGATAACTAATAATTCATCTGAAATGTCTTATGTGCTGGAAGGGCTCACCCAATCCAAATATTGAGTCTCTAGCACAATTCATTCAGATCTCTATTCATCATCTCACCCACATTCTTTTCCTGGCCTGGCAGAGACACAGCACTTTTCAAGTAAATTCCAAAAATAAAACTCCACTGCCATATCAGGATGAATCCATAGCTTAACTTCCAAAATCAATTCAGTTCTCCCAAAGGAATCAACACAGTGGCAGCAAAAAACAAACAAACAAAACATTGTGTGCCAGAAGTGTTCTTTAGCTAGTAATTTGGTCCCAAGATCTTTGGTGAACAGCCAACAGTCATTTCTACACTTGTGATTTATTGCATCTTATAGTGTCATCCAGCGATCGCTGTGCCACTGTGTCAGTGATGAAGAAAGCCTTTATAGAACCACAACAATGGCTAGGTGAAGCTAAAAGACACTATAAATCACTAAGGTGGCAATGCCCGAAAACCGATGCAGTTCAACAAAATTCTCTTACAAAATGCACAATCATACTCATTCCTCCAAAAAAAAAAACCCCTCATTAATATTGATATCGAGTGGCTAGAAATATGGGATGCAAAGAACACAAAGGAAGTACATTCATTTGCATCCTTGCCACAATGCAAGGTGAAGGATCACACCTTGCGTCAGAGCAAAGCTGTGGGCCAAGTTTGGGAATTTTGGTGTTTCAAATGCAATAGAATGGATGATCCTATGATTAAAACTTGATTTAGACTTGCCTGCAACTATACCAGAGGTGGGTTTCAGCAGGTTCTGACCAGTTCTGGAGAACCGGTAGTGGAAATTTTGAGTAGTTCGGAGAACCGGTAGTAAAAATTCTGACTGGCCCCACCCCCATCTATTCTCTGCCTCCCAAGATGATTGGGAGGAAGTGGGGATTTTGTAGTAACCTTGCCCTGGATTGTGGAGGGAATGGAGATTTTACAGTATTCTTCCCCTGCCATGCCCACCAAGCCACACCCACCAAGCCATGCCACACCCACCAAGCCACACTCACAGAACTGGTAGTAAAAATTTTTGAAACCTATCATTGAACTGTACATGGGCATCACTGCATACTTCTGCTGCATAGGTAAGCATAGGTTGCAGATGCTACATTCGGAGTATAAGATGCACCCAGATTTTTAGGGGAAAAGGGTGTGTCTTATACTCCGAAAAATATGGTAACTGAGAAAAATCAGTATGGACAAACTGAGAGATTTGTCCATCTTCTAGTGTTAATTGTGAACATCTAATTTTATATCAACTTCTTAGCAGCCTTTAAGTATAAGCGATATAAATACAAAAAGCAGGCTAGTTAGGGCAATAGCCTTCCCTATAATGATGTATGGGTGTGAGAGTTGGACACAAAGAATGGCTGATCAAAGAAGAATTGGCACCTTTAAACTGTGGTGCTGATACAAATGATTGCGTATACTATGGACAGCCAGAGTTAGTAACAGAGAGTTGTTAAATCGTATCAAACCAGACACATCGCCAGAAGCTAAAATCATAAGACTACGTCTGATTTATTTTGACCATGTCATGTGTGCAAATTCATTAGAGAAGTCAATGATCCTAGGAATGGTTAGTGGAGCAAGAAGAAGGGGCAAGCAAAGAACATGCTGGCTTGATAAGATCAAATCTGATACAAAGTTGAACATCCAATGAATGAAAGAAGCTGTGTTTGATAGAGTAGCATGAGAGCACTTGCCTATAAAGTTACCAAGTGTCAGACAAAGGGGTGGGATTCAGCCTATTTGGTCCGGTTCGGGCAAGCCGGTTTCTCAGCCATGAGCAAACTGATTCGCTCCAACTGTCATCTGGGCCTGCCCACCTGCCTCTGCACTATACCTACCTATATTTCATTCTTTTGAAGCCCAACTGATTGCCACAACAGAGTGGATTGCCCCGCCTTAGCTGTTCTACTCATTGGGATTAGTGGAAGGTAACTTTTTTTTTTTTTAATTTGATTTATAGGCCGCCCTTCTCTGGAGACTCAGGGCGGCTTACAATGTGCTAAGCAATAGCACATCCTATTGCCATCTTCATCTTTTTGTATATTTTATACAAAGTCAGCTTATTGCCCCCACAACTGGGTCCTCAATTTACCTACCTTAGAAAGGATGGAAGGCTGAGTCAACCTTGAGCCTGGCGAGATTTGAACCTGCAGTAATTGCAGGCAGCTGGTCTTAATAACAGGGTGCTTTAGACCACTGTACTACCAAGGCTCTTTTAATGGTGTTTTGAAATAGAGTATGTGTGCTTGCTGTGCATCAGAGCAAAGTGAGCTTGTGTGCGCAAAGCGTGCGCCGTGCTGAGCAAACTGGTTGTTACAATGGTTGAATCCCACCACTGGTAAGACACAACCAAATGGTTAAAAGTATAAGTGAACATTCTCTATGAATGTAGTCTATTATGTTCTATTTGGAAATACCTTTAAGCATGGATATGCTTAGAGCAAACAATCAAAGAATTCTTCCGCGCTTCCTTGAATATACTAATCAAAGAAACAAAACAAAATCTAAATTTACTATCAGACACTTGTAGATTAAAAGGGTTATGATACATTTTTATATGTGTTTGACTTTTCATATGTTCGGTTCAAATTTGCAAAATCAGAACAAAAAAATCTGTTTTGGCCTTAATGAATACCCAATTAACAGCCTTTGAAAAAAGACTGGATTCATTTACTATTTTCAGTAATTTGCCACACTCATTTATTTCTGTTTGGAAATTATATTTAGATTCCTATTTAAAGCATTTTCCCTAAATGACTATTCTTGACCGAAGACCTTTCAGAGATATTTCTGGAGATGAACAATTTTTGTAAAATTGCGGGGGAAGAAGGAAAACAAAAAACAACAACAACAAAAACTGTTTCCTGATTTTGATGTACTCAAAAACAGTTTGACTTTCAATTCATTATTAGAATTTATCTGAACTTTAAGAATTATGCACGGATCATAATTTGGGAGGGAGAGAGGGGGAGAGACAAAGTGAAGAAAATGTGATAATGTATTCTACTAGCTATGGAAGACACAGATAATTTATTTAGTTAGATGTGTTTCTTATATTGCAATAAGGATAGTAAACATAGTTTGACTTCATACCATTAACAAAGTACTCCCTGCACCTAGAGTGTTAGCACATACAGAATACCAGAGTTGGAAGGAATCTTCGAGGTCTTCTAGTCCATCCCCTGCTCAAATAGGAGACCTTATGCCATTTGGGACAAATGGCTGTCCAATCTCTTCTTAAAAGCTTCCAGTGATGGAGCACCCAGCACTTCTGAAGGCAAGCCATTCCACTGGTTGTGTTGTGACTTAGGCTTATTGAGTCATTACAAGACACAATTAGTCCCAAACAAACCTATTTTCTTGTAACAGCTGAGAATTACGTTCATTCCAAGCTGAGTCCCAATTAGTTGCAAAGCAAGTCCTTCGGAAGAAGTCCTTTGGGATAATCACCAACCTTTATCTTCTTTGACACCCTGCCAAAGGCCTTACTTGGCAAAGCCCCACGGAGTTCAGAAACAAACAGGAGATGCCGACTGGAAACAGAGTTAGCAACGTTGCTTTCCAGCAAAAGACCCCAAGTGTCTTTGTTTCTCTTTTAAGCCTTATGGGAGGGGCCAATCATCTCCTGGCCTTACTCCTGAGTTGTCCCTTTTGCTTTAAATGCTCTTGCCTTCTGGCAGCTCTGCACATGTGTGCACTAGGAATAGACTCCTCCTGTTCCTCTACCTCTCTGCTATCCGACTCTGGGGGCTCCAGAGTCCATGCATCACTCCCAGATGGCCCTGGCCCCATCTCTGCCTCCAACGCAGAGCCCGTGTCCAGGCCTTCCCCAGACTCCAGGACTGGCCCATGTTCCTCTCCACCCTCCTCACTGTCTGACTCTGCTGCCAGTTCCGCAGGCTGCTGGCGGACCACAACAGGTTGGTTGTTCTTATCATCAGGAAATTTCTCCTTAGTTCTAGGTTGCTTCTCTCCTTGATTAGTTTCCATTCTTTGCTTCTTGCCCTGCCCTCTGGTGCTTTGGGAAATAGAGTTCCCCCTTTCTCTTCTACATGAGAAATAAAATTAATCTATTACAGCCAAAGCGCTACTTTTCCATGTATTTGATGTGTATTCAAAGATACACAGACACAAATAGTCTGCATGACGAATGCTTCATTGGACTGGGTCCTTGAAACTCTCTTCATCTAGCTGTGAACTTTGAAGATGGGAATGGACTTGTATTGTAGAAAATTTACTGTAAACCAGTTTGTTGAAGCAACCTGTTCTCTTTCCAACAGTGAAGTAGCTTCTGAGATGTCTTCTAAGGTGGGATTGGGCTGCAGGGTGAATTGGCTTTTGGACACGTGCTGTCTGTATGCAAAAACATCTTCTGAAAATTGCAGCCTGCTTTTGAAAACTTCAGAGAAGTAATCTGTGCACGAGTAGAAATATTTCTTTGAAGACCCAGCTGAGACAACACAGAGCTTCTCAGCTAAGGCCAATGGAAGCCTATTGGAACCGTCATGAAATGTGCACTCATTTATTGTGATAAACTTATACAAGAGGTACACTTACAGCAATGAGGTCTGTTCCTTCTAATGGTGCCACTGGATACTGTCCACCTGCCAGGCCCAGGAAAAAAACCAGTTGGTCAGATTTTTTTTGGTGCAACCATTGGGTCTATAGTTATCTCCGTCAAAAATACAAACATGAACAGGGTCAGAACTGGGCTGTAAATTACGTGGTGTCAGAGTTGGCTTGCTGTCAGGGTTCCAACCGATGCCCTAATTAAATCATGAGCCTCAAGTCAAGCTTCAAAAGAAATCCAGTTATTTATTAGAAGCTCCATGTCGGCACATTCCAAGTGGAGCCAACTCTGACCCCACGTAATTTACGGCCCAGTTCTGACCCTGTTTCCCCCCCTCTCCCCAAGATGTGTCATCAGTCACATTCTCCAATGAAGCAATTTTGCAGGTTGTAGAGATCACTCCCCTCCGGCCACCGTGGGTAACCCCGGGAGACAGCCTTGACAGAGATATGGCTGGAATGTGATTTTATTTTTTGACTGACATGCTGCCTCACAAGTTTGTTTTCCTATCTCCCTTTCCTATGGCAACTCGAGAGCAGGCCAGGGATGCTTTGTGAGTTGACATTTGCATTTAAGAATTGTACACCCCTGCACAATTGTACACCAGTAAAGAGTAAAGAGAAGTTCCCTGTGGTTGGGCTCCAGCACAAATCTGAAAGCTTGAAAGTCTAAACCTCTGGTTCTGGTGACTGACCCAGATTGGATCCTGCAACATTATCCTGAGACATGTACATTTGCCTTCATTTGTAAAATGGTGTTCATCGATCCAAACCGTGGTCCCTGCACTGGCAGGAATAATGTTAGAAAGATGAGGAGGAGGAGGTATATTTACACTTATACTTTAGACATCATTGAAATTAAATTGAATTATCGTATTTTTTGGAGTATAAGACTCACCTACCTTTTATGGTGAGGAAAAGAAGAAAAAGAAATCTGCCTCTGCCTCGGCCTCTGATCAATTTTGCCTCGTTGCAGCAAACAGCAAACAGCCTGCTTTACTTTCATTTTTGTTTTCAGCATAGCTTGATTAGCACAAGGAAAAAAAAAAATCTGCTCCTGCAATTTACCTCTTTGCAGCAAGCAGCAGAGCCTGTGCAAAACAACTGAGAGCAAATCCGCTGAGAGTCGGGAGGCCGATCCAATCAACTTGTGCTAATTAGGCTATGCTGAAGCTGAAAGGAGCTGTTTTTTCTTGCTGTTTGCTTGCAAGGAGGTAACTGCTGGGAGGCAGAGGCCAAAGGGTGGGGGCCAGTGGGTGGGCAAGGCTACATTCGGTGTATAAGACACACCTAAATTTTCACCCCCTTTTAGAGGGGGGCGGGAAAGGTGCGTCTTATTACTCTGAAATATATTAAATAACATCAGTCCTAAAGACTCTGTGCACTTGTTAGTAAGGTAGATGTACCTATGAAAAAGTACAATAACAATCCAGTCGGGGTCAGGGATAACTGTGTCTCCCTTTGGCTCTTTGGCATAGCTTCTCTACTTGTGTGAATGTTAGGAAAGGTTGTGATGTCCTTATTTTGGTCTCCTGCATCAGAGGCTCAATCATAATTATGAGAAGGGCTGAACTCATTCAAGGAACCTTGATGTCAGCAGTCAGTACACCCAACAAGATCCGATTGCAAAATGTTGTTTGCTGGAGATATGAGGGAAGGGGGAAGGGTCTCTGGTTTTCGGGATATAAGGTTTTGCATCACCAAATCTCCACCAAACACTGTCAATCAATTTGGGAAAAGCATTTTCTAACTCACAGGAAGAAACAAAAAATTGTTCAATGTTCTCCAAGCAAATCACTTCCTCTTCTTCTTTTTTTTTTTAATACCCTAGCACTAATGATTTCCATTATCTCCTTAGTTGATAGAATCCATTTCAAAAACCAATAATCTCTTCAAATCCACCGAGCCACAAATTACTCATTAGAAAATATTTTCAAAGATCATTACCTTGCCCATGGATTTTAGCTGCTCATTTCCCGGATTCTCACTTTTAACACTGTTCATAAGGAAAGGAGAGATAATTCACTGGCAAGAAAATGATTCTAATGTAATACAAGCCATTTACTTGTTTCTTGTTGGAAACGCTGCTTTTTTAAAAATAAAAATAAAGGTCAACAGTGTATCAATTTGAATGTTGATTTTTATGGTTATGAGGATAAAATGAAATGATGAATATTATGTTTACTGTGTTAAATTCAGCAAGAGTATTCAGAACCATTTGTATACAGAGTTTTGTAGTTGTATTTCTTTCTTTTCTTTTAAGGAACACATAGCGAGATATTGAATTTATTTATTTATTTGTGTGCAAATAGTCATTTATCATTTAGGGCATATCTGCCATGTCTGAAGAATGATGAGCATGCTTACTTTTCTTATCTTGAGCAAAGAAGTTAAAAACATGATGTTCCCATTGTATTTAACTAAACTGCTATCTGCATACAGGAAAGATATTCCCTTTGGACTACATGAGAGAAATAGTATCAGTAAATATCAAAGTTAATATAAGAACATAACAGCAATGACCAAATTTACATTTTGATTAAAGACTTCCTGTTATCATGTTGATGTCCCTTATGAAAAAAACAATGACATCTCTTCACAGAATGGGGAAGGGGGGAGGAAGGAAAGAAGGATGGAAGGAAGATAAACTGCCAAGATACCAGTTATTTCACTGATTCTATAGGTATAGGATTAGAATACGAACATATATGGATGCTATCACTCAAAATGTTTCCACTCACATGAGGTGAGACGCATCTCCACGGGACTTCATGGGATTGTGCCTGTCAGGTGATTCTGAGGGACCCAAATCACTCTGGAGGGCTGCAGATAATACAATTTAAACTAACAAAAGTGAAAGAGAGAGAAATAGAGCAACAGCAACATCTCCTGGAGAAAACCATAGAGAAGCGAAAGTAATGAAAGTATGACCTTGATTATATATTGAAGATAAGCTTTATATTGTTTATATGAGACAGCAGAGACACTGTAACTTTTTAAACAGTGTGGCTCTTTGAACGTAGATGAAAACTAAACAGAAAAAGTAAATAGAAGCTGGGAAATAGCAAAGAACTTTCTTTTTTCCTTCCTGTTTGAACTTTTTTTTTTCTTTTGGGTGATTTATGAACCTGAGTAGTTGAATTTTGGGGCTTGGTGAGCCTAAATGGATTACAAATTTATCAAATTTAGTAAATCAGTCAAGAGAAGAAAGGATTAAGGTTTGAAGAACCTGAAGATTAACAAGGGACTTTATTTTTTTATTTTCTTTTTTCTATTTTCCTCTCTTTTGGACTACATAAAAGCAAGTTTGTAACTATTTGGAGATTTTGGTGGTGGCTTGATTTGTGAAAATAGTCTTTAAGTGAAAATTAGTGGGGGATTGATGAAGTATTAGAATATTATTTGTGTTATTCTTGATTATTCTTTTTAAACTTTTTGAGGATCTCAGGATTACTCGAAATGACTATTACTTCAAACTCAAGCAAAGTAGGGAGGAAAAATACATCAGCACCCTCAGCAGCAGCAGCATCTAGTCCAGCAAGTCAAAGATCTTTGAATAGCATATTGCAGCAGGAAATAATGAATGGGATGGACAAAATATTTTGAGTATACACAAGATATGAGTCAAGAAATAAACTACCTAGAGAGGTACATGTGAGATTTATTAAGAAGGCACTAAGAACAGAGATACGTCAAAAAGCAAGAGATAATCCACTGAAATATAAAGGAAGAGAAATAATAGTTTTGAAACAAATAAGTAAGAGAAGAGTAAGAGACACAAGAAAACAATGAATACGATGCAAGCAGAATTGAAATTAATGCTCCAAACAACAAAACATTTTGAAGACATGAAGGAAGGCATGGAAAAGATGGATGATAAAATGGAGAACATTCAACAAACAATAACTAAAAATGAACAACAGATGCAGAAAATAGAAGAGAAATCAGAACAAACAGAGAAGAAAGTGGAAGAGATGGATGATAGACTTACACAGGCAGACAAAAATCTTGAGAGAACAGTAATCATGTTGGAGATGGATAAAGCTGAATACTTCTTGAGATTCCAGAATATTGAAGAAGAAAAAGGGGAAAGCCTTGCAGAGATAATGGCAGAATTATTGGCAGATGTCTTGGAGGGGAACAAGCAACAGAAGCTTGCTGGGATGGATAAAATATTTTGAGTATACACAAGATATGAGTCAAGAAATAAACTACCTAGAGAGGTACATGTGAGATTTACTAAGAAGGCACTAAGAACAGAGATATGTCAAAAAGCAAGAGATAACCCATTGAAATATAAAGGAAGAGAAATAATAGTTTTGAAACAAGTAAGTAAGAGAAGAGTAAGAGTCACGAGAAAACAATACCAATTTCTGACAATTAATTAAGCATGAAGTAAATTTCAGATGGCTGATACCTGAGGGAATCCTGGTGACCTGGATGGATCAAAGGTATAGACTGGATACTATAGAGAAATCAGAGCAATTTTATGATGAGCAATTTGGATCATATGAGGAAAAAAGAGAGAGGAGATAGATGACAAGAAACAAGAAGCATCAGGAGGAGGAAACGTACAACAAAAAGAAGATGAAACAGAATTAAAGGAGAGAGCAGAACGAGAAGGTGCAAAGACAAAAGAACAGAGAGTATATATATATACAGTATATATAAGAGTAACCAGAACAATAAGACCTATCTACAAGTAAAACTATGGAAGATGAAATAAAACTGCTGTCGATTAATATAAATGGACTGAATTCTCCTATGAAAAGGAAAAGGACTTTTAACAAATTAGGAAAGTTAAAATTAGATTTTATTTCTCTTCAAGAAGTTCACATCAAAAAATAACACAATAAATTATTGGAATATCCTAAAATTGGGAAATTATACTCCTCATTAGCACAACAAAAGAAAAGAAGTGTGGTTCTATATATTAAAGAAACAATAAAAGCAAGACAAATTTTTGCAGATGAAGATACTTATTTGGGTGAAAGAATGGATTGGCTTGAGGAACAAAAAACTACTGACCTTGGAGGGACATGATCTTGAATTAGGTTGGCATGCTTTTTTATGGTATGGATGAAACAAAATACATAGCTATTTTCAAAGAGACTATGTTAGGAATGCATTATTAGTATGGGAGAAAATTAAAGAACGTTATTTGAAAATACTGGTCTGGCTCTCCACAACAGAGACACTGATTTAGCCAAATGTTATTGATATAGAGAATGTTACCAGATACAAGATATTTTAAATGAAAAGGGGAAACTTAAAACTAAACATTAACTGAACGAGCAAGGGATTGAGATAACATGGTGGTCATATGTGCAGATACAATCTAGATATGAGAAGGATGTTAAAATGTATAGTTTATATAAAGAATTAACAGAATTAGATCAGATATTAACAGGGACAGATGAAAAATTAATAAGGAAAACATATAGCTATTGGTTAAGTATTAAGGTGGAAGATGAACAAGTAAAAGAAACAATGATAGTATGGGCTAAAATTTTTGGCTATTCGACTGAGTTAGATAAATGGCAGAAATTATGGGATAGAAATTATAAATTAACAATGTCTACTGCATACAAAGAAAATCTTTATAAAACGTTTTATAGCTGGCATTTTCCGCTCTCAAGGTTAGCAAAGATGTTTAAGAATAAATCTGCAAAAAATTGGAAATGTCATCAGACACCTGGTTCATACTATTGTATGTGGTGGACATGTCAAAAAGCGAAAAAATATTGGACAAAAATACATACATGGCTGGAAAAAAAAAAGATAAAACAACATATAGATTTGAAACCAGAGACATTTTTGTTGGGCATTTTATCACACAAATATAACGAAGGGAATGTATATCTGATTTTATATGTATTGACTACAGTGAGAATAGTATTTGCCCAACAATGGAAAAGTGAAGAGATCCCAACAGATGAGGATGTGATTAGAAAAGTATTAGAATGTGCAGAAATGGTGATTAGACTGAAGAATTTGTGTTATGAAGAGTTTGTTCTTCATTTATAATAAGAGCCTTCCAGAGGCTGACAGTAGAGAGGCAGAGGAACAGGAGGAACCTGTTCCTAGTGCATGCACAAGAAGAGCTGCCAGAAGGCAAGAGCTGCTAAAGCAAAAAGTACGACTTGGGAGTAAGGCCAAGAGATGATTGGCCACTCCCATAAAGCTTAAAAGACCAGCAATGGCTCTTGGGCTCTTTGTCAGAAAACAACATTGATAGACTTGTTCTTGTCTTGCTGCACTTATCTCTGGTCGGTGTCTTCTGCTTCTGAACTTTTGCCAAGAGAAGCCTTTGGCAGTTTGCCTAATTATACCAAGGTTGGTGATTAGACTGAAGAATTTGAAGAATTTGTCTTATGAAGAGTTTGTTTTGATTGATTGAATGATTGATTGAATGATTGATTGATTGATTGATTGATTGGTTGGTTTGATTTATATGCCGCCCTTCTCCGGACACTCAGGGTGGCTTACAATACGTTAAGCAATAGTCTTCATACTTTTGTATATACCTGCTTAGTAGGGCTTTTGCCCCCCCCCCCCAAGCTGTGTTCTTTTTTATACAAAGTCAGCTTATTGTCCCCACAATCCGGGTCCTCATTTTACCTACCTCGGAAGGATGGAAGGCTGAGTCAACCTTGAGCCTGGCGAAATTTGAACTCGCAGTAATTCCAGGCAGCTGGCAGCTAAGTCCTACTTAACAGCATTTTAGTCCGCTGCACCACCAAGGCTCCTTGGTTAGTTTGGACTATGCTGAGAATGAGTTAATTCTCAGCTGTTCTAATAAAGTCTGTTTGTTTTGGAACTGTTTGCATCGACTACTACCTACCTGGGCCTGGGTCACAACAAATTGGAATTTTTGTATGTTATAAAACAAAATAAAAACTTAAAACAAATAAAATAATAATAATAAAAAAATGTTTCCTCTCGCATAGTTTTTTCCAGTTGCAAGAATGGTTATAAATACAGTCCCCACCCCCAATATACCAAAACTGTGATGGCGAACCTATGGCATGCATCCGGAAGTGGCACGCAGAGCCATTTTTCCAGGCACGTGAGCTGTCACCAAACTCACCTGCAGCTGCGCATGCGTGCATGCCCCAGCTGATGTTCGGGCCTCCGGTGTGCATGCACGCAATTCAGGAGACCCAGCCAGTCTTCGGAGCTCTCCTGCGCATGCATGCACATTTGCACATGTGCAAGTGTACTGGTGTGCCGTGCATGCATGAGCAGATGGCGTTTGCGCACATGCATTGCGCGCATGAAAACCACGCACATCCACAGATGGTGCGATTGCACATGCAGCACACGGTGGGGCACGCACGAAAGCTGTGCGCATGCACAGATGGTGAAGTTGCACACACTGCGCATGGGGGAGGAGCCACGCGTTAGTATGGATGGCACACACGTGTGAAAAGTGCGCAAAGCACATACCTGTTCGGCACTCAGTGAGTAAAAGGTTCACCATCACTGCACTAAAAGATCCTTTTGAGATCTTTGCAGCAATTGTGTAAGCATAGATACTGGAATGTGTCCAGGTACACAGGACTTACAATAGCCTTTTGCCCATGAAGAATGGCCCGTTCTTCAGCAACTTCCATCTTTATGCCCCGTTGAACCTACCAGAATCCTTAATCCTACAAAGTTATGTGCAAAAACTTTGCCCATAACTGGTGTGATTCCTCCTTATAGTCTTGCCTGTTTATATCCCTTCATAACTGCTTAAAGTATATATATATATAGAATTGAATTATAGAGATTTCCAATCTCACCTATTGTGTTTTTTACAGTTTACTGAATATGTCTGTCTCCTATCTTTGGAAATTAGTGTGAATAACATTTACTGATAAGCTGTGTTCCACTGATAAGTCAAAAGTCCTCCAGATTTCCCAAGTCTTATCAAGCAGCTTCAGAAATTGAATCTCATAACTTACCCTAAAAAGAATATCCTAACATAGCTATCCATTTTGATACATATCATCTAAAACACCGTTTAACTCTAAAATGTTATTGTTAAAATACTCCCATTCTCTATTTTCGTATCTCAGTTACACCATCCCAGTCATAGGGATATTTTCCATTAGAATAGAATAGAATAACAGAGTCTTGGAGGTCTTCTAGTCCAACCTCCTGCCCAGGCAGGAAACCCTACACCACTTCAGACAAATGGTTATCCAACATCATCTTAAAAATTTCCAGTGTTGGAGCATTCACAACTTCTGGAGGCAAGTTGTTCCATTTATTAATTGTTCTAACTGTCAGGAAATTTTTTCTTTTCATTAAACTAGACACACCCAGTTCCAGCAAGCATTCTTTATATGTTTTAGCCTCCAGTCCCCTAATCATCTTTGTTGCTCTTCTTGGCACTCTTTCTAGAGTTTCAACATCTTTTTTACATCGTGGTGACCAAAACTGAATGCATATGCAAATATCTATGGAGATTTTCAGTCATCCAGGTCATCGTTGTCCCAAAGGTTTTTTTTCAAGAGGTCACTGGAGTTTCTGGTTTTTCCTTTTGAAGACAGCTCTGACTGGATAGTGGGGAATGGAAGGATTTATATTCTTTGCAGTCATCTGGTCATTAGTACTTTTTGGAAATCCTTCCATTCCCCACCATCCAGTCAGAGCTGAAGAAGCTTCTTGGATGAGAAGCGAAACATCTTCAAAGAAAAACAAAAAATCCAATTGTCTCTTGCAAAAGCACCTCTGAGATAAAAATACACACTTCTATTTTGTGTTGCAAGTCAAAATTTGCTTTTGGGAAACATAGGAAACAAAACTCATCATCATCATTATCATCATCAAACACCAACTGTCTGTGCCAGATTCTTGGGAAGGGCTTGATCGATGGATAAAAATACAAACTCCAGTCTCAACATCTGGCTGACTGTGTGGCAACCATAATAATGATAAAAATGAACAGAAAAGAAACATGGCAAGGGACAGTATTACATGGCCAATGCATTTTAAAAAAATAGCAGGCCACGCAGATAGCGATAAGAACTGGCAATGGCCAAGGGCTGAGAAGTTGCACATCAATCCACATATGTTGTTGTTGTTAGTTGTGAAGTCATGTCCAACCCATCACGACCCCATGGACAATGTTCCTCCAGACCTTCCTGTCCTCTACCATCCTCTGGAGTCCATTTAAGCTCATCTGCTTCAGTGACTCCATCCAGCCACCTCATTCTCTGCCATCCTCTTCTTCTTTTGCCCTCAATCATTCCCACCATTAGGCTCTTCTCCAGTGAGTCCTTCCTTCTCATCAGGTGGCCAAAGTATTTGAGTTTCCTCTTCAGGATCTGGTCTTCTAAAGAGCAGTCAGGATTGATCTCCTCTAGGACTGACTGGTTTGATCGCCTTGCAGCCCAAGGGACTCGCAGGAGTCTTCTCCAGCACCAGAGTTCAAAGGTCTCAATTCTTTGGTGCTCAGCCTTTCTTATGGTCCTTATGAGACCAGACTCTGTGGTCTCATCCCAAAACCCCCAAAACTTTAACCTAAAACATTACAACTGGGAAAACCATAGCCTTGACTATAGACTATATACCGGTACCTAAATTTGCAGATGAGAAATTGCCTTCTGCAACAGAAGAAACTCAAAGTCAAGGAATGTAGCGATTCATAACTGAAGAGCAAAAGTAAAAAGAAAAAAAGTTTTAGGCATTTATTTGCGTGTGCTGATTATGGATTGCTCCTTTTGGGATGGTTTGGATTCCTTCATCATTTGTTGCTCTCTCAAAGGAAATTAATGAAGTGATCCCTTTCTCATCTGTTCTGAAGAGGCTTGCAAATGACCCAGAACTAGTAATGATAGGGGATTCCAGATGCTCCCCTGCTTTGCAACAAAGCAAAACAAATAAGTCTGAAAATTTATGAAATCTCCAACACCAGATGGTCCAGAAAATCATCGCAATTTCAAGCAATGTCAGAAACTGATTCTTTTTTTTTTTTTTAAATTTGATTTATATGCCGCCCTTCCCCGGAGACTCAGGGCGGCTTACAATGCATTAAGCAATAGCCTTCATACTATTGTATATTTATACAAAGTCAGCTTATTGCCCCCACAAACTGGGTCCTCATTTAACCTGCCTTAGAAAGGATGGAAGGCTGAGTCAACCTTGAGCCTTGGAGAGATTCGAACCTGCGTAATTGCAGGCAGTTGGGTTAATAACAGGGTGCTTTAAACCACTGTACTACCAAGGCTACTGGATTCTGGAGGTTTAGTTTTCATATTTTGGTGTTAAGTGACAGAGGATGAAACAGCATGGGTTAAAGCCAGATTCCTGCTTCCATAGCTTTCTTATTCTTTTGAAAACTGTGTTCCTTTTCCTAATTCTCTATTCATGAAAATTAAAAAAAAACAAACCTCTACAGAATATAGAGCAAACTTCCCAAAACATGAATATTGTCCAGCATAGAAATATAGCTTTGCAAAAAATGCTGAATAATTTTGACTTCTAGAACCTAGGAACACAGAGAGAAAGATTCCTTTGAGTCAAACATCACTTCTGTTGGCTAGTATGCATTGAAAATAGAACTCTCAGAAGCCATTGCATGGACTCTACTGTATAATCTGTCCCTAAAGCTTCTCTTACTCCAAATTCCAGATTGGCTAATGTGAATGAAGTGTGAGGCTACAGTTCTGACCCTCTTTAATATCAGATTTGACAGACAGGGAGCTCAATATTTACATTTCTCATTCTCAGACATCAGCTAAATAGAGTTTGACAAATTGGATCAGGTTTTCCTTGGGAAATGCGAGTAGATTTAAAATGATGAAAGCTAGGAATGGCCATAGAGATGCTGTCCAATCTTTTCCCATTATGGTCGACTAGTAACAGTCTGTGGATTTTTTTCCCCATGATCTCAAATTAAATTTCCCCTGACAAATGGGAGGGGAATTACTTTTCTGATTCAGTTAGCTGACTGTGCATATATGTAATGAAACGATGATAATATGCTGACACTGACAGTCACACATCTTCTGAATGCCATTGCAGTCTCATTGGCTACTCTTGACCAGGGAATGAAATAGACAACTCTGAGTCCATCATACTCTCTTAGCTCAATGAGAAGCTTGGAGACGGGAGGGCTATAGGTGATGCCTTAAGCCTTTGTGTATGCATTTAACCAAGACCTGCTACAGTGGTGAAATCCAATTTTTTTTACTACCGGTTCTGTGGGTGTGGCTTGGTGGGCGTGGCTTGGTGGGTGTGGCTTGGCAGGGGAAGAATACAGCAAAATCTCCATTCCCAACCCACTCCAGGGGAAGGATACTGCAAAATCTCCATTCCCAACCCACTCCATGGGAAGGATACTGCAAAATCTCCATTCCCACCCCACTCCAGGGGAAGAATACTGCAAAATCCCCATTCCCTCCCACTCCAGGGGGAAGGATATTGCAAAATCTCCATCCCCACCCCACTCTGAGGTGGCATTTGCTGGTTCTCCAAACTACTCAAAATTTCCACTACCGGTTCTCCAGAACCTGCTGGATTTCACCCTTGCCTGCTACCTACTTACCTTTATAGGATCTTATAATATTTAGCAGATAGCACTGTGTCTCAAATTTGAAAATTTGATAGATTTTTTTTTCCCCTGAGTGTTGAAAGTGAAATACAGACAGATCACAGCGATATCTATGTCAAAGACTACCAAAAAATTCAACAGCTGTAGGCTAGACTGGAAAGAAAGGAAGGAAAGGAGGAAAGGAGGGAGGGAGGGAGGGAGAGAGAGAGAGAGAGAAAGGGAAGGAGGGAGGGAGAAAGGTTGGTTCTATGAATCAGTTTGCTAAATACAGCAAATGAATATACCCAGGATCTGATTAAATTTCAGGCTGTAAATTTGCTGAAGGTTGAATGTGTGGAAAAGGGCTATAAGTACATATCACAAACAGCATCTTAATATTATTGGGTCAGTTTGTGTAAATTGCCCAGTTTCCCACCCCTGCATGCTCTTCAGCTGCTAATTTGAGCTCCTAAAAGATTTGTGCCTGTGACCAAAAATAAATAAATAAATCTATTTCTGAACTTTCAACCATGGCCCATCGTCTCATGACATTCCTTTCATTGTTGGGAATTAGTATCATCCCAGGCAGGGGTGAAATCCAGCAGGTTCTGACAGGTTCTGGAGAACCGGTAGTGGAAATTTTGAACAGTTTGGAGAACCAGTAGTGGAAATTTTGAGTAGTTCTGAGAACTGGCAAATACCACCTCTGTGTGGCCCCAGAGTGGGGAGGGAATGGGGATTTTGCAGTATCCTTCCCCTGGAGTGGGGTAGGAATGGAGATTTTGCAGTATCCTTCCCCTGTCACGCCTACCAAGCCACACCCACCAAGCCACACCATGCCCACCAAGCCACACCCACAGAACCAGTAGTAAAAAAAAAATTGGATTTCACCACTGATCCCGGGGAACAAAACAGCCAGAGGTGGTATTTGCTGGTTCTCCGAACTAGTCAAAATTTCTGCTACCGGTTCTCCAGAACCTGTCAGAACCTGCTGGATTTCACCCCTGGTCTGAAGAAAGAAGTTTTTAACGATGTTTTTTATTTGCGGAATAAACATATTTTTCAAATACGACTTAGGAGCAGTTCTCTTTGCGAACATATCCAAGCATTTGATAGATATAAGTCAGCAGTAGAGAAGTCTTTCACTTTGTCAAAGACTATGATTCACAAAATGGAATTATTAGATGTTAGGCAGATTCTGATCTCCATCCATAATACTTATTTTTACAGGAAAATAGCCCAAGGCCCTTTTCTCCTTTTTAATATCATATCTCTTACTGTCAGAGACTGCCTAGTGGACATAGAGAGAAGAATTATTCCAGCGAGCTATTATCAATGCATTTAATAAAAGTGCTCTTTAAATCATACCGAGTTCATAACACCTCTTGGTGCTTCAGCTTCAGGCCTCCTAAAATGACTTAATCTCATCAAAGGTGAGCATTATAAAGCAATTAATTTCAGTGGCAGATTCAGTTCAAGTAAGGGCATCTGAAAGAGGAGTCAACAGGATGTTGCTGGGCCTGAACTGTAACTTGCATTGTGAACAATCCAAACAATATTTGCTAATCTGCAGAACACAGTTAAATTAAGGAGAATTGTGTTTATTTTCTTTTTAATTAGATAAGATCGGCTCTTGTCATGAACCTGATTTTCAGAACTGTAATAATGTTTTACCTGTAATTCAGCTTCTTGAAGCGTTGATGAGCAGGAAGTCCATCATCCTCGTAACAAGAAGAAGCAGGTACATTTCTGTGTTTGCCTCTCTTCCTGTAAAGTATTTTAATCATATGCTTCAGCAGTCATAATTACTTTTGTGACCTTCTTAATTTAACAGATTTGACTTCCTCTAGTTGTAATTTTGCAGGAATAATTGGATAACTAGGCATTGCATGTACCCAAACAAATAAGTCTCTTAAACAAAAAAAAAGTAGTGTGATTATTCACAGTTCATTAGAGAAAGGGTGCAGTTCCTAACTCTTCACAATCGTTATGGGTAATTGTCATCCAGAATTAATATTATGATCGTTGTTAAAATCGTCAGAATTTGAGAAAGACTTTAGAGGAAGAGGAGGAGGAGGAGGAGGAGGAGAAGGAGAAGGAGGGGAAGAAGAGCAAGAGGAGGAGGTGAGAAGGAGGAGGAGGAGGAGAAGAAGAAGAGCTAAAGTTTATACAGTATTTATTCAAGCCCAATTAAGACCCTTTGAAAATAATGTTGAGGGCTATGCAAATCTTTTTAAAGAGATGTTCAAGAGCATGTACAAAGTAAAAAGGAAAAGGTAAATATTTCCTGGTCCAATTATGTCCAACTCTTAAATTAAATTTCCATTCTAAGGTATATAATACATATTCAAGGATTGATTATATTATGGTGTCAAGAGATTTACTTAATAGAGTTGGAAAAGTTGATGTTGGGATATTTAAAGAATCAGATCATGCAAATGTAATTATGGAGTTGAATGTATACACTGAGAAAAAAAGAAAATAATTGGAGGTATGATGCTAAATTGTATAAAAATGAAGAATGATTGAAATTTGGGAGGAAAATTGGAAATGGAATGATAATGATGAAGTGAATTATAATGTGGTATGGGATACAATGAAGGCGATTTTTCGGGGTGAAAGTATAAAATTGTCATGTAAAAAATATAAAGATTATTTTAAAAAATGGAAATGGAAGGGAAAAGAATACAAAAATCATCTCCATTTCTTGGTCAAGTGAGCCAGTGTTGTCCAAAGACATTTTCCATGATCATATGGCCAGCCTGACTATTGTTGTGTCCTGTCGGCCACCGGCCCCTCCAGCAGCTGAATCAGAGGAGGAGGAGGAGGTGTGGGAGTCAGGATCAGCATCAAGGCAACCTGAGAGCTCCAAGGGGGAAGAAGGATTGGAGCTGGCAGAGAGAGAGAAACAGAGACGGAGACTGGCCATCCGTCAGCCTTCAAATGGATAGCCAATAGCCCCTAAGTCTGGAGGTGGCTGATGAGGAAGAGGAGGAACAGCTGGGTCCAGTGCCTCCTGTGTGGATGTGCAGAAGGTAGAGGAGAGGAGAGCAGTGGAAATCCTTGGGACAGAAGAGCCACCGCTGCTAGCGAAGCCCCACCTTAGCTCTGGGGATAAAAGGCAGTGGGCAGAGATGAATAGATATGGCAGGCAACTATATCTATATCTATATCTCCTGCCAGACAGATCTGTTAGCCTGCCAGGGCTGCTGGTGCGCCTAATAAAGGAATTATTGTTTCAACTACAGAGGGTTTGTTGTGTTTGGGGAGCTGGGTCAGAACAACTATACATAAAGTATCTAGCCTCAAATCCCTGAAGCATCCCCATATTTTTCTAGCCTTACCCACACATGGTCCAGAAGATGCTACGGTCTTCAAATGTCTGTTTATGCATGGCCATTTTGCTTCACTCATTTTGTGCCACAAAGGGGGAAGGTACTGCCTTGGTAGTACAGTGGTTTAATGCACCCTGTTATTAACACAGCTGCCTGCAATTTCTGCAGGTTCGAATCTTACCAGGCTCAAGGTTGACTCAGCCTTCCATCCTTTCTAAGGTAGGTTAAATGAGGACCCAGTTTGTGGGGGCAATAAGCTGACTTTGTATAAATATACAAAAGGATGAAGGCTATTGCTTAACGCATTGTAACTAGTTGTTTTTGTACTATCCGGTGCTAATATAAGGAACATTTTTCATTTTCCTATTTCCTCGCTTTATGGATTAATCCAATTCAATTTGCTGAGTTTTGCAGACCAAGAAGAGGAAGGAGATATCTTATCAAGTAGTTATCATGTCAATGTAATGACAAAATACTTGTCATGTTTGCTATGTTTTTAAGGTATCAACGTACATTCTGGAAGAAAACAAGTGTGGATGAATAAAATGAAGCAGAAGAATAAGGATATAAATAAATAAAAGAAATAAGAGTGAGCAGTAAGTAAAGTGAAGCAGAACCTCAGCTGCCATCCGTAAGGAAATGGTTTGTTATTGCCTTGTTCTAGGAATAACAATAGCAATAACAATGACTCCGAGGTTAGACTATAAAACAGTGATGGCAAATCTTTTCGGCACCGAGTGCCCAAACCAGAACGGGCGCTTGTGCGTGCCGGAAACCCGAAGACCAGCTGGCCAGCGCGCACAAGCTCTGTGGGCACGCACGCTGTCACCAGCTGCTCTTTGGGTTTCTGGCGCACGCATGCGTGTTGGTCAGCTGGTCTTCGCACACGCTAGAGCACCAGAAATCCAAAGACCAGCTGGCTGCTGTCCATGCACATACCAGAAACCCAAAGATCAGCTGGCGATGGCATGCATTCCCAGAGAAAGGGCTCTGCGTGTCACATCTGGCACACTTGCCATAGATTCGCCATCACAGGCCTTTAATTTTAATCTTTTCTAGATTTCTCCCCTTCTATCCTAACCATTCCTCATCCTTTGCTTCCAGTATCCCTGCAGCTTCTGGATCTGGTTGTTCAATCAACAGTCCTGAGTCTTGTAGTCTATTTATCACCAGATGTAAAGAAACTCCAACCTTTAGCCTGGTCCTTGCTGACATAGTATGAATTTCTGGAAATTACTTCTCATTACTTATTTGTTCATAGGAGAAACACTCTTCATCTTACTCCTCTGATGTGGTTGAACCTGTGACACAGCTATCATCTTTCTTAGACAAGTCCACAGCCACATCAAGGTAGTACCTCAACACTGGGGAGTGTTACAGTCAGCTAGAGCAGGGGTGTCAAACTCAAGGCCCGGGGGCCAGATCTGACCTGCGGGGTGCTTGGATCTGGCCCTCAAGGCCACTGTGATGACACAAAGGCAAAACAGCCAGAGAACCGATATGAGTCCCTTTATTATCACCAACTTTCAACTCTCCAGCCTGCAGAGAGCTCTTCCACCAACCTGTAATAGTCTTTGGCTGACAATACTCCTGCGCGAGCTGCATTGGCTTCCAGTGGTCTTCCGGGTGCACTTCAAGGTATTGGTTCTCATCTTCAAAGCGCTCCATGGCTTAGGGCCTGGTTATTTACGAGACTACCTTCTGCCACCGATAATCTCCCACCGGCCAATAAGCTCCCACAGAGAGGGCCTCCTCAGGGTGCCGTCGGTCAGGCAATGTCGGCTGGTAACTCCCCGGGGAAGAGCCTTCTCTGTGGGGGCACCCGCCCTCTGGAATCAGCTACCCCCAGGGATACGACTGATCCCAGACCTCCGGACCTTCCGCCGGGCTCTGAAGACTTTTTTATTTCAGCAAGCCGGGCTGAGTTAAAAATCTTTTAATTGTTGAATTTTATGGGTAAGGGGTTTTAAATTGGGGAAAGCCAATATCAATTTAATTTTGTTTTATAGTATTTTAATGTTTACATTGTATGTTTTTTTTTTAATTTTGGCTGTTCACTGGCCCGAATCCTTCAGGAGAGGGGGCGGTATAAAAATTTAAAAAATAAAATAAATAAATAATACTTCAGTCCCAAGCGTTGTAAGCAGAAAACCTCTAACAAAAAATCCAAAGGCAAGACAAGGTAATTCATCTGGAAGGGTAAGCAAAATAAGGAATCCCACAAGTAAAGTAGCATGACAATAAATCAAACCAGTTGGGAAGATGCCAGGATTCCAAGAAACACCAAATAAACTCAGTGTTTGTTCTTGACAACCGGCCCTCCCATTTGTCTCTCCTTTTAAACTCCATCAGCACCTGTGCCTTGTAAAGAGGATCGGGTCCCTTTCCTCCCTTGTAAACCACACAACCCTGTGCTGCCTAGGATGAGGAGGGGGTGCGCCTTGGTCTTCATCTGAACCCCCTCTCCCTTGTTCTACCTCTCCCCTGCTCTGCTCAGCCTGACTTTGCTCTTCCCCAGTTTCTTCCAACAGCCACTCTCTCATTTTCTGTCAGCTGTTCCTCTTCCCCTTTGGATTCAGACTCTGACAGGGGCATGACAGCCACCCTGGAAACAGACAAGCACTGGCCTGCAGTGCCTCTGACAGCGAAAATTGAGCTTGGGAGGCTATGACAGCCTCCCGCAATCCTCTGCCAGCTATCCGGGAGCCCGGATAGCTCAACAGACTAAGCACTGTAATTTAACACCAGCTGTCTGCAATTAAAGTAAGATCGAATCTTGCCAGGCTCAAGGTTGACTCAGCCTTCCATCCTTTCTTAGGTAGGTAAATTGAGGACCCAGTTTGTGGGGGCAATAAGCTGACTTTGTATAAAAATATACAAAAGTATGAAGGCTATTGCTTAACGCATTGTAAGCCGCCCTGAGTCTCCGGAGAAGGGCGGCATATAAATCAAATTAAAAAAAAAAATAGAGCTCTGGAGGGCGGCACTCTCGAGCTCTGTTTTCACTGGCAAAGGGTTGCAGGAGGCTGTCACAGCCTCCCAAGGTCCATTTTCGTTGGCAGAGAGCTTGGGCCACCAGAGGTGCTCCCAACACGAGTGACGTCAAGCTGGCCATGCCTATCCCGGCCACGCCCACCCAGCCTCCAAGGTCAAACACAACCCTGATGTGGCCCTCAATGAAATCAAGTTTGAGCTAGAGGGTTAGACTGTATTTGGCATTTTTATCAACCTACCAAATCTTTCCCAAGTACTTATTATTATTGGTTCGTTAAATAGTCAGCCAGATGTTTAAACCGGATTGGATATTTTTAACAATCATTATTATTATTATTATTATTATTATTATTATTATTATTATTATTATTATTATTATTATATTATTATTATTATTATTATTATTATTATTATTATTATTATTATTATTATTATTTAAACATGAAACTCAGTCAACTGAACATTCAAAAATGCATCACAAATAGCATTGACTGGTGCTAATGATTAATACAGGTTGTTGCCAGCGTCCTAGGTATCAACCAAGTACCTTCTTAAGATGTACGATGTTCCAAGTAGCACAGTTTTTTGCAGTTCTGCTGGAAGCAGCAATTTGTTGATGTATCTTATAAAATTCTTGGACATGGTACCAAGTGCCCTTATGACAATGGGTATCACTGTTACATGTTTCATCCATAGCCATGTAGTTTCGATGGCCAGGTCGCGATATTTCATGATTTTTTTCAGTTCTTTTTCTTCGACTCTGGCATCTTCTGGTACTACAATGTCAATAAATTGTACGTTTTGGTTTTCGACAACTGTGATATCTGGCATGTTGTGTTCCAAGTGACAATCTGTCTGTATTCAAAAGTCCCACAAGATCTTCACCTTCTCATTTTCTATAACTTTTTCCACTTTATGTTCCCATGACTTTTTGGATACAGGTAAGTCGTATTTTTTACATAATAACCAGTGGATTAATTTAGCAACTCGGTCCGGTCTAACTTTGTAATCAGTTTGTGCGATTCTGCTGCATTCACATATTAAATGTGAAACAGTTTCGACTTTGCTGTTGCAAAGTCGGCAGTTTGGATTGTTGGTGGATTTTTGTATCTTTGCTTTCATGGCATTAGTTTGTAGTGCTTGTTCTTGAGCAGCCAGTATTAAACCTTCCCTTTCTTTCTTGATAGTTCCCATCTTAAGCCATGCCCATCTTATTATTATTATTATTATTATTATTATTATTATTATTATTATTATTATTATTATTATTATTATTATTTGTTAATCTTTAGTGAGATTCACAGCCTTTGAGGCTGGTTAATAGCTCAGCAGCTCGAGTCCTAACCAAGGACCTAGGAACTGTTAAGGTATCGTCGGAGGATGTAAGCTGTTCCGAGTAAGGTGGTTTTTTGTAGAGTCAAAATGTTCAAGTCCGGCAATTTTAGAATTTCTAAATAGCGGGGTAGCCCTTTGGGTATTGCTCCAAGGGCTCCAATTACAATCGGGACAACACACGATTTCTTTTTCCACAGTCACTCAACTTCAATTTGTAAGTCCCGGTACTTTGTGATTTTTTCTTGCTGCTTATCTTCAATTCGTGCATCACCAGGTATTGCAATGTCAATGAACCATACTTTTTTCTTTTCAACTATTGTTATGTCAGGTGTGTTGTGGACCAAGTGCCTGTCAGTCTGAATCCTAAAGTCCCACAAGATCTTGAGTTTCTCCTTCTCTAAAACTTTCTCAATCTGATGTTCCCAGTGGTTTTTGCTGTACTCAAATCCAAACTTCTTCTTCTTCTTCTTCTTCTTCTTCTTCTTCTTCTTCTTCTTCTTTCTTCTTCTTCTTCTTCTTCTTCTTCTTCTTCTTCTTCTTCTTCTTCTTCTTATTATTATTATTATTATTATTATTATTATTATTATTATTATTATTATTATTATTATTATTATTATTATTATTATTAAATTTGTTACACAGCAAATGAGACGACCATGCTGGATTTCGTATCCCAAATCACTAGTCAAACACATTATTACTATTATTATTATTATTATTATTATTATTATTATTATTATTATTATTATTATTATTATTATTATTATTATTTATAATTATTATGGTCACTCTCTCCAAAATATTCTGGACAGCTCACAATGTCAAATAAGAATTTTATTCATCAGATGGTAAGTATAAAATGTAGACTGCTATATATGAACAAGAGGTTATGTTCTTCATGTCACTATGAATTTCCACAGCTGACTGTGACTTAAATTCCACAGACATTGTTATTGTTGTTAGGAGCATTATTTACAAATGGAATTCTAAGTAAAGTTAGACATGAAAGCTACTGTATCCCTTCCCCCCCAAGGAATACACTCCATTCTTTTCACTATTTAGAATACTTGGCACTGGATATTTGAAATATAAAAGAAATGAGGCACCCATGGGGTGTGCAGGAAATAATATCTAATAATAGCTTCCAAAAATGATAGAGCTTTGCAGCGATATTTGACAAGGTTAGTTCTCTATGAATAATCCTCCTCCTGAAGATTAAAGATCACACGCACTCAGATGACAGAATTAGTGAAGATTATATACATTATACATCTTGTTTGCAATGGAGAACTGATCTAATTTGAACAGCTGAAATGCGAGCACATAAACGTTGATTAGAGGGTGTGATTTCATTTGGTCACCGAGGTGTCTTTTTGACAAATGATATGCCATGCCAAGAAGACTAGAATACATGACTAATTTATCTAATGGCAACATATACTTGTGGGATAAATTTCTTTTTTCAAATCAAAACAACAGGTTACTCAACCCAGCAAAGCTGGAGTCAGCATTTGCTAGTTTCCCGACCTACATTCTTCATAGCCCTCTTGCTGTTTTCAAACACACACACACAAAATGTGAACCGGGTCTCAGTTAGTATAAAATAGCAACACACATTGGTGTTGCCCTATCAACTATTTATTGTTAATGTTCTATCTGTAAAGGGACATGCAAGTAAACAGTTCAATGAAAGGATGCTATTCAAGCTTTTTATTGTCCTCAATACAGTGGTGGAATTCAGCTGGTTCAGACCGGTTCAGGAGAGCCTGGGCGCAATCCCGTCCTATATTGCTATGTTTTTGATGTCACACCAATCTGTAGATGGTGCACACGACCAAATTACCATGTTGTTTGACGTTGCACGCATGCACGGATGGCGTGCACAAATTGTTGTGTTTTGTGACGCCGCATGCATGCGCTCACGCTCACAATTCCAGTGCTGGGTAAACCGATTGTTACAGTATGTGAAGCCCACCTGTGCCTCAATATATTTTAAAGAAGTCTTTTTTTCATAATATCTGAACAATTCTCATGGATTGGGAATGTATTTTACATGCTTCAGGAAAATTAGAAAAAACGGGCTTCTTTCAAATACCACCTTATGCAAGGGTAGGTTTGCCATTGAAGTGTCCTCTTACAAGGTTTAGAAGAATGTCTCCATGAAGAACTACTATTCTTGTCCTCTTTCTGCTCCAGAGGAGGTTGTTGTGATGTAGGCTTACTGAGTCATTACAATACACAATTAGTCCCTAAAAAGCCTATTTTATTGTAACAGCTGAGAATTATGTTCATTCCCAGCTGAGTCCCAATTAGTTGCAAAACAAGTCCTTTGGAAGAAGTCCTTCAGGATAATCCCCAACCTTTATCTTCTTTGACAACCTGCCAAAGGCCTTACTTGGCAAAGCCCCACAAAGTTCAGAAACAAACAAGAGATGCTGACTGGAAACAGAGTTAGCAACGTTGCTTTCCTGCAAAAGGCCCAAGTGCCTTTGTTTCTCTTTTAAGCCTTATGGAAGGGGCCAATCATCTCCTGGCCTTACTCCCGAGTCATCTCTTTTGCTTTAGCTGCTCTTGCCTTCTGGCAGTTCCTCTGTTCCTCTACCTCTCTGCTGTCTGACTCTGGAGGCTCCAGAGTCCACGCATCACTCCCAGATGGCCCTGGCTCCATCTCTGCCTCTGATGCAGAGCCCTCGTCTGGGCCTTCCCCAGACTCCAGGACTGGCCCATGTTCCTCCCCACCGTCCTCACTGTCCAACTCCACTGCCAACTCTGCAGGCTGCTGGTGGACCACAACAGATGTCTCCACCATGAAAACCAACCATATAGATTTAATAAATAATAACAGTATGGTTCTTTGTTTTTTTTTATCTTGAACAACATATTTGGAGTACTCACTTTGAACTGGATATTTGAAAGTCAAGGGCTATTTCTGAAAGCTTCAAGGTCAAGTCACCCCACCAATTCCCATAATATTTACTAACACAAAGGGTTGAAATGGTGCGATGTAATATCTGGAGGAAACATTGTGATATGTTCAAGTCTTTATTTTAATCAGTCATTAAGGAAGGAGAAGAGGAAAATATGCAACTTCCTTTAGGAGGCTACTCTCAGGTTCTCATGAACATCAGAGTGGGAAATAAAGGCCTCTTTTCTTGAGACAGCTTCACTCAGCTCTCAGATTTATAGAGATGATTTGGCTAGACAAGAAACTTCATTGCAAATGAGAAATAAGCCAAATAAGTCAATGGCCAGAGAGATGGTCTAATGATTTTCTATGTCCATGATGGTTTAAAGTTTAAACCAATGGCTTTTGCCACCTGTCCATCCTGTGAATTCATGGACTCTGCCTCCTGATTAAAGATATTGCATCCAGACAATAGTTGAATGTTGCATCACTGCTTTCCCTGAGTTTACAAGCATCGGGTTCTTGCTGCTCTAACAGATATTCCCTACTCCAGGGAAAGGATACTGCAAAATCTCCATTCTGACCCCACTCCAGGGGAAAGATACTGCAAAATCTCCATTCCCACCCCACTCCAGGGGAAGGATATTGCAAAATCTCCATTCCCACCCCACTCCAGTGGAAGGGTACTGCAAAATCTCCATTCCCATCCCACTCCAGGGGAAGGATACTGCAAAATCCCCATTCCCACCCCACTCCAGGGGAAGGGTACTGCAAAATCTCCATTCCCACCCCACTCCAGGGGAAGGATACTGCAAAATCCCCATTCCCTCCCTATTCCTGGGAAAAGAATATTGCAAAATCTCCATTCCCACCCCACTCTGGGGCCAGCCAGAGGTGGTATTTGCTGGTTCTCCAAACTACTCAAAATTTCCACTAACGGTTCTCCGAACTGCTGAAAATTTCCGCTACCGGTTCTCCAAAACCTTTCAGAACCTGCTGGATTTCACCCCTGGCTATAAACATAAATTCCTGAATGTTAAAGATCCCTATTTTCTTCTTGATTATCTTAGATTCTAGCAAAGTACCATGAGTTGTAAATTCAGAGGCACTGGGTTTAGGTCAAGTACCTGACCTGCAGCAATGGGGTTTTATATATATATATATATATATATATATATATATATATATATATATATATATATTATATATATATATATATATATTATATATATATATATATATATTATATATGTGTGTGTGTGTGTGTGTGTGTGTGTGTGTGTGTGTGTGTGTGTGTGTGTGTGTGTGTGTGTGTGTAATATACATCAGAATTTGAATTAGTTTTCCCACCACTCTTAAAAGGGTCAAGGAAGAAAATCTAAAGCAAGTTCTTGGAGTTAGTGTTTTCATTACCAAATAAATTGTTCTTTTTTCTTTTCCCCTGGAATTGCTATGTTTATGAATTTAGAGCTGCCTTGCACTTTTCTTTTGTTGATTAGCTAAGCCAAATAAAATAAAATAAAATAAAATAAAGCAAGAGAGGTGATTTCTTTCACATAGTCCCAAGCTCTTCTTTCAAAATTTTTATTTTAAAGCACACGCCAACCAATTTCCTGACCTTGTTTACTTCGTGGCAATAACACATGAATATTAATGCACACAGAGTTTTTTATTGGTGACCTCTTCAAGTTAATACAAGCTGACAGTTTAATAGGATAAACAAATGTTTTATTTGTACATTGTGGAATATTTTACCAATGATTGGATATGTATCTTATAATGGCTGGTGTGCGACATATGCTAGGTAGAATATGTGCTAGGTGACCTATTAGTCTGTTGATTCATTGGCTCTGGGTTGTAATTGAAAGGTCAGGCCTATCCATTAAACTTATCAACACGGCACAAGATAGTTTAAATTAAAAAAAAAAACGTTTCTGGTTGAAGTTCATTAATTCTACGACATTAGCGTTTAAACAACAGTGAGAAAAGTTAATTCTTCCAAGTGGACAAATTGCAGCCAGTGAGTTGTCAACATGTAGAAGAGATGCAAAGAGCCTAAAAACAAAAAACAAACAAACAAAAAGTTTTCCAGGAATATATTCCTTTCTGTAAAAATATTTGTTACATCTGCTACATTCTGCAATCAAGTGTGGTGGTCTTGATTGTGGCCACAATCAGTGGAATATTGCATCTATTTCTGGTTACCACGATAGATAGATGGATAGATAGCAATAGCAATAGAACTTAGACTTATATGCCACTTCATAGTGCTTTACAGCCCTTTCTAAGCAGTTTACAGAGTTAGCATATTGCCCCCAACAATCTGGGTCCTCATTTTACTGACCTCGGAAGGATGGAAGGCTGAGTCAACCTTGAGCCTGCTGAGATTCGATCTGCCAAACTGCTGGCAGCCAGTGATCAGCAGAAGTACCCTGCAGTACTGCACTCTAACCACTGCGCCACCGGGGTTCATAGATAAATAGATAGATAGATAGATAGATAGATAGATAGATAGATAGATAGATAGATAGATAGATAGAGATAGAGATTATTTATTATTATTATTTATTTATTAGACATATTTCTATGCCGCCCACTCTCTGAAGACTCTGGGCAGCTTACACCAAAGACAGTATACTAAATAGCATATTGCCCCCAACAATCTGGGTCCTCATTTTACCCACTTCGGAAGGATGGAAGGCTGAGTCAACCTTGAGCCGGTGAGATTTGATCCATTGATCTGCTGAACTAGCAGTCAGCTGAAGTAGCTGCAGTACTGCACTCTAACCGCTGCGCCATAGAGAGATAGAGATAGAGATAGAGATAGAGATAGATAGAGATAGAGATAGAGATAGAGATAGATAGATAGAGATTGATAGATAGAGATAGAGATAGAGATAGAGATAGAGATAGAGATAGAGAGACAGAGACAGAGATAGAGATAGAGATAGAGATAGAGATAGAGATAGAGATAGAGATAGAAATTTGTTGACAGTCTGGAAAGAGTGCAGAAAGAGCAACAAGAATGATTAGGCATAAAAAACATATGAAAAACAGTTACAGGAACAGGGTATTTGATGAAAAAAAAGGACTAGGGGAGACATGATAGCAGTGTTCCAATATTCGAGGGCTCCTTCAAATGGGGTCAAATTATTTTCCAAAGCACCAAAAAGCAAGACAAGAAACGATGGATGGAAACTAACTGAGAGAAGCAAGCAAGAACTAAGGAGAAATTTCCTAATGGTGAGAGCAGTCAACCAATGGAACAGCTTGCCTTTAGAAATTGAGCTCCCTCATTTAGATGCTGTCAAAAAGAGACTGGATATTTTTCTGAGATGGTATGGAATAGCAATAGCAATAGTGATAGCTCTTATATACTGCTTCACAGTGGTTTACAGCCCTCTTTAAGTGGTTTACAGAGTCAGCATATTGGCCCCAACAACCTTATTTTACTGATCCCGGAAGGATGGAAGGCTGATTCAACCTTGAGCTGGTCAGGATTGAAGGAATCGAACCTTTGGCAGTGTGAGCAGAATTAGCCTGCAATATTGCGTTCTAACCACTGTGCCAGTGGTTAGGATCTCCTGCTTGAGCAGGGGCCTAGAAGGCCTCCAAGATCCCATCCAACTCTATTATTCTATGTTCTTGTTCTTTCCTCGTATGTGATTAAAGTTCATTTTAGAAGAACCATACATTCTTTGTTTGATTAAGGTACTGGAAGGAAGCAAAAATCTAGTTTCCTACCTTTCCAAGAACCAGCATTTTAGTCCAAGTTCCTCTACTTTGTAGATGACATTATGGCAGTGTGATGGATGGCCAGGAACTGTTCTGGGATTTTCACCATGTGAGATTGATTTCTTATGTCCCTAAATACAAAGTCAAAATTTTATTGATGGCCATGGTCATATTTCAACAAATGTTGGGCTCTTTGATTTCATAACAATACTTACTCAGCTTGTTTAATCTCTGTAAGGCACTTATTCTGTCCTTTGTATAATACTATATATGGACATGTTATACATTCTTCCTTATACTATTATTATATTAAATTAAATAATTAAATAAACTTTATTGTTATTGTTATACCACCAAGAATCACCCTGGAATCAAATTATGATGCTCTCTGTTTCTTTCATGTGGGTTTTTTTTTCTTCCTCCCACTCACCTTAAGTTGCATATCGAAAAAAAATCTCAAGTATATCTGCCAAGGAAAGAAGAAGAAACTCTTCTTGATAAACAGGACATCTGGATGTTGACACATGTGTCTTAGAGGCAGCAAAATCTTGGATATGGGATAACAAAAATACTCAAGGGGAATAGTTGGAAGGCCTAAGTTCTCAAGATCCAGATGGTAGAGTTGGCATTTCCCTTCTATTTCAAAGAATCACATAACCTCAAAAGTGTATCAATCTTAAACTTTCTTTTGTTGTGCTTCATTATCACGATGTGACTTGGTTGGAAACCATAACCCATTAAGTATTGTGGTGCTTTACTTCTAGATAGAGATAGATAGATAGATAGATAGATAGATAGATAGATAGATAGATAGATAGATATGATAGACGATAGACGATAGATGATAGACGATAGACAGACAGTTGATAGCATGAGGGCTCAGCAGTTAAAGGGAAACAAGGGCAGTTAAAGGAGAGCTGACAGCCTAGCTTCAAGACCCAAGCTCCGTGCTACAGGATGAGCGTCTGTTCTTGCCTCAGGTCCTGTCAACCTAGCATTTTTTTTTTTTGTAAATATTTTTTATTTATTTTTTCAAATTTAAACATAAAAACATAACTTTCAAGAGCAAAAATCTCTATCCGGTCATAGATGGTTACCACGCTTACATTCCTTTCACAAGCTCAATTCACAATTTCCATTACATCTTTTATAAATAAACAAGAAAAGAAAAAAAAGAAGATAAAAAAGAAATTCAAAACTTAAGAAAAAACCAATTTTACCTCAAATTTAACATTTTCATCTATATAAATCCATTATATCTATCCAAAATTAGTTTCAATTTTACTTTCACACATTTTTACATCTGCATAACAATTCTAAACATATCTTTATTCTTCTTTGCCTTATATCTTATACAAGTCATACCAAAATAATTTTTACAATATTCTAACCTCTTGTTAAGTGTTTACCTTACAATTTTATCACCATTTATTCCTAGTTTCAACCTAGCATTTTGAAAGCATGCAAATGCAAGTAGATTAATAGGTACCACTTTGATGGGAAGGTAACAGCATTCCATGTGCTTTTGGCATAGAGTCAGCTATATGCTCCCTCAGTCAAGAAACGGAGATGAGCACTGTGCTCAAGAGTCAGACATGAGATTTACTGTACATGCATTTTAACTTGGTTTAAACTGATTTGCTCATATTTCTGGAATGTATAATGTGATTCCAGATTGCTCTACTGAGATTAGATTCTTCAATGAAGCTTATTCCCAAAGTTAGTGTATACAAGCCTGCAGTCATAATTGGACTTCCACACTGGTTGTTCCTGAATATTAAATGAAAGCCATACATGAGAAATCAGTATTCACTAATAGATTTACATTATAATTGTAAGAACACATATAAGTACTGAAATTCATCCCAAAACATTTAACCACAAGTCCAACCTTCATTAAAGTTCCATCTTTTTATCCAGTTCATTGTCTGACTAATCTATGTGCATCAAATATGAAAAACAACATCATTTTAATGCCATTTAACACCATTTTAAAGTGTTTTGTATTAGAATAGAATAGAATAGAATAGAATAGAATAGAATAGAATAGAATAGAATAGAATAGAATAGAATAGAATAGAATAGAATAGAATAGAATAGAATAACAGAGTTTGAAGGGACCTTGGAGGTCTTCTAGTCCAATCCCCTGCTTAGGCAGGAAACCCTACACAACTTCAGAAAAATGATTATCCAACATCTTAAAAATTTCCAGTTTTGGAGCATTCACAATTTCTGGAGGCAAGTTGTTGGACTGATTAATTGTTCTAACTGTCAGGAAATTTCTCCTTAGTTTTAAGTTGCTTCTCTCCTTGATTAGTTCCCATCCATTGCTTCTTGTTCTACCCTCCAGGTGCTTTGGAGAATAGCTTGACTCCCTTTTCTTTATGGCAACCCCTGAGATATTGGAACATTGCTATCATGTCTCCCCTAGTCCTTCTTTTCATCAAACTAGACATACCCAGTTCCTGCAACCATTCTTCATATGTTTTAGCCTCCAGTCCCCTAATAATCTTTGTTGCTAATCATCTTTGTTGTATTATTTTATAGAGTTTGATATTATACTCATCTTTAGTTTTTGATCATTGTTTCACCAAACTCTAGTGGAAACCCCCTCCCCTTTTATATTATTATATTTGGTTTCTATCTGTGATTTCTGAAAAGATCTAAAATATCTAGCTTTGCTGAATATACAAACCAAGCACTAAAATTGAAAATAGGCCAGGCTGGGATTAAAGCCAAACAGCTGATTCAAACTGGCCAACATTCAGACAATTTGCAAAGATAGAATAATGTTGTGGTGTTGTTTTAGCCTACCCTAGATCTTGTTAAAAGGAAGAACTATCATCTATTAAAGTTTGAAATAGAGCAGTGGTTCTCAAACTGTGGTCCATGAACCACGTACGTGGGGCCACGATATTGTCACAGGAGGTCTGTGAAGGCTTGAAAAAAAATGCTATGATATCAATCTTGAGTTAAATCTTGCAGGGGGGGGAGACTGTGGCCACAAAAGATATTTAAAGGGGGCCCCACAGTGAAGAAAAAGTTGACAACCACTGAAATAGAAGGTCATTACTGTGCTATGTTACACCCTGCCTGTTTTTAATACATTTGGAGGTGTCGCATGGATGCAAAAATAGACTTTAATGATAGCCTGATCTTGTCTACATACTACAAAAAAATTGGAGTGGCACAGGGGTGGGATTCAGAAATTTTAGCAACCAGTTCTCTGCCTGGGAGGGTGAAAACAGCCTCCCTTGGGCTCCAGAGGCCCTCCGGAGGCCAGAAAGGCCCGTTTCCGGACTTCCGGGACATCCGGTAGGCCCATTTTTTGCACTCCCAGAGTCTCTGCGCGGGCCCTGCACTTACCTGACATCCAAAACAGGCTACGTGGAGACTCCTGGGAGGGGAGGGGAAGGGTGGGAGGAATCAGCCATTCCTTGCAACAACTGGTTCGGCAAACCAGATTAAAATTAACATCCGGTTTACCTGAACCGGTTTGAACCGGCTGAATCTCACCCCTGGAGTGGCAATATAATTCCAGACAAATTATGTATAGATTTTGACAATAGGACATGCAAATACAATTATTGTTTGGGATCTGACCCACAGAAGGGAATAATTAAACTAATGCTCTGAGTTTAGGAGAAAGGATTGGAGACTGAAAATGGTTCATGGAAACTTACAAATGATAAAACATATAGTACTGGGAATACTTACATACATAACACTGGCAGTGGCAAACAGCCTTGAGAGCAGTTGTGATGTGACTTTAGGTTGAAGAAGAACTGTGATCTAACTCTAGCAATCCCCCCCCCCCAAAAAAGAGAGAAAACTTTGAACATAAATATGATAGAGAGAAAAACAGACCGACAGATAGAAAAAAAAAAACATACTTGAAGAACTAGTTTATAATAAACTTTGTTTTTATTAAGGCACTGGTGTTGTTGCTATAACAAACCGCACATCCCCAATCAGTGGTGGGATTCAAATAATTTATTTTATTTATTTTATTTTATTAAATTTGTATACCGCCCTTCTCCTACTGGACTCAGGCTGGTGCACAGCCAAAATAAAAACATTCCAATACAAAATTTAAAATTTGTTAAAAGGATTACACAACTTTGGCCTAAATTTAAAATCCCGACTTAAACCCATAGACAACTAAAAATCTAACATCTCAAAAAAGGGAGGGGGGGTTACAACTGGTTCTCTGCCGTAATGACCGGCTGGGTGGATGTGGCCATGGTGGGTGTGGCCAGGGAGTGTGACAGGCATCACTTGGCCTCCTGCACCCCCCTGGGAGCAAAAATGGGCCATGGGGGGGAATGTGCCCCCGTGCCCCATTTTAGGCCTAGTAGGCCTCCCTGCAGCCTTCTGGGAGCAAAAATGAGCCGCACGAGGGCACCACATACCCCCGTTTCCTGTTTTGGGCCTAGAAGGCCTCCCTGCACTTACCTGGGAGCCAAAAAGGGGTGTGTGGATACTCCTGGATGGGGTGGTTAGGGGAGGGGGTGGAGGCAGCCAGCAATTTAACTACTGGTTCACCCGAACTGGACCGAACCAGCTAAATCCCACCACTGTCCCCAATAGAAGTAACAACACAATCAGATCAACCACTCAATCAGCTCCTATTTCTTTATTAAACAAATTTCATATTATAAATGTCATATTACAAATAACCATATTTGTCCTTTTTTTTCATATTTATCATATCATGGGCTTCATGGCCAATGTCTCCAGTCATAAGAGTGCATCCTTGTAGTAAAGAGTAATTAGGTTTTATAAATACAGCTATAATCCCTACTTAGTTTTCATAATACAGCTGCATAGGAAAGGAGAAATTAACAATGGCCATGTTGAGTGCAGTTAATGAACAGTGAAAGCATTTTTATAAGGGGACAAATTATTCAGCTTTCATGAGCTGCAGACATGTTAATCTGGCAGAATAATTAAATAAATGCCAGTATGAAGCACTTCAGTGCAACAAAGAAAGGGTTGGTTATCTTACATTAGCAGGCACAGATCTTAAAAATTGAATGCTGGTAAACTCATCCCAGTTCCCCACAAAAAAAAAAAAAAACAGCACTTATTCATGCAGCAAAAAAAAAAGAAAAAGAAAAAAGCCTGTGTGAAAAACTTCTGAAGCTGTTTTGGAAGAAGGAGTTAAAACAATTAGGAAAACTCTCGTTGGTTTGGTCAGAGAGGGAGAAAAGTTTCTCCGCTTTTATTGAAAAATGCAATTATTTCCAAGATAGAACTGCTCTTTCAGAACATACTTTATATCTTTCCCTCCCAAATGTCAGCTTTTGCTGCAAAACATGAACCCCATGAAAATTCAACTTAACCTCATTTTTATATTCCCAAAGTCTTATTTTATGATGGAGGACCGCAGACGAATAACTAATCTAATGATTATGGCTAGGGATGCAATGGCTAGCAATGAGCGTTTCGTGCAGGTGTCTTATTATTGCTGTAATCAAAACAAGATGTCTTATCGATGATGAATGCAATAAGCCGCAGAAGATATTTTTTTCCAAAGTTAAGTCCCATTACAAACCTTTGGTGTCATAAGGATATATAATTTAATCTCCTTGGTGAAACAACTCTCCCAGATTCAGTGGCTGGTATATCAAACTTAGAAAAATCCCTGCCCAGTAATTACTTGTGGTGCAGCCCAGAGTCACTTCCACATCAATGTAGCAGTTTAAAATCACTCCTAGGCGTTAGCAATAGCAGTAGCCCTTCAATTTATTCAGACGCTATGGTGGCACAGTGGTTAGAATGCAGTATTGCAGGCAAACTCTGTCCATTGTCAGAAGTGTGATCCTGACTGGCTCAAGGCTTCCATCCTTCCAAGGTCAGTAAAATGAGGGCCCAGAGTGTTTGGGGAAAATATGCTGACTTTGTAAACCACTTAGAGAATGCTATAAAGTACTATGAAATGCAACCTCAGAAGGATGGAAGGCTGAATAAACCTTGAGCCAGTCAGGATCGAACTCTTGGCAGTGGGTGGAGTTTACCTGCAATACTGCATTCTAACCACTGCGCCACCATAGCTCCTGAATTTACCACAATATCTGACTTCGTAAATGCAGTATTGCAGGCAAACTCCCTCCACTGCCAAGAGTTCGATCCTGACCGGCTCAAGTTGACTCAGCCTTCCGTTGAGAAGGTTGGTGAACCTAGCTGACTAATTTATGTGTGTGAGTCAGTTAAAAATGTATGGGAAACCTCAGGAAGCCTAGTCATTTACACGTGTAGCTATTGAACTTGTGGTCAATCAATGTCCTCATTTGCAGATTTCATGGATAACAATCCAGGAATATTTATGGAGAGCGCTCACAGTGGGCTGTTGAAAATAGTCCCCATGTTCTGTTGAAACATTTTGAAGAATAGAATGTCCCAGTGTCCCCAAATTCTAATCCCAAGTTAAAACTGTGTTGAGTTTGTCACAGTTGAAATTGTTTGCTAGAAAGCTCAAATAGCTGATTTTGAGGTTATTGGGATCCCATAAAATGCTTCCACTCAAATCAACGTGCTTTTTATTTGATCTTGAACAAACACTTTGGAATACTTGTTCAAGCTGGAAGGCTGAAAGGAATCCCTTCAGGATCAAAATACCTTGAATACTTCTGGGAAACCCAGTAACTTATCTTTTTGCCTTGATTCTGCCCATTCTACAAATACCTATTGTGCACAGATTAGTAAGTAATCTTATTAGTTTTCTGTAAAATACATACTCATTTTTACACTCATGTAATCATGTAATTTAAGGGACACAGTGGCACAGTGGCTAAGATGCTGAGCTTCTCGATTGAAAGGTCGGCAGTTCAGTGGTTCAAATCTTTAGTGCCGTGTAATGGGGTGAGCTCCCGTTACTTGTCCCAGCTTCTGGCAACCTAGCAGTTCGAAAGCACGTAAAAAAATGCAAGTAGAAAAATAGGGACCACCTTTGGTGGGAAGGTAACAGCATTCCACGCACCTTTGGCATTTAGTCATGCGGCCACATGACCATGGAGACATCTTAGGACAGCGCTGGCTTTTCGGCTTTGAAATGGAGATGAGTACTGCCCCTAGAGTCAGGAACGACTAGCACGTATGTGCGAGGGGAACCTTTACCTTTATCTTAATCATGTAATTGCTATCCAAGTATAGGCAGATACCTGAATTCCTGCAAATTACAGAAACATGTTGACCCTCATGGACAATTTGGTCAAACACAGCTTGGATAACCTTTAAGAAATGTGTCCAACTGTCAACTTACACATGCAATTTATCCTCTTATCCTCTTAAAGTTTCAGAGCAAGCAACTATGTCCTTCTTCTGTTTCTAGACAATTGTTTCCTGAGCAGAAAAAAAATGTTCTACTCAATCCTAAATAAGAACAATCCTTTGTCATAAAGTACCAAATCCACCCTATTCCACAAGGCTGAACTCAAGATGTTTAGAAGACATTCTAGGGATAAATGATTATGTAAATGAACCAATTAATGACCATCACTTTTAACCAACAATCCATCTAAGGATTGGGAAGAAAGTGAAAAGAAACTCAAGAAAATATCCTATACTCCACATCATTGCTATCTGATACTAATATGAACCCAGGATGGTGGAAATCTTGTTTAGTACCATGTTTTCCCCAAAATACAACCTACCCCGAAAGTAAGTCCTAGCTTGATTTTTACACATGCACCCAATATAAGTCCTACCCCCAAAATAAGCCCTAATTAAGACCTCACCCACTCCAGGCTATAAAAAATTAAGATAGGGTGGGAATGGGGAGGTGGAGCTGCGTAGGACAGTTGCAGCCAGGCCTCGCACACCCTGACATCTCCTTGTCGGCCCATTTCTTCTGCAGTCAGCAAGGCTTTCCTGAAGGCCTCTGCAGCCAATAACAGAGCTCCGGATCGATCCAGAGCTCCGTTATCAGCTGCAGAGGCCTTCAGGAAAGTCTTGCTGGCTGCAGAAGAAGTTCCTGAAGGCCTCTGGCAGCAAAATTGACATGCCGGGGGTGACATGCGCAAGTGAGGTGAGTCAGTGGACGACATCACCCCCTGAAAATAAGACCTGGTGCCTTTTTTGGTGGCAAATATATATATATAAGACAGGGTCTTGTTTTCAGGGAAACATGGTACATTGATGATTGTATAAAAGAATTGTTCCTCAGAAGAATCAAGGCAGAATGATGTCACTGACGGATGGAGGCACAGAACTACCCCTCAACACAACTGAAGTGTGACTACACAATATTGAAAATCTGATTAGTTGAGCTGAAAAATATCACCGAGTCCAGAAGCAGTTTCACAAAAAAACTATTCAAAACCTCAAAGAGAAATCCTATTTCAGCTTTCTTCTTCTTCTTCTTCTTCTTCTTCTTCTTCTTCTTCTTCTTCTTCTTCTTCTTCTTCTTCTTCTTCTTCTTCTTCTTCTTCTTCTTCTTCTTCTTCTTCTTCTTCTTGCAGAAATATAAAATTCCCCATTTTATATATGAAAGGATGGGGAAAAAAATCCTGTCAAACCCCACTTTGTATTCTACTTGTCCTTACAGACTGAAACCATAGAATGAATCTCTTTGCAATGTCTACATCCTCAATCTCTTTCCAGCCACAAACTGTGTATCCTGAAACCTAGCATTTTGCTAATTGCATATAAAAGAAACCCAGGAGAAAAAACACAAGCTGTATTTATATTATGAGATTACCATTAATGGATGCTAATGTTTTCTTTACCATTTTCTAAATTCCAAGGGAGGGAAATCACACTGTGTGTCCTCTGTCTGCAGAGCACCAAGCCCTTATTAGTATTAATTGGAGCTATGCATGTTTGCGCCAGCAGAGATTATTATGAAAATGTTATGGGAGTGGAGATTTGCATGTTAAAATAGTGTAAACATAGTCTGCACTAGCCATTAATAACTGAATCTTAAATAGGAAAGCGCTTTCTACTATTAATACCCTGTTTTTTTCCCAAAATAAGACCTATCCATAAAATAAACCCTAGCATGCATGCTGTCAGCGTCTCACCGCTGGCATAGAGAGGAGAGAGATAAGCCCTGAACTTTTGCCTGCTAAATCCCTTTGAAGCTGGGTCGTCGTGGAAATGAAGGGAGGGGGGACATTCCTGTGAAATGACAAGACAAGAAGTCAGTAGAGTGACTTGGAAGATAGCCAATGAGAAGCAGATAATTGGGGATCGGAAAGGGAGGGATTGGGGGGCAAAAGGTCAGTCTTGTCCGCATCGAGTCATGATCCGGTTGCTGTGCTCAAATAAAGAGAAGATTTCCTTAAAGATTGGCAGTTTGGAAATTCATTTATTTTGAGATAGCATCGAAGTCTGACACATGCACTTAACATAAGCCCCCGCCTCCCGCAATAAGCCCTACTTAAGTGCCTGTGCAGCCGGCTGGCCACCCATTCCATCTGGTTGCTCGCGGTGCCACCAACACAAGATGAGGTGAGGGGGGGTGGAGTGGCCCCATGCTCCCCACACTGGATTATCTCAGGGCCCCCACAGCCAGGCCATCCACATCCCACCAACTGCTTTGTGGCCGTAGCACTGGCACATCGCTTGGCCTCCTGCTCCGTTGTGGCTGCAAGGAAACAGAAGTGGACTGGCAACCACATGGAGTCCTGCTGGATAGGACTGATGGAGCTGCTGCCACGAGGCGAGGCAGGTGTTGGGGCAGGGGTGGCCTGGCTGCAGTGGTCCTAAGGGATGCAGGTGTGTGGCACATGGGGCAGCTACACACACACACACACGCACACACACTTCACAGCAGCAGTACTGGCATGCTGTGCTGCCACGAGGAAGCAAAAGAAGTGGGCCTCCCATACATGGGTTAAAAAAAAAAGAGATAGGTTAGTTTACAGATTGTTTAGTTTAAGAAAAGGGATGCTTAAGTGATATACTTATGGGATTGGAGCAAATGGATGGAGCTGAATAAATGCTAAATTAGGATTTTTGGGGAAGGCTGCTTTGAAATGTTATATTAATATACACAAAAGATTAAATGTTGAAGCAGGATTTATTACATAGTTTTAAAATGGAAGATTGTTATGAAATGTATTAATATACAGATATAAGTATGGGGAGGAGAAATAGGGCAGATTACTGATAAATCGGGAGTTATAATAATATTATTATGTTAAATTAGAAGTTATTACGCAATGCTATAGTAAAATGATTTTTTGAAATGTATGGTAAAAGGGGGAAGTAATAATATTAATAATATTATTAGTAAATAAGGGTCAGTATTTAGAGGAGGGAGTAAGGGGATGGTAAAATATTATATAATCTGTTATGAATTAGGTTTTTGTTGTGAGGAAGTCATGGGGGGGATGGGTGGTGAGGGGGGGTTAGGGAGGAGGGGGGGAGAAAAATGTGGGGGGGGAAATTCTGTATTTGAAAACTTTTTCAATTAAAAAAAAAAATAAGATATCCCCTGAAAATAAGCCTTGGTGCTTATGGAGCCGAGGTGGCACAGTGGTTAGAGTGCAGCACTGCAGGCTATTTTAGCTGACTCCTAGCTGCAGTTCAGCAGTTCAAATCTCACCAGGCTCAAGATTGACTCAGCCTTCCATCCTTCCGAGGTGCGTAAAATGAGGAGCCAGATTGTTGGGGGCCGTAGGCTGACTCTCTAACACCGCTTAGAGAGGGCTGTAAAGCACTGTAAAGCAGTATATAAGTCTAAGTGCTATTGCTATGTCAGAGCCCAAAAGAAAATAAGACTAGATCTTATTTTCAGAGAAACATGGGTATTCACACTGCATTTTATTTTGCCCAGGAAGCAAAGGTGGATAATCTGAGGAGGAGGAGCATATCGAAGTGAATTTTCAGGTCCACTTTTGTGGTAAAGACTGTGTGTGAATGTCTCTCCTTTACTGTACTTTCATTTTTCCATTCTTTTTCTTTCTTTTTGCAATCCTCTTAAAATTGTCTGCTTTAAAATTCCAACAGAAGACATTTTATTTCTCAAATACTGTTTTTCCTCCAAGAGTCTGTAGAATAATAGAGAAACGTAGAGAAACATATATTGGAAAACAATACTGACGCCACCTTTGGGAGCTTTGTAAAAATAAAGTTCAATAACATCATTAAACAGATTCTAAATTGATTTTTAAAATGCTTGCGCAAAACCTGCAGGTTGCTTTAAAAGGGTGACGGCTTTGAAGAAGTGTCACCCCAGCAGAATCATTCAGCTACACAAGTGCTTCCATTACTTACAGTAAACAATAGGTGACAATGTTTAGAAGCATTATTACAACATTATGAAATTGTTACTGTGCACAGTTACAATATCATGCTTTTATAATGCCTTGGTAAGGCCACACTTGAAATACTGCATTCAGTTTTGGTCACCACGATGTAAAAAAAGATGTTGAGATTCTAGGAAGAGTGCAGAGAAGAGCAGCAAAGATGATTAGGGGACTGGAGGCTAAAACATATGAAGAACAGTTGCAGGAACTGGGTATGTCTAGTTTAATGAAGAGAAAGACTAGGGGAGACATGATAGCAGTCTTCCAATATCTCAGGGGCTGCCACAAAGAAGAGGGAGCCAAGCTATTCTCCAAAGCTCCTGAGGGCAGGACAAGAAGCAATGGATGGAAACTAATCAAGGAGGGAAGCAACCTAGAACTAAGGAGAAATTTCCTGACAACTAGAACAATTACTCAGTGCAACAACTTGCTTCCAGAAATTGTGAATGCTCCAACACTGGAAATTTTTAAGATGTTGGATAACCATTTTTCTGAAGTTGTGTAGGGTTTTCTGCCTAAGCAGGGGGTTGGACTAGAAGACCTCTAAGGTCCCTTCCAACTCTGTTATTCTATTCTACCATTGGTATTTAGTACATCCTTGAACCATGATACCTGCAAGATATCCTGCTTATTATATTCTCTAAAAACACGTGGAGTTTGGGCCCAGTCCTTTTAAACCAGAGTTTAAGTAGAAATATCATAATTCCAAATATTTTGGCTTAATGGTGATAAAGAGAGAGGACTGCATCAGGCAGGGAAATTTAAAAACAGCAACAACATCAACAACAACAATCCTTCTTTCGTGACCAAAAAAAAAAATGGAGGGAAATGCAAAGAACTTTAGACCGGAGGCACATCAATTCACATATTATTTCTGACATGTTCCAATTCTAAGGATATAGTTGGTTGCTTTGCATTGCATTTGGCTTTCAAGGCCAATCTTGGAGGCAGTCAGTTGAGTTTTGAGTAACAACAGGGCCCGCTGGAGTAAATTGTAGCAATATTTTTCTAACCTTGCAACGTCTTTTCATGATGATTATATGTGCACCATCAAATATGCAGCTAGCAAACTAACCGTAATGAATCTACTACTGTGCCCGGCCAGAGAAAAGGAGGGGAGGAGAAAGTTAAAAAATGCATTTCTGTGGAATAATAAAAAGAGGGGAAAGCCAACTTTTATACATTTGGGATGTCGGGATGTCATTAACGTCTATATTTCCACCTTCTCTCTTCTTTTCTCCATTGTACTGCATTGCAATTTTGTCAGAAGCACCAAGGCGCTTCCGGGTTGAAAGGATTACCTGGTGACATTATCATTGCCTGGCGGACACCTAGTTGAGGACTCCTTTCATATCCCCAGCAGGAGCTAGAGCAAAGGATGCGAGCTCACCCTGCCCCATGGCAGCACTCAGATCTCAAACATGGGCTTGTTAACCTCCTTCATTTTGCCTCTTCACTTCCTTCCGTTTTTTCAGCTAGAAGTCTTCTCAAAGCAAGAAAGCAGATACGACATCCAGGTTCTTAGTAAAACTGGACAATAAGAGGGCAGTTTGCATTATTCTTGGTGCATGGTTTTATTTGGAAGGGGAACTATGTCTGAAGAATTTCACATGTTAACAATGCCTACGTTTCTGGTCATGTTACAGGGCTTTAACTGTTTGAGGACCATTGAGGTACTTTACCATCTGGAAATTCCAGGGCTGGTGGGTGTATTGAAAAATCATCCATCATCTCTGTAAAAGACAATAGGAAATATATGCTTCCATATATTTTTCAACAAAATTGTAAGAACATAGTCACCACAAAGGCAAAGATAAGCTGAACCCTTCCTTCCTTCCTTCCTTCCTTCCTTCCTTCCTTCCTTCCTTCCTTCCTTCCTTCCTTCCTTCCTTCCTTCCTTCCTTCCTTCCTCCCTCCCTCCCTCCCTCCCTCCCTCTCTCCCTCCCTCCCTCCCCCTCACTTCCCATCCCTTCCCTTCCTTCCCTCCCTCTCTCCTTCTCTTCTCTTCCCTTCTCTTCCCTCCCTCCCTCCCTCCTCCCTTCCTTTCTATAGCATTCATACTGTAATATCAAGTAAACTGAATATGAATGACTTCCTTTGTAATGACACTATAACTCCAGTTTGGGTGCCAATCAATCAATAAACAAAAAAGTTAACAATAAACATATACTTTAAACTTTATTGTATTGTAACTTCGAGACATTTTCAAATAAAATTAAACCCTGTATCCAGTGGAAACTTTTTATTTTTTCTCCTCTCCTCTCCTCTCCTCTGCTCTCCTCTGCTCTCCTCTCCTCTCCTCTCCTCTGCTCTCCTCTCCTCTCCTCTCCTCTCCTCCCCTCCCCTCCCCTCCCCTCCCCTCCCTTCCCTTCCTTTTACTCCTCTTTCATTTTCTTTTTTCCTCTTCATTTTCCCTTTTTCTTCTTCTTTTTAAAAAAATAACTTAGAAACGCCTTTTAGGCATCAGTAAATCTGGGACGACACCATTCAGGTTTTGCTGAGCCTGGAACATTCACTGCAGGAAGACTGTGGTTTTAATCTGCCTCTCAAATAATGCATTCTGGTACATTCTGGTACATTGAGCAGACAGCTTACAGCTTCGCAGGCAAGAGGCAGGAAGTGTGCCCAGCTTCACACTTTCCTATAAGATAAAGTATGCCCCAATTCTATTTTCTCCATGTTGCTTGGCTCCCACAGTTGTCTCACATCTTCCACTGCGAAGGAGAGGCAGAAAATATTAGTCCTTTTCTGGATGTTAATTTATTGTTCTAAAAAGGTTAAGAAATTCAACCGGGAGATGCCACATTGGCCAGAATGCAAATCAGCCAGGGGTGAAATCCTGCAGGTTCTGACAGGTTCTGGAGAACCAGTAGCGGAAATTTTGAGTACAGGACAGGTTCTGGAGAACCGGTAAATACCACCTATTCACTGGCCCCAGAATAGGGTGGGAAAGGAGATTTTGCAATATCCTTCTCACAGGAGTGGGGAGGGAATGGGGATTTTGCAGTATCCTTCCCCTGCCACCCCCACCAAGCCACACCACGCCCACCAAGCCACGCCCACAGAACCAGTAGTAAAAAAATTTGAATTTCACCACTGGAATCAGCCATTCCATTCAATGCCTCTTTATTAGGCAAATATGAAAACTGGGTTTAAACAGCTAGGTGCATTTTCCCCCACCCATCTGGATTGCAACTTTTCTACCGTTAATCAAAAGCCATTTCTATATTTCCACCCCATCGTCATTATAATTTGCATTTTCCAAGTTGCTTGCAATTCCAAGGAATCCCCGTTCCTTGATTTATTTTTGCCTGATAAAGTGAATGTCAGAGTAATCCATTTAGTCATTTGCAAAGAGAATGTAATTTGCTCAGCAATGGCATCTTACATGGCCGAGAAAAGAAAAGAAAAATCATATTCGCTACCATCTTCTCAGGCTGTTCTAATTATATCTGGTCAGCGTTGCCCTTTTTCTCCTTTTATGGCCATTTCCCATTTTAAGCAGGCAGCAAATGATGAATCACCCTTCCGACGAATAATGATAATAATAATAATAAAAAAAACATATAGTTGTTTACAGAAGTTGTGCACTTTAATTAATCTGCTCGAAACAATCTGTGTCTTCAAAACAATAAATAATTCATTCTGGCATCGAAGAAGTTATTTGCTTTTCTTTTTAAAGTTTGGCTCCCCGTTTATTAAATCTCAGCATAAGGGTGTTTGCTTTGAAAGGCCTTTTCTTACCTGACCAGTTTCCTAAAACATTGTTCTTCTTGCTATATACATGTTAATGATTATCAAGCTTTTTTTTTTCCCAGTCAGCAATTACTGCCAAAGAAAACAAGCCAAAACATAGGTTGAAGCCCATTTTTAACACATTTGCCTGGATGTAAGTTCTAATGAGTTCAGTGGGGTTTTTTGTCTTGACAAATACAATGGGGCTGCAAAAGAAGCCGCTATTAAGATTTTTTTAGGGGAAAGAAACACACAAACAAGCAGGAACATGGCTGGCCACGTCCGGACTGCAAACTTTGTAATGCAGACAAAGAAGGCTTTAATGGGGGGGGGGGGGAATGTAGGCCATCCTATATTAATAAAAAAGACTTTGCCTTAAGCATGGCTGGAAAAGGTGCAGTCCAGCACTTTTGAAACAACAACAACAAGGAAAATGGATTGTACACACAGTCTGATAAATTCTATATAACTTTTCCTAGAGTCACCTCTAGATGAGATGGGCAGCCCACAAATCTAATATATAAATATTAATAATACAAATACTGCTAGGTGCCATTGTATACAGCAATAGCACTTAGGCTTATATATCGCTTCACAGTGCTTTACAGCCCTCTCTAAGCGGTTTACAGAGTCAGCCTCTTGCCCCCAACAATCTGGGTCCTCATTTTACCCACCTTGGAAGGTTGGAAGGCTGAATCAACCTTGAAGCTGGTGAGATTCAATCTGCCAAATTCCAGGCAGCCGGCAGTCAGCAAATGTAGCCTGCAGTACAGGGGTGGGTTCTAAAAATTTTTTACTACTGGTTCTGTGGGCGTGGCTTATTTTGTGGGCATGGTGACAATTCTTTAGGATTTAGCAGAGGTACTGGTCTACCAGGCTTTTAACTGCTTGCAGAGCTTTACCGATCTACCCATTTATTCTTGGAGCGTTCCGGTCTACCCATTTGCTTTTGGAAGCACCAGTCTACCCATTTGTTTTTCGAGCACACTGGTCTACCACCACACTGTCTTTTAACACTGATCAGCTGTGGGGCGGCCCTTTGAAGCCCCGCGGCAAGAGTTTAAATAGTTTTTTTTCCTTCTAGCCGATCAGCTGGGACTCGGGAGGCAGCAAATAGATTGGGGGCGGAAGTCAAATAAAAGGTAAGAATAACGCGGGGGGGAGGCGGGAGGGCCCAGCTCCTGAACAAAGAGAACCGGTTCGGTGATGTCATATCATCACCGCTACCGGTTCGGCCGAACCAGGCTGAACCGGGAGGAACCCACCACTGCTGCAGTACTGCATTCTAACAGTCATCTAAAGCCAATGAGTTCTTCCAATGTTCAGATTTGTCTGCTTGCAAAGATGGGCAACTTAACCCAGTCTGGCTCATCGGAGTGATTTGCCTCCCCTTAGCAGCGAGTTGAGATAATTGCAGAAGGAGACATCAAAGGCCACAGAGCAGTTATGGGGGAATAAAAAAAAAAGAAGAAGAAGCACAAAAGTTCTGGCATGTGATGAGTTACTGTCCTTTAATTCACAGCCAGCACCAAGTAGAGGGGGGGGGGGGAAATTGCTCTGTTTCCATTGTGATTGACATTGCTCGTGGAGCCAAAATGTCAATCTCTCAAGCAGAAGAAGGACATTTCTAAAAAAAAAACCCTGAGAGGAAGTGCAGACTTTCTGCAGAAAAGGAAACTTTAATAAGCAACTCCTGAACGATTTCATGCACTGCAGCCACAGAATTCGGATGGCTAGATGAGGAAAGAAAAAATGAAGAAGATTGTCATGAGGATACACGATGAATACCATGGGGGAAAGACATCTACAACGACTGAAATGCTAATCAGAAGCATTCTGATCTACATTGATTTTTTTTTCTTTTTTAAAAAGTCCCAATTATCCAAGTTAACCTTTCAATCATCTTTTTGAGACTGAATGATAACTAGGACAGCTCTTTTCTTATTCCTAATTCAACATGACTGGGCTCTGGTAAAAGAGCTTTGCCTCCCTCCTGCCTAAAGGTTTTCTATAGAGATCACACTTGTCTTCCCTCTAATTGTTCCTATTCGGAAGGTTAACCTTTGATTTAGAACTTGCTGTTCCAAACTTTCAGGCTGATTTATTTGTGAATTATTGGAGAGTTCTGCACCTTCATTTTCTTTCCTATTTGACCGGCACATTTACTTAAAAAGAGATGACCATAGCCATAATAATGAAATGTATAACTATAATTCTGCAAGAAGTACACAATAGATCATAGATAGATAGATAGATAGATAGATAGATAGATAGATAGATAGATAGATAGATAGATAAGATTCTTGGATTGACCGTATGGATGATCCCAGTCAATTAGGGATCCTTTCTTGAATGGGTAAAATCAGAAAGCACTGCCTTGCAGTAAAATCAACTTACAGGCAGTCCTCAACGTACGACCATTCATTTAGCAACTGTGTGATGTTACGACAGCGTTGACTTACAATTGGTCCTTGCACTTACAACTGTCGCATTATCCCCATGGTTACCGATTGTGAGCTGAGTGCTTGGCAATGAATTCACATTCATGACGATTGTGGTATCCTGGGATCACGTGATCGCCATTTGTGACCTTCCTAGCTGGCATCCAACAACGGGAAATCGGTAGGGAAGGACGCAAGTTGTGGACATACGATGTCTCGCTTAATGACTGCTGAAAAAAAGGTTGCAATGTTGGATGCAGTCATGTGGTATTTCACTTTAATAAGTGCATTGCTTAACAGTGAATTTTCTGTTTCCAATTGTGGTCGTAAATCAAGGACTGCCTGTATAGCAAACACCTGGTTTTTTCAACTGGCTGCATGGGGTGATCCCAGCCAATTAAGGATTGGGGAATTCTGGGAGTTGAGGTCCACAACAGAGATGAAATGCTATCGGTTCAGACTGGTTCGGGCGAACCAGTATTTCCGACGATCAGCTGGGCGACGATCAGCTGTGTCACGCGATTTATATTAGCTAGAATCGTCGGATTTCCTGCTTTTTAGCTAATCTAAATCACGTGGCACAGCGGATTCCCCCCCCGCTATTCTACTTATCTTTGCAGACTTGGAAGGCTTCAAAATGTTTATCTTTTAGCGCTGCGCAGCGCGCACTCAATAGTAGACTCGAAGAACTGGTAGTAGACTTCAGAGGATTTCACCACTGGTCCACTAGTCTTCAAGTTGCCAAATTTGCAGATTCCTGTTAATGAACAATATGATCCAGCCAATTTGCTGAGCAATGCCCAAGCCTTTTTATGGCCTTTCCCCCTTCTTCCTCACAAAGCTGATCATACCTTCCCTTCCATCTCTATCTGTCTGTTTCCATTGTAGATCATCGCGAATCACCACATGCAATCTATCTCCTTCGCTTCGGGGGGTGACACGGTAAGGGGAACGTTGAATGTTATGTGTTCTGTGCACGGGAGGGAATGTGGGTGCTTAGATCCATAGAAAGAAATGCAGAATTATTATTAATTCTCGTGAGCCTTGGTGGCGCAGTGGTTAGAGTGTGGTACTGCAGGCTACTTCTGGTAACTGCCGGCTGCCTGCAATTTGGCAGTTCAAATCCCACTAGGCTTAAGGTTGACTCAGCCTTCCATCCTTCCGAGGTGGGTAAAATGAGGACCCAGATTGTCAGAGGCAAGAGGCTGACTCTGTAAACAGCTTAGAGAGGGCTGTAAAAGCACTGTGAAGCCATATATAAGTCTAAGTGCTATTGCCATTGCTAATGTTTTTATGGTCGGTTGCACAGTCAGCCAGATGTTCAACCTGGATTTATTTATTTATTATTTATTGTGTTCGATTTATATGCCGCCCTTCCCTGGAGACTCAGGGCGGCTTACAATGCGTTAAGCAATAGCCTTCATACTTTTGTATATACCTGCTTAGTAGGGCTTTCGGGCCCCTAAGCGGTGTTCTTTTTATACAAAGTCAGCTTATTGCCCCCACAATCCGGGTCCTCATTTTACCTACCTCGGAAGGATGGAAGGCTGAGTCAACCTTGAGCCTGGTGAGATTTGAACTTGCAGTAACTGCAGGCAGCTGGTGCTACTTAACAGCACTTTAGTCTGCTGCGCCACCAAGGCTCTTTGGCATTTGGATTTGGCATTTTTGTCCACCTATTGAATCTTCCCCAAGGACGTGGGATAGGCAGATGTGGTTTTTTGGTTTAATAATATTTAAGGCATTGTAGCAGCATGTCCCAAAGGTGCTTTTTCAGGAGGCAACTGGTTGTCTGGCCCTCTTTAAAAGCCATCCCAGTTGGTGGCCATTCCTAGCCATGATTTCCACAGGGTATTGATGAGGCATTGTGTGAGAGTGGTGCGGTGGCCTAGAGGGGGAGCTCTTGCCTCACAATCAGGAGGCTGTGAGTTCGATCCTAGGTAGAGGCAGATATTTCTCTATCTGGGCACAATGAGAATTTATCTGCTGAACAAAACTCTGCATTGGCGACAGGAAAGGCATCCGGCCATTAAAACACTCTGCTAGCTCCATTCAGTTGCCCAGACTCCCACCCCTCCTGCAAGGGATTACGGGGTCATTAAATGATGATGAATGAGGCATTATGTGAAGAAATGGTGCCTACATGGCAGTCTGTGTCTCTGTGTTACTGAGTTATGATCCTTCTTCAGGTCATTTATCTCAGAATCTAACAAAGCTGACATTTTCAAAGCAGCAGATAATATAACCTTGGCAAGGAGATTTTTTTTTTTTTCCAAACTCCACTGCTGCAAGAAAAGATGATTAAAATAATGTCTAAAAGGCAACAGTAAAGGCAAGGCAAAAGGGAAGGGGAAGAAAAGGGGAAAGGAAATAAATGGATAATAAAAAGAAAGGAAGAGAAGGAAATAGATAGGGGAGGAAGGAAAAAAAAAAGGAAGTAAATGGTGAAAAAGGAGGGGAGGGAGGAAAGAAGGGAAAAGGAAGGAAAGGAAGGAATGGATGAAGAAGAGAAAGGGAAGAAAGTAAATAGATGAAAGGAGAGGAGAGGAGAGGAAAGGAAAAGAGAAAAAGGGAAAGGAAGAAAGGGAAGAAAAGGGAAGGGAAGAGAAGGAAAGGAAAGGAGAAATGGAAAGGGAAAAGGAGGGAAAAGAAAGGAATAAAGGAAAAGAGGAAGGAAGGGAAGAAAAGGAAAAGAAACAGAAAGGAAAGGAAAAGGAAATGGAAAGAAGGAAAGGAAGAAAAGGAAGGGAAGAAAAGGAAAGAAACAAAGGAAAGGGAAAGGAGGAAAGGAAGAAAAGTGAAGGAAAAAAGAAAAGAAACAGAAAGGGAAAGAGAAAGGAAAGGGAAAGAAAGGAAAGGGAAAGGAAGGAAAAGAAAGGAAAGGAAAGGAAGAAGAGGAAGGGAAGGGAAGAAAAGGAAAAGAAACAGAAAGGGAAAGGAAAAGGGAAAGTGAAAGAAAGGAAAGAAGAAAAGGGAAGGAAGAAAAGGAAAGAAGGAAAGGAAAGGGAAGGAAGAAAGGAAGAAAAGTGAAGGGAAAAAAGAAAAGGAACAGAAAGGAAAGAGAAAGGAAAGGGAAAGAAAAAAAAAGGAAGGGAAAAGAAGGGAAAGAAAGAAAGGAAGGAAGAAAGGAAGGGAGAAAAGGAAAGAATCAAAAGGGAAAGAGAAAGGAAAAGGAAAGGAAGTAAATGGATGAAAAAGAGAAGAGAAACTCGATCACTTGAACCCTAACCTCATAGTAAAGAGACTCTTCACCTCTTCCCCTTATTTAATTAAGAAAATATGTTCAACAGCAAAACAATTGCCTTCCTGCTAAATAGAGGCCCAATCCATAGAGTTTTTAGTCTAAAACCAGCCTTAGTCTAAAATCAGAGATCAACACTCTCTTAATTAACAAAATGATACTACAGATAATCCTCGGCTTACAGCTATCAGTTTAACAATTGTTCAAAGTTACAACGGTGCTTTGTTTAAGACAAATACAGCATCCAGGATCACTGGATTGCCATATGTGACTTCCCAGCATACTGTCGACAAGCAAAGTCAAATCCGGGAAGCTGGATTCGCTTGGCAATCGCATGACTCACTTAAAGACCATGGCAAAGAATGGGGTGTAACTCATTAAACAACAAGTCCCTGGCCCAGTTGTGGTCGTAAGTCAAGGACTCCCTGTAATTCTCCTGCTGCAGAACATGACGATAACGTCTTTTCGAAATAATAATGGTGAGGATAATAATTATGATGATAGTGACGATGTGGTATTACTTGGTACAGATAGTCTTTGACTTACAGCCATAATTGATCCCAAAATTTCAGTTGCTAAGCGGGACAGTTGTTAAGTGAGTTTTGCCCCATTTTACGACCTTTCTTGCCACAGTTGTTAAGTGAATCACTGCACCTGTTAAGGTAGTAACATGGTTGTTGCTGGAATCTGGCTTCCCCTTGACTTTGCTTGTCAGAAGGTCGCAAAACGGGGATCACGTGACCCCCGGGACAATGCAACCGTCGTAAATATGAACCAGTTTTTATTTATTTATTTATTTAATTTTTATACTGCCCTTCTCCCGAAGGACTCAGGGTGGTGAACAGTCAAACATATATACATATAAAAATGTGAAATAAAAGCAATTTAAAATAATTAAGACAATTTGGCTCATCATTAAGTTAAGATCTTCAGCATAAAATTTAGACAATTAGAAAAAATTTATGCCAGCCCGGTTTGGTGAAACAGAAAGGTCTTAAGTTCACGACGGAATGTACGGAGATCTGGATCATTCGTATCCCTGGGGGTATCCTGTTCCAAAGGGTAGGTGCCCCCACAGAGAAGGTCTCTCCCCCAGTCGACATTGCTTTAGTGACGGTACCCTGAGAAGGCTCACTCTATGGAGCATACTGGTTGGTGGGAGGTTATCGGTTGCAGAAGGTGGTCTCGTAGGTACCCAGGTCCTAAGCCATGGAGCACTTTAAAGGTAAGAACCAACACCTTGAAGCGCACTCGAAGAAGCCACTGGGAGCCAGTGCAGTTTGCGTAGGAGAGGTGTTACATGTGAGCGCCATGTCGCTCCCAATATCACCCCGCGCGCCCGCATTCTGGACCAGTTGGAGCCTCCGCGTGCACCTCAAGGGGAGCCCCATGTAGAGAGCATTGCAGTAGTCCAGTCGAGAAGTTGACAAACATCCAAATTTTGATCACGTGACCATGGGGATGCTGCAATGGTCACTGGTGTGAAAAACGGTCATAACATAAGTAACTTTTTTCAGTGGCGTTAGAACTCTGGTCACTAAATGAACTGTTGTAAGTCGAGGATTACCTGCATGGTGTTTTTATAAAGATGTCTCTGCTAAAACATTTCCCTAGATGGGGATGAAATGCAGGCAGAGGTATGAAGGTAAGAAAGGATGTACATTTGTGTGTGTGTATGTGTGTGTATGTAGACACACAAAACACAACACCTGCCCAACACACAAACACACACACACACACACACACACACACACACACACACACACACGATAACAAAAGGCTTGTTTCCAGGCTAGAGAAAAGCTTGCCGCTTGCTCAGGTGTCAAAATTTCAATGTGTTTGTCTGGGCTGTGTAAATGTCACAGAAAAAGCGAGCGAGAGATTCTGCCTCGCAGGAAATGAACAAAGGCAATTTAACAACTAATGAGCTGGATTTTTTTTTTTTTTTTTTGGCCTCCGTAGAAGCTAGGAAGCAGCTTCTGCGCCCTGCGAAATGCTAGCCAGATTCACAAGATGAATCTGTTTAGCCAAGTTGAGTTAAAAAGCCAGCGGCTCCATTCTCACAACCATTTAGCTTTTAATCTTGGTTAGGTTATTTTTTTCTGAGGCAACATATAGGGCGAAATCTAACTCGTTGGGTCAGAATAAGAGAAGAACAGAGTTGGAAGGGAGTTATATATCAAGCAGGATATATAACGTTTCACCATCAGTGAGCTGTTGGGCAGCATTACTTGGTCTGTTGTGTGGATGTTTGGGTGGTTTAGGGGTGAGGAATTTGTGGTGGGTGAGTATGTTTGGGGATTGTTATGTGTGTTGGACCTGGTCTTTGGGTGTTAAGTGAATTTTCGTTGTATGGGTATACTGTGTATACACGTACAATGACAATAAAGTTATTATTATTTCAGTTTATGGATCTGTAGATTGGGAGAGCTCAGAGCACGGCCAATTTGGTAAGTGTGTGGCACTTCCAACCTGTAAAATACTGGTAATCCAGTGACCACTGGAGCACAGTTTTAAAATAAGCCAGAGAGTGTAACCAAAATCTTTTGTGGATCTGTGACAGCATGTCAGGTGAGGAAGAGGGTTGTGGAGTTGTGCTGTTGCAGTCCAAGCAGTTGTGGGACTTAACAAGGAAGTCAAAACTGAGAGGCCACAGGCCTGAATTGTACTAAGTCAACCTTAGCCAGTTTTTTTGTATAAAAATCTGGTGGGTTATGCAGAATGTTTTGAAGAAAAAAATTTAGTTTTCTCCACAATTATTTTATTGGGTATAGTTAAGGGTTTTACATTGGGTGAAATAAAGTTGATATTGTATATGATAACAGCAGCAAGATTACTGATAGACAATATTGGAAAAATGAAGCTATGCCTACTATTGAAGAATGGACTTTGAAGATGGCCAGTTTGCAGAGATGGCGAAGATTTCAGCATATTTAAAAGACCGCTCACAAGAGACTTATGTATGGGAGTGGAAAAAGTGGGTAGATTATGTGCAGAATAAATATCAAACTAGGCAATATCAGATAGCTTTTAACTGAAAGATTATATAGGGATAGAATAATAAATTTTTGTGAAGATGTGAAAAATATACAGGGGTGGACGGTTTCAAGTTTTATAAAAAGGGATTTTGATTTGGATTATATTCTGAGGAAGTCTGGGGGGGAGGGGAGGGTTAGGGGGGTTAGGGAGGGTTAGGGAGGCCAGGGAGGGTGGGGGGGGGAATTGGGGAGAAAATGTAATTGTAAAACTTTTTCAATTAAAAAAAAAAAACTTAGCCACTTTAAGATGCGTGGACTTCAACTCCCAGAATTCCCCAGTACAGCACGGCTGGCTGGGAAATTCTGGAAGTTGATGACCATATGTTTTAAAATGGCTTACTTTGAAAAAACACTGTTTTAGACTCCTCTAATCCAATGCAGTTCTTGGCAGCTTTACAGAAGTGGTTTACCACTGTTTTCTCTCGTTTAATATTTCCTGGTGGTCTCTTTTTCCAGTACTAAGGAGCCAACCCTTCATAACTTGCATCCTCACACAAGGTCTCCCAGCCAGTATGACTTGCAGAGCTCCCAGCCAGTACGGCTCACATTGCTGGGAGTTCTTGTTTGAGGTTGCAAGCTGGGAAGGGTTGGCCCTGATTACTACTGGAAAAGAGACCACCAGAAAATCTTAGACGAGAGAAAACAGTGGTAAACCACTTTGGTAAAGCTGTCAAGAACTGCTCTGAATTTGAGGAGTCTAGTTTTCCAAAGTAGGCCACTTTAAGACATATGGACTAGGAATTTCCAGCTATTTATTTATTTTATTAGTTCAATTTATATGCCGCCCTCCTCCGAAGACTCAGGGCGGCTTACAATGCACTTATAGCAATAGCCTTCATTCTTTTGTATATACCTGCTTATTAGGGCTTTTGGCCCCCCATAAACGGTGTTTCTACAAAGTCAGCTTATTGCTCCCACAATCCGGGTCCAGCTAGCCAGGCTGTTACAATACATACTGAGAGTTGAAGTTCAGTTATCTGGAGAGATTGCTGAAATCTGAACTCAGGAGTCTTAGCACACCCAGATTGAAATATCTGCAAATCTGGGCAAAGATGAAAGAAGAAAGGAAGGATTGACCCCTTGCAGCATTTGAGTCAAACTGGGGTGTTACTTTACATTTAAAAATGACAGAGAAGAATTGTTCACCACATTTTCTTGGGAACCCATTCACTGCCATCGTGTCAAGCTGCCTTGTTACATTACATTCATTTTATCCATTTCTCCCCTTTCTCTAAAGTTTGTTTCTTGGCACTCCTGAGCTGTTGTCGACTGTCATTTTATTTTCCCAGAATGCCAAGCGGTGTTGATGTCAGAGCTTTCCAGGGTTTGTGTACAGGAATGTCCATATAGGGTGGTGTTTCCTAACTCTATTCACTTCCAGTGGTGTAAATCTCAGATCCCAGAATTCCACAGCCAGGAAAGCCACTGTTGAGAATTCTGGGAATTGAAGTCCACATGTCTTAAAGTGGCCAAAGCTGGGAAACCTTGATGTAGTAGAGAGTTAAAAAAATTAAGATGGCTTCTTGCAGACATGACATGTCATTTTTACATGTGTTCTGCATGCATGATCCAAGTAAGACATGATTGCATCATCATAGCCACCATTTTTGACCCCTCCCCCGATTACTCTGTTTGAATTTTGACATCTTCCCATAAAAAAAAAAATCTAAATATGGTATTCCCTTCCCCTATGTTATGGCAATCACCAAGGTCAAGATGGGACAGCCCTTTTCATAGAATTAGTAAAACTAATCTGTTCAAATCAGGGCCAAACCCAAGAGAGGTCAAAGAAGTCAAAATGGCAGCTCAGCTCTGCCTGCGGGATTGAGACCACACCTCCATTAAAAGGGGGTGGGGCTTCAATCATACAGGTGTAGTCAAGTAAAATATTTATCATTGTTGTAGATCGGCATAGGAAGAATAGAATAAAAACAGTATTTTATTTACTCAGAATTAAATAAATAAATAAAAACAGTAAAAGCTTTAAAAGATTTTAAGCTTTTACTTTTAAAAAACAGTAAAAAACTTTAAAAACTAGAAAGAATATAAAATATGTAAAATAAAAAAACCCTGAAAAATCTAAAAACTCAGCTACTGTCAGCCTCTTGACTTTTTTTAATCCTGCTGTGGACATCCTTGGTTAAAACATGACCCCAAAAGTTAATTTAGTATTTTAGGAAGTTCCTCACACAATTCTGCCTACTGAGCTTCAACAGACAAAAAACAATGAAGGAAAAAGAGACTCAGATACAGGTGCAGTCTGAAGAAAGTACAGAAATGGGGCTGAAGCTAAGATTTTGCTCCTGGGTCTGTCAGAGAAAGTCTGAATAAAGAAGAAAATATAAAAAAAGACTTAAATAAAGGAGAAAAAGAAAGGTTTGGTGTCATGAGAGAACCTGGCAGAGATAGGCCAAAAAACCAAGATGGTGGCAAGTGGAGCAGCCATCTTGACCTTTTTGCCCCCAATCCTATGGACATCCCTTCATTGTATACATTATTCTATTTGAGTTGCAACATTCACGCACCCAGGAGATGGCACTAAAGAGTTACAATTTTCTGTATTGCTTCATTTGGTGTTTTTCAATTTTGTGAGCTTGAAGGCCTGTGGACTTCAACTCCCAGAATCCCCCAGCCAGCATAACTAATTAGGGAATTCTGGGAACTGAAGTCCCCAAGTCTTCAAGCTGCCAAGCTTTGAGAAACACTGTCATGAAGGATTGAGTGACATTATTCCAGTCCACTGTTAACCAAGTCAATGAAGATCTGGCAGATGCATTCCCACAGCATGCTAAGCAAGGTTAATAACCCATAACTTTGGCTAATTTATTCTTTTATGGAATCCTAGAATGAAAAGGTTGGAAGGGGTCCCCAGAGGTCATCTAGTCCAACCCCCTCACCCAGGGTTACCACATCTCCCTCAGAGGCCTTCCCAACTTCCTTTTAAATCCCTCCTGTGAAGAAATGTCCAATCTATTCACAACTGGTGCACTGCTAATATCTTTCCCATCCTTGGCCCAGCTCTGCATTCTAACGTATAAATTTAAATTAAAAAGAAAAAATCTGAACCCCCCTTGACAGGGGATTATGGGAACTGTAATCCGGCACATTTGGAGGTTGTGGAATGCCAATGAACATGGCCATAACATATCCAGGCTAAATTTATCTTAACTCCTCTTCCTCTTCATTCCTCCCGCTATAAGTCCTGCTTCTCAGCCTCAGCAGCCTCAACATTAACTCTCTTGTTTCTGAATTATATTTCTGGCCAGGATACAACCGATTACGTCGCTTATGTTGCCAAGGATCCCATCAACCAGCGAGGTGAGTGTGATTAGAGAAATGGCATGCCCCTTTTTAAAAGCTATCGCCAATGGCGTGGTACAGGAGCTTGCGAAAGGTGATATTTAAAAATTATGCTATGTTTCATCTTTGTGTACAGAGTAATGCATGCACCAGGCGTCAGCAGTTTTTTTTCCATAGCTGATACATCCGTGCATTTTGTGTATATACTCCTCGACTTACCACCATTCATTTAGCGACTCTTCGAAGTTACAACTGCACTGAAAAAAAGTGACTTTACAACTATGGTAGCATCCCTTTGGTCGCGTGATCAAAAATTGGGCATGTGGCACTTGCAATTGGCATGTATTTATATGATGGTTGCAGTATCCTGAGGTCATGTGATCCCCATTTGAGACTTTCCTACCTGGCTTCCAACAAGCAATGGGGGGGGGGGCGAATGAGATTCATTTAACGACTACATGATTAATTTAACCAGGGATCCCTAACCCCTGGGCTGCTTGAACTATTCGGAACCGGGCTGTGGAAGAGTGGGCAAGTGAGTCCATGTGGGTGCGCACATCCACGCCAGTGGTGGGATTAAATTTTTTTTTACAAATTTCTGTGGGTTCTGTGGTGTGGCTTGGTGGGCATGGCTTGGTGGGCGTGGCAGGGGAACGATACTGTAAAATCTCCATTCCCACCCCACTCCAGGGGAAGGATACTGTAAAATCTCCATTCCCAGCCACTCCAGGGGAAGATTACTGCAAAATCCCCATTTCCTCCCGATCAGCTGGGACTCGGGAGGCAGAGAATAGATGGGGACAGGGCCAGTCAGGGGTGGTATTTACCGGTTCTCCAAACTACTCAAAATTTCTGCTACCGGTTCTCCAGAACTTGTCAGAAGCTGCTGAATATCATTTCTGATCCTCGTTTGCATGAATAGTGGACAATCACATGCGTGCGTGTTTGCCCGCTGCTCACATGGAGCCATCCCCTTCTCACATGGAGCACCCACAACTTCTAAAGGCAAAACATTCCATTGGTTAATTGATGAACTTTATGAAATTCATCCAATTATCTTAATAGGATGAACTTTATGAAGTTCACTTCATAAAAAACCAAAAAAGTCCAGTGCCTCTTGAAAAAGCACCTTTGGGACAACCATGACTTGGATGACTGAGAATCTCCATAGACAGTAAATGGTGACAGTCATTAAGTGGGACATCACGTGACAGTACCTAATGTTATGACCTTTTTGTGGTGGTCGTTAAACAATTCCACTAGTCATTAAACAAATCCTTTATACCCAGTGGGCATTTTTTTTATGGCAACTAGAAGTAAAAGATTAGAAACTACCAAAACCTCCCCAAAATCGCAGTCAAATGACAGCAGGATGCCGCAGGCAGCTGTAAAATGCGAGCCGGTTGCCAAGAGCGCAAATTGCAATCACATTAGTGTGACAGAGGGTGTGGCCATCAGAACTTTGAAATCGAGTCGTAAGGACCTTTTTGGAGGCCCGTCGTAAGTTTGAACGCTTGCTAAAACTGTTCATTAAACGTGGACTACCTGTACGATATGCCAGTGAGTGGTGGCCATGAAAGAACCAGGGAAAAGAATGTGAATATTATCCAAGTGAAAACCTCAGTTTTATTCTTTCATTCCCCCTGCTTTCACTTTCACTTTTGATTTCACTTTCACTTTCACTTTCAATTTCACTTCTCCAGGCATGTCCTACTTTCAGAGTTCTGCCATTGACAGCCCTATTGGCCCCGTTAACCCAGCCTAAGATTGCATTGGCTGTTTCTGCAGCTGCATCCCGCTCCTATTTGTGTCTTCTTGTGTATCTGTTTTGGGTGGGGGCGGCGAAAATTATGTTGTCAGCGTTCCAGCGCTGACATATGAAAAGAGAGGAGAAGCTTGAACTTTTGCCTACTTAATTCCTTTGAAGATTCTGTTTCCTCGGAGATGGGAGGAGGGGGGGACATTCCTGTGATCTGACGGAGATGGGATGAGGAGAGTGGCTTGGAAGATAGCCAATGAGACACAGAGAATTGGGGATCGGAAAGGGAGGGATTGGGGGCAAAGGTCAGTGCTGACCGCAAAAGAGCCAGGGACAGATCACTATGCTCAATAAAGAGAAAATTTCCTCAAAGATCGGCAGTTTGGAAATTCATTTATTTTGAGATAGTATCGAAACCTGACATATGTTTAATTTCTGGTTGGGGATCTTCTCTTTCTCTTTGGCAGCTTGCCACATCTTGGAATGCTGTGACGGATTGGCGCAAAGCATCATCAACACCGTCGGGCAGGCCTTGAGCTCCGCTTTAAGCAGTACTTGCACAGCCACCCCAAACTGTAGCATCCCAGAGAGGTGGTACTATTATTATTATTTATTATTATTTATTATTATTATTATTATATTATTATATTATATTTGTATACCGCCCTTCTCCCGAAGGACTTGGGGCGGTGAACAGCCAGCAGATAAAATACAGAAAATACAAAAATTAAAACAATATTAAAATTCAATTAAATTAATTTGGCCCACAGTTAAAACACCCCTATATTAAACCCATAATTTAACAATTTAAAATTTAAAACAATTTTAAAAAGTTAGATCAGTCAGCCCTTGGTGAAACAAAAACGTCTTTAAGGCACGGCGGAAAGTGCGCAGATCCGGGATCCGCCGTATCTCCGGGGGCAACCTCGTTCCAGGGGTCAGTGCCCCCACAGAGAAGGCTCTCCCCCTGGGGGCCTGCCAACCGACATTGTTTGGCCGACGGCACCCTGAGGAGCCCCTCTCTGTGTGGCGGTGGTGAGGCTACTGGCGCAGAAGGCGGTCTTGAAAATACCCTGGTCCTAAACCATGGAGCGCTCTAAAGATGGTAACCAATACCTTAAAGCGCACCGGAAGACCACTGGGAGCCAGTGCAGCTTGCGCAGGAGAGGTGTTACATGGGAGCGCTGAGTCGCCTCCCATCACCACCCGCGCGGCCGCATTCTAGACCAGTTGGAGCCTCCGGGTGCTCCTCAAGGGGAGCCCCATGTAGAGAGCGTTGCAGTAGTCCAGGCAGGACATGACGAGGGCTTGAGTGACCATGCTAAGGCATCCCATCCAGAAAGGGACACAACTGGCGGATCAGGCAACCTGATAAAAAGCCCCCCTGGCCACAGGTATGGGATTGTAGCCTCAGTTTCCCCATGCGTTGAGGATCCTGTGGAGATCTGTACATTTGGACTTGCAGGTTCTAGATTGCTCCCTCCCCCCCTCCCCCAGTTAGCTGATTGGCTGACTCTGGGCCAGTCCCTCCCTCTTATTCCAAGATCCAATCAAGTATAATCTAATAGAGAAGGGTCTGGACTAAGGACAGGGAAATTTGGATTCCAGTCCCCCCCCCAGGTACGGAAGCTCATTGGCTGAATGTGAGCCATTTCCTCCTTCAGCCCAAGACCCAATCAGATATAGTGAGCCTGCACTAGAAACAGGAGCCTAGATGTAGTCAGCTACAGAAGATTGGCTGATCCCCAGCCCAAGTCCAATCAAGTGTAGTGAGGAAGATGCTGGCTGGAGAGGGAGACCTCAATCTAGTACTCCCTCAGTCATGAAAGCTCATGGCTGTATGTGGCCAGTCCAGTCTAACAGCCAATCAGCTGTGGTGGGGAAAGGGTAAGTTTAGGGGTTGGGAGACCCAGGTTCTAGTCCTTCTTCAGCCACCTAAGCTCATTGGCTGACACTGGGCCAGCCCCTCCCTCCTAACCCAAGAGCCAATTAGGTGTTAGTGTGGAGGAGCTGGATCAGGAGGGGGGAGACCCAAGTTGTAGTAAAAAAAATTGAAACCGGATATTGAAGGCACCCCCCCCCCAATTTTACACACACCATGTAAAAATGAGTTTTGATCATGTAATTGTGGCATGCACCTTGATTTCTTTACACACGCACACACATAGATTCTCTCTCTCTCTCACACACACACAGTTTCTCTCTCACACACATTCTCCTTCACACACAGACTCTCTCACACACATACACAAGCACACATGCACAGAATCTGTCACATACACACAGATTCTCACACACACACACAGCCTGTCACAACACAAATGCACATAGACTCAGAAACATATACATAGACTCACAAACACACACACACATGCTCACACTCACACCCATGTACACAGGCACACTCACACCTATTCACAAACACATTCTCTCTCACACAGACTCACACACACAACTTTCACACACACATACTCTCATAAACACACACACACAGACTCTCTCTCACACAGACACACACAGACACATATAGATGTCTATGTTTCTGAAATATGTGACATTGTTCTCTTGTTTCTGGTGTTTGTTTTTTTTTTTCTGTTTTCTTTCTTTCTTTTTCTCTTCTTTTTCTTTCTTTCTTTCTTTCTTTTCTTTCTTTCTTTCTTTGATTCATTCATTCATTCATTCAATTTATATAGCGTTGGCCTTGTCCCCACTTGTCTTTCTGATCAGGACAATGGGAGTGGAAGATTCTTGGGGTGAAGAGGAAGACTCCTCAGGACACAATTACTACAACAGCATCCCCGGAAGCAGCCCCCCCTTGGCGGTCTGGTGGACTCGCGCCTCCATTATGGATCAGCTTCCAGCCACACTCTCTCTCTGGGTTCCTACGCCACCCATTTCAGCCAGGTGACCCCCCCCAAACTCCTTGGCAGGTTCAGCAGGTGTATCCAAGCCTGTTTAGCTCAACTAAAGGCATCGTCATTTGTTCCGTAACCACGATCTCTTCAGAGGTGGGTTTCAGCAGGTTCTGGGCAGTTCTGGAGAACCGGTAGCGGAAATTTTGAGTAGTTCGGAGAACCAGTAAATACCACCTCTGACTGGCCCCGCCCCCATCTATTCTCTGCCTCCCAAGTTCCAGCTGATCGGGAGGAAATGGGGATTTTGCAGTATCCTTCCCCCGGAGTGGGGTGGGAATGGAGATTTTACAGTATCCTTCCCCTGCCCTCCCACCAAGCCAGGCCACACCCACCAAGCCACCACGACCACCAAGTCCAGGTAACGCCCACCAGCCACAACCCACAGAACCGGATAGTAAACCCATCCCATCCCATCCACTCCATCTCATCCCATCCCATCCCATCCCATCCCACCCCTTTGTGATGAAAGAAGAACTGATGCCAGAATCTGCGGATGTTCTGTATAATTTAGGAAATTAGCTGTTTTTAAAAAAACCTCTTTTTCTGCAGTCCAAAGGTGCCACCTTCCTTTGTTAATCAGATATTGGATAGGTGTATTTTTTTTATTTAAATCTTTTTCTCTACAGAAAACTATCCTGTGGCAAAGGACTTCAGGTAGTCCTTGATTTACGACTGCAATTGAGCACTTTTTTAACTTTCATTGTATTGTAAGCTGCCCAGAGTCTCTGTACAGGTAATCCTTGACTTATGACCATAACTGAGCCCAACTTTTCTGCTGCTAAGCAAGACCATTGTTAAGAAGGTTTCGCCCCATTTTACAGACCGTTCTTTTCACAAATGGTTAGATGAAACCTTGCAGTTTTAAATAGTAATAAAATTGTTAAGTGAATCTGGCTCCCCCATTGACTTGGCCTGTCCGAAGGTCACAAAAGGGGATCACATGATTCTAGAACACTGCCACCGTCATAAATATAGCCAATTTCCCAGCCCTTGAATTCAATCACATGCTGCAATGGTCATAAGCGTGAAAAATGCCGTAAATCCCTTTTTTCAGTCCCTGTTGTAACTTCGGTCACTAAACGAATGTTGTATGTCAAGGGCTACCAGTAATTTTTTTTTTTAATTTGATTTAATATGCCGCCCTTCTCTGGAGACTCAGGCGGCTTACAATGCGTTAAGCAATAGCCTTCATACTTTTGTATATTTATACAAAGTCAGCTTATGCCCCCACAAACTGGGTCCTCAATTTCACCTACCTTAGAAAGGATGGAAGGCTGAGTCAACCTTGAGCCTTGAGAGATTCGAACCAGCAGTAATTGCAGGCAGCTGTGTTAATAACAGGGTGCTTAACCATTGTGCTATCAAGGCTCTAACCAATTGAAGAAATTGGTTGTCCTTAAAATCTCCTTTCTGCAATCCAAAGTGCCCCCCCCCCCAATGAATCAAACATTAGATTGTCTGCTTTTTATTTCAATCTTTTCTTCAGCAGGAAAAAAAAATCCAAAGACAAAAGACTAATATTAAAAATAACACTATCACGATAGGAGACTGACGTTCAGAATGGGATTGCCGATTAGAATACCTTGCCTTGAAAGAATGCCATTCTTGCAGGGAGGACTACAACTTTCATCCTCCCCAGGCAATAGGGAAGCAATGGATATTGTATCCATCCCTAGAGGGAACCCCAAATTATAGAATAGAATAGAATAGAATAGAATAGAATAGAATAGAATAGAATTTTTTATTGGCCAAGTGTGATTGGACACACAAGGAATTTGTCTTTGGTGCATATGCTCTCAGTGTACATAAAAGAAAAGAGACATTCATCAGTAATCATAAGGTACAACACTTAATGATAGTCATAGGGAACAAATAAGCAATCAAATCATATTAGGAAACAGCCAATATAAATCGTAAGGATACCAGCAACAAGGTCACAGTCATACAGTCATAAGTGGGAGGATATAGATAGATAGATGATAGATAGATAGATGATAGATAGATAGATAGATAGATAGATAGATAGATAGATAGATAGATAAAAAAAGAAAGACGTTTACTTAAAACCTCCGAGAGGCAAATGGAAACATCCTCGGCTAGATGGACTTTCCCTCCTGCAACCAGGAGGTTTGGATCCTTCAGAATTGCCCAGAGCTTTAAAGTATGTCCATATCAGCAAAACAAAGTCTCAGATTTAAAGATCTCCTTTAACGGGTTTTCTTCTTTTCTTGCTCCTAGGTTGCCTTTGTCCAGAAGAGATTCCACAAAGACCTTTTCTACAATCCTGTCCTGATGCTGAATTTCTGCCCCAAGATAAGCAGCGTTTCTCCTGACATTCAGACGGTGACCAGGGACATCATCTTCCTCGTTGACCAGACGGGAAGCGCAGGTGGCTCCAGCATTGATGGGATCAAAGTAAATGGAATCTTACATTAGTGACACGTGGAAAACTGCCTTTTAGAAAGAGTCAGACCCTTGGATAAAGAATACTTATCCAATAATTCCACGATTGTAGCCATGCAGCTGTCTTAGCAGCTTCGCAGAAGTGATTTCCCATTGCCTTCTTTCTGGAATGAATGAATCTAATTTCATGGCCTTGGCATTCTTTAATACGATGATTCCTCAATCGCCTGCCTGTTTAATAATTTACCCCTTCTGTCACATTACACTTACCACCTAATGACAACTTTTGGAAGTTGTCTTGTGGAATAAGGAAAATAAATGTCCCAGATGGACCAATTTTTAGACATGTTTTTTTTTTAAATTACTGATAGGACTTTTGTATAACTCAGAAGTAAGCCTGGAGGACTTGGTCTGGATTGCAAAGTTGGAGTCCAACTGTTAATGTGAAGCAGTGGTGAAATCCAAAATTTTTTACTACCGGTTCTGTGGGCATGGCTTGGTGGGCGTGGCATGGTTTGGTGGGTGTGGCTTGGTGGGTGTGGCAAGGGAAGGATACTGCAAATTCCCATTCCCTCCCCACTCTGGGGCCAGCCAGAGGTGGTATCTGCCGGTTCTCCGAACTACTCAAAATTTCCGCTACCAGTTCTTCAGAACCTGTTCAGAACCTGCTGGATGGATTTCACCCCTGATGTGAAGAGTAAGGCCAGTTTTCCTTGAGAGTCAATTTTCACTTTAGGTTTTCTTAGCAACAAATACAGAAGTGCTTTGCCACTGTTGTCTTCCACAGTGTTTTTTTTTCAAGAGCCTTGGTAGTACAGTGGTCTAAGGCACCCTGTTATTAAGCTGGTTATTAAGACCAGCTGCCTGCAATTACTGCAGGTTCGAATCTCGCCAAGGCTCAAGGTTGACTCAGCCTTCCATCCTTTCTAAGGTAGGTAAATTGAGGACCCAGTTGTGGGGGCAATAAGCTGACTTTGTATAAATATACAAAAGGATGAAGGCTATTGCTTAGCACATTGTAAGCTGCCCTGAGTCTCCGGAGAAGGGCGGCATATAAATCAAATTAAAAATAAAAATATCTGCCTGGTCTGGTCTAGGCTTTTCTGATAAGCTCACCTTCAGTTACTAGCTAGGTTTGGCTTTATTTAGCCTTATGTCAAGCAAGGCAGCTGGGTGCTACCATATGACATGGAATTAAGAAATAATTTGCATCTGGAACAATGTTTTTATCTCCCTGCAATATGATTGTTTGTGGCCTAGAGGCACTTGCTTAGGTTGGGCAGCGATTGAAATTTATTTAATTATTTAATTATTTAATTAATTAATTAATTAATTAATTAATTAATGAGTGAGTGCTCCAGAATGTGGTTTGCATAGTAGAATAGAATAGAATAGAAAAACAGAGTTGGGACCTTGGAGGTCTTCTAGTCCAACCCCCTGCTCAGGAAGGAAACCCTATACCAGTGATGGCGAACCTTTTTGGCACCGAGTGCCCAAACCAGAACATGCATGCATGTGTGCGTGCTGAAGTGCTGGAAACCTGAAGACCAGCTGGCTGGTGCGCCAAAAACAGCCCGAAAAATGGCCTGAAAATGGCCCGGAAAACAGCCTGTTTTTTGGATATTTTGGGGGCCATTTTCAGGCCATTTTCCAGTGCTCTGGCGCCTGCAAAGACCAACTGGCCAGTGCACATGTCCGCATGAGAAACCAGAAGAGCAGTTGTTGACAGTGCGCGCGCCCCACAGAGAGGGGTCTGCGTGCCACCTCTGGCACGCGTGCCATAGGTTCACCATCACGGCCCTATGCCATTTCAGACAAATGGTTATCCAATCTCTTCTTAAAAACTTCCAGTGTTGGAGCATTTACAACTTCTGGAGATGGTAGTGAAGAGAAATGTGGGTTCTCAGAATAACAGAATAACATAGTTGGAAAGGACCTTGGAGTCCCTTGGACTCCTCCTCAAGCAGGAGACCCTATGCCATTTCAGATGAATAGTCATCCAATCTCTTCTTAAAAACCTCCAGTGTTGGAGCAAACTTCTGAAGGCAACTCGTTCCACTGATTAATTGTTCGGTCAGGAACATTTCACCTTAGTTCTAGGTTGTTTCTCTCCTTGAAAGTGAATTGGTATCAAGAAGATCTACCGTAGGTCTCCCTTCAGCTAGAACTCTACAAGTGGCTTTGGCCTAGTCGCTCTCTTTCAGCCCAGCTTCCTTCATATGCTTGCATGGGGGGGATGCTACGGAGGCCACTTTGATCTCCTGAAGGAAGGAGAAGAAATACATCTGCATGGTAACTTTGACTTTCTCTCCCTCGTCCTGTGCAGGATGCTCTGGTAGTGGCCATAAAGAGCCTTCCTTCCAGCAGCTTGTTGAACGTGGCAGGCTTTGGCTCCAACATCAGGCCTGCCTTCAAGACGAGCAAGCCTTGTAATAGTGTGAGTACCTACTCCAGTGGTGGGTTTCAAGATTTTTTTACTACCGGTTCTGTGGGTGTGGCTTGGTGGGCGTGGTATGGCTTGGTGGGCGTGGCAGGGGAAGGATACTGTAAAATCTCCATTCCCTCACCACTCCAGGGGAAGGTTACTGCAAAATCCCCATTTCCTCCCGATCAGCTAGGACTCAGGAGGCAGAGAATAGATGGGGATAGGGCCAGTCAGAGGTGGCATTTACCGGTTCTCCGAACTACTCAAAATTTCCGCTACCAGTGCTTCAGAACTGGTCAGAACCTGCTGAAACCCACTTCTGAGCTACTCCAAGGTGGCAGAACCACCCCAGGGCTGAGCTGGGAATTCATTCAACTTGGCAGAACTCCGGGACTCTTCTAGGAGACCCTGAATCAGCCAGTTGCTGCTGGCTTGCTACAGTTTTTTACAGGAAGAACATCCTCCCGCCCCATTGCAAATCTTCTCTCTCAGCAGGCCTGATCTAGCTAGCGATCAACCCTTTGATCCCTTGGGATCAAAGTCCCTTGGGAGTTGGGCGGCATAGAAATATGATTAATTAAATTAAATTAAATTGATTAGGATAATCAGATTTTGTGGGTAACTTTGAATTCTGTGACTGGGGTAAAGGGTAAAAATAGCCTAGTTGGGCTTCATTTATTTTGAATGAGCAGGTCTAGCAACCGGCATGAAAAATGAGCCCTGGGAATTCCTATTCATTTATTCACATCTGGCCTTTCTGAGATCGTATCAGCCATTGTTTGTTGTGTGTGCAGCAGTGGTGGGTTCCAAACGGTGTTACCAGCGGTCCTCTTCACGCATGCGCTTTGCGCGTGATTGCCGCGCGCATGGTCGCTTCACTCGCACGCGCCCCGAACTTGCGCTCCGCACAAGCGCATTAGATTTCTGCCCAGCTGAGGCACAGCAATCCACTCTGCTGCGCCTAAAAAACGACAAATAAAGGTAGGTATAACGCGGGGGCAAGTAGGAGGGCCCAGTTCACTGTCATAGAGAACCGGTTTGACGTCATATCATCACCATTACCGGCTCGTCTGAACCGGGCCGAACTGGGAGCAACCTGCCACTGGTATGCAGGTACACCTTGACTTAACAACCATCATTTAGTGACCCTGTGAAGTTAGAACGGCACTAAAAAAAAGGGACATAAGGCTGGTCCACACTCTTACCACCGTTGCAGCATCCTCATAGTCACATTTGGTGCTTGACTTGTATTTACAAGGTGGTTGCAGCATTCTGGGGTCATGTGATCACCATTTGTGGCTTCCAACAAGCGGGGCCAATGGGGGAAACCAGAGTGACTTAACAACTGCACCATTCACTTAACAATCATGGCAAAAACGATCTTAACATTAGATGTGACTCGTTTAGTAATTGCTTAGCAATGGAAATTCTGGCCCCGTTTGTGGTCATAAGTCAAGGACTACCTGGCATTATCAAGTTAGAAGTGTAAGAGGCTGAGTTTTAAAACAGGGAAATGCTGGACACTTGCAAAAACATACACAATTCTGCTTAGTATAATCTGACCGATCTCAAAAAGCTAAGCAGTGGAAAGAGGTTTTCTATAGATAGATAGATAGATAGATAGATAGATAGATAGATAGATAGATAGCAGATAGAGATGAGACAGATAGATAGATAGATAAACTAGAGAGGGAGTGTGTGAGAGAGATGTGAATAGAGGATGGATGGATGGATGGATGGATGGATGGATGGATGGATGGGGAGATAGATAGATAAATAAATGGAAAGATAGGCAATAGACAGGCAGTATATTTGAGAGAATTCTGGGTTTTCTTCTTTGCTGCCCAGGTGCTTGTAAAGATGTGTATTCAAATCAGGTATATTATTTTAAAAACTCCAAGAACTAGTGTTTAAGTGAATAAATTAATAAGTACAGAGAAGAAAACATCTCAGGAGAAGAGGAGCAACTTCAGAGCAGTGACTTGGCACAAAATGATTTGGAATACAAGATCTAAGAAGGAAGGTTCAGGGAACTGGCCATCTTTAGTATATACAGATGGTTCCAGCCAGGAATAAAATATGACTGAGATGAAAAAGGGCAGAAGAACCAGTAAGGTTACTTACAGCATGTTCACAGGATATGTAGTTAAAAAGTTATGAAGAAAGTTTTTCCAGGTCAGCTTGCCTTAGTTCTTCTGCAGAGAAATAGCCTGTTCTCTTTTAAAACATCAGGAGACAGGATGGACAATCTGGTGTCTTCTAAATGACCTAAAATACAGCTGTCATAATGTTGATTGTAACTCATGGTATTTTTATTCCCAGACAGCTGGGGGGGGGGGTTAAGTTTGTCTGCAACCTTAAACACTCAAAGAGACATTTGGACCCCTTTCCCACAGAAAAGGAAACACCGGGAGCCAAAAAACCTGGATGGGCATGACCATCTCGACATCACTCACTTCCACCAGTCACATAACTCCCTCCAGCCACGCCTATCCAGTCAGTCATTAGGGCAGAGAACCGATTGTTAAAAAACACTGGGAACCACAAAATCCTTTTGACATCTCTCTCTCTCTCTCTCCCTCCCCCTCCTCTCTGTATCTCTCTCTTGTGAAGTTTCCGAAAGATGCCCTAATTAATTCATGAGCCATGAGCCGAACGTCAAAAGAAATACAGTCATTTATTAGGAGCACCATTTCGGCAATATTTGGATGCAATTAGAACTAATCCCATGTAGATTTACGTTCCCCTATGACCCTGTCTCTCCCCTCCTCTCTGGCCATGTCATAAATCACATTCTCCAATTAACCACTTTGGCTGGCTGTGAAATCCAAGACCCTCCTTCTGATTGTGGTCAGGAAGAATGTATGGGATGCACTTCAGTTAGGGAAATCAATCAGCTCTATCAGTTCTCCCTCCCTCCTGCTCATGGCAACTTGAAAGCTTTGCAAGTTGACATCTCTCTCTCCCCCTCTCTCTATCTCTCTATCTCTGCCCTGGCCACTTCTCCATCCCCCACCATCACCCTTACCTTCTCAGGCCAGGCGAGGAGTGACTGGGAGGGGAGGCTGAGGGGTGGGACCAGCCAGTGGTGGGATCACCCGACAGGGAACCACAGCAGAGGGTCCAAAGAGCCACATGTGACTCCGGAGCTGCAGATTGCTGACACCCGGTCTAAGGTAAGTTTTCCTTGAATCAAGCTCAAAATTCAGTAACTTGGTGGTATGTAATTGTGTTTTGGGGATTTGCATTTGTATTTGCTTGCTTCTTTTTTAACTTCCCAGTGTCTAGTGTACAGGTCTAAGTTGTTGTTCTTCTTATTATTTTGATTATTTGTTTTTGTTTTCATTGGATTTATATACCGCCCTTCTCCTGAAGGACTCAGGGTGGTGAACAGCCACAGAATAAAACACATAAATACAAAAATTTAAAATAGAATAAAAATGAATTAAATAATTTGGCTGAGACAAATTTAAAATACCCAATAATTTAAAAACAAATTAAAATTTACATTTAAAAGGGGAAAAGATTTAGGCTAGGCCAGCTTGATGAAATAAGAAAATCTTGAGCGCACGATGGAAGGTGCACAGATCCGGGATCCTCCGTATCTCCGGGGGGAGCTCGTTCCAGATTGTAGGTGCCCCCACAGAGAAGGCCCTCCCCCTAGGGGCCGCCAGTCGACATTGTTTGGCCAACGGCACCCGGAGGAGCCCCTCTCTATGGGAGCGTACTGGCCGGTGGGAGGCTATTGGTGGTAGCAGGCGGTCCCGTAGATAACCAGGTCCTAAGCCATGGAGCGCTCTAAAGGTGATAACCAAAACCTTGAAGCGCACCCGGAAGACCACCGGGAGCCAGTGCAGCTCTCGGCTTGTCGTTCGTTCAGAACTGCGATAGGAAATAATCACCAGTAACGCACAGAGAATCAGGGTTTACTTTGGCAATGATAAGCTTGCAATCAAAAGTAAAGTACAAGTCGGTGTTTTGGTTCAAAGTCAGCGCTGGGTGTAATCACACCACAGTGCTATTTAACAAAAACTCAGCCCCTTAAACATACATCCGGTGATTATCAATCAAGCACCCCCCACTCCCTTAACAGTAACAGCTGCGAGCACCAGAGCAGCGAGGACAGCAGAATCGGAGAGGCCCAGCAACGTCATCAATCATCGCCCTGAATGCTGCTATCCAGGAACTATTTGTGTGTTCGCTGCGGCTGCTTATCTCCACTCCTTTTCCTCCCACACCCTCCATTGATGGCGAGCTCCGGTAGGACTCGACAGGCGGCCCCCCCTACCGGGAGCTCACCGATAAATAGAAAGCATACAAATGTTAGTCACTGTTACGATCCTGTATTAGGTTTGTCTGGGTATTTCCGATGGAACCGTTGTATCAATCGGGCAGCGTGAACATCGGGTGCTGCCACCCACGAGGCCTGTGTTATAGGATATCCTTTCCACCGCACAAGATATTGTAACATCCCCCTACGAACCCTGGAGTCCAATATTCGATCTATCTCATATTGGTTGGTATGCACGGGACCCGGTGGAGTAGTCGAGGTACCTGGCCTTTCTGTCGTCACCGGTTTCACCAAACTGCTATGGAATACGGGATGTATCCTACTGAACAGAGGGGGAAGTTTAAGAGCTACGGTTACGGGATTGATGACTTGTGTTATGGGAAATGGTCCTATATATTTAGGTCCTAATTTTTTACTGGGCAGTCGGAGTTTAAGGTATTTTGTAGATAAGTATACTTTGTCTCCTATCCGGAATGGTTTTGGATCAGCTCTTTTCTTGTCTGCATATTTTTTGTACTCGTCTGCTGCCTTTTGTAATGCTGTTTTTACACTTGGCCATACATGACTAATTTTATCGGCCCAACCGCGTGGCGTGTCACCGTCTGTCATAGGGGGATCTAACTCTGGAATGGCTGAAAACTCTCGGCCATATATTACTTGGAAAGGGGAGAACCCAGTACTGCGGTGAGGTATGTTGTTATATGCCACTTCGGCGAAAGGCAGGAGTCCTGACCAATTCGTCTGCTGGTAAGACACGTAGCATCTGATATATCTTTCGACCATGGCATTGGCCCGTTCAACCGCCCCATTAGTGCTCGGGTGGAATGCTGAACTTAACCCTTGAGAGGACCCAATTAAACGGACAAATCGTCTCCAAAATTTAGAGGTGAATTGAACACCGCGGTCGGATATAATCCTCTTAGGTGCTCCATGGAGACGATAGATATGTTGTAAAAAGAGTTCGGTTAATTGTCGCGCGGATGGTATGCTTTTACATGGCACAAAGTGGGCCTGTTTCGAAAACAGATCTACCACCGTCCAAATTACAGTGTGGCCATGGCTAGGGGGGAGATCGACTATGAAATCCATAGCGATCTCTTCCCAAGGCCTGCTAGGATTCGCGACTGTCTGTAATAGTCCTAACGGTCGTCCAGACCAGGGTTTGGCGGTTGCACAGGTTGTGCAACCTTTTACGTATATTTCTATGTCCTTACGCATTCGTGGCCACCAGAATTGCCTCCTCACAAGGTGTAGAGTTTTTAAATACCCAAAATGGCCTGCTGACTTAGCATCATGGCACCTGCATAACACTACGTTCCGTAAACGTTCTGGAACATATATTCTATTCTCCCTCCACGCTATTCCATCATTATAGCTAACCATAGAGGGGTTTTGGATTACCCATTGATCCTGTTGTAAAGCTGTTTTAAACTCGGTACGTAAGTGACCATCTACTTCTGTAAGTCTTAATAGGATTTGGGAAGGTGCAATTAGAGGTTCTATCACTTCCTCTCGCTTGCTATTATACTGTGGCATCCGGGACAGCGCATCAGCCAGGAAGTTTTTCCCAGCAGGAACATACCGCAACCGGAAAGAGAAACGCTGAAAATATTGTGCCCACCTTATCTGTTTGGGAGATAGTCGCCTGGGCATTTGTAAGGCTTCTAAGTTTTTATGGTCCGTCCATACCTCAAAAGGATGAGACGCCCCCTCCAAGAGATGTCGCCATGTCATCAACGCCCAACGGACCGCGAATGCCTCTTTTTCCCAGATCGCCCATGCCCGCTCTGTCGTGGTTAACTTTTTAGACGTATAGGCACAAGGTTGTAACCCTCCCTGCTGTGTTCTTTGTAGGAGTACTGCTCCTACAGCCACGTCGCTAGCATCTGCTTGGACTACGAATGCCTGCGTTGGGTCTGGATGCTTGAGTACTGGTTCTTGAGCAAAGAGTGTTTTTAACTGCTCGAAAGCCATTTGACACGCTGACGACCACGTCAACGCTTGTCCCGGCTTTGGTTTAGCCGTGGCCGGTTTGGTCCGTAACAGATCCGTTAGTGGTAGGGCTATTTCAGCAAATCTGGGAATGAACTGCCGATAGAAGTTTGCAAAGCCTAGAAAGCTCTGTAATTGCTTTCTGGTTCTAGGGGCCTGCCATTCAAGCACTGCCTGGACTTTTCTGGGATCCATCTCTACCCCGCTCTCTGATATTCGATAGCCTAGATAATCTATCCTCTTTTTGTGAAACTCACATTTGGATAGTTTCACGTACAGCTTAGCAGCTAATAATTTGTCTAAGACCTGTTGGACCAGAGATATATGTTCCTCTTCAGTTTGCGTGTAAATTAAGATGTCATCCAAATATACAAGGACACCCCTGTACAGATGTTCATGCAGCACTTCATTGATGAACTGCATGAACACCGCAGGGGCGCCCTGTAGTCCGAACGGCATGACCTGGAACTGATAGCTTCCCAAGGGACAATTGAATGTTGTTTTCCACTCATCCCCTGGTTTGATTCGTATCCTATAATACGCTTCGCGTAGGTCGAGTTTCGTAAAGATACGACCGGTGGCTAGGGCAGCTAACAGGTCCTTCATTAAGGGAAGTGGATAGAGGGGCTCCACACACCTCTTGCGAAAAGGAACCAAGCGCTGACTTTCTCTCGGCTTGTCGTTCGTTCAGAACTGCGATAGGAAATAATCACCAGTAACGCACAGAGAATCAGGGTTTACTTTGGCAATGATAAGCTTGCAGTCAAAAGTAAAGTACAAGTCGGTGTTTTGGTTCAAAGTCAGCGCTGGGTGTAATCACACCACAGTGCTATTTAACAAAAACTCAGCCCCTTAAACATACATCCGGTGATTATCAATCAAGCACCCCCCACTCCCTTAACAGTAACAGCTGCGAGCACCAGAGCAGCGAGGACAGCAGAATCGGAGAGGCCCAGCAACGTCATCAATCATCGCCCTGAATGCTGCTATCCAGGAACTATTTGTGTGTTCGCTGCGGCTGCTTATCTCCACTCCTTTTCCTCCCACACCCTCCATTGATGGCGAGCTCCGGTAGGACTCGACAGCAGCTCGTGCAGGAGAGGTATTACATGGGAATGCCACGTCGCTCCCATAACCACCAAATTTTGGTTTTCTAATAGCTTTCCATCCTGGAGTGAACCAGGTACAACCCTGCCTAACTTTTGTCAGATCATCCGAGGTCAGCGATTCTAATTTGAATAATTTGCTTTTCATTTTTCAAAGATTTTGTAGCCGGCAGGTTAATGTAATGGATGGATGAACCCCAGGAGGTCATTTCCACAGTATTCAATCATGCTGCTTCATTTTATAAGAGTACAGACACACAAGTAGGTGTGCTTGTGAACACCCACACTCTGGATTTCTGAACAGCTCTGAAAAAAAAAATTCAAGTGCAATGCACCAGACTTGCGGTCTAACAGAATACAGCATAACTTATTAACATGGGTCTCAGGTAGCATTAACGTGCTTTCAAACTTAAAAAGGATATTGTTCCTAAAACATGTGCTAAGAAATGGGAAGAAAATTGCTAAACGCCCTGTAGCTTCCTTAAGGCAACAAAGAATCTAAAGAACTGGCATTGGGTTGAGAGCTAGTCAGTCTTTCCCTTATGTTTCCTCGGGGCTAAATAACAAACATGTGACTCAGCCTTAACTATTTCAGTGTTTATTGGCATAAGGGATGGTTGGTCTTGATGCCACTGATTCTTTTTTTTTTCTCCCACTAATCTTTGACAGAATAGGAATATCCCTTTTGGAGCGATTTTATTCCCAGCTGACCATTCCATCTGTCCAGAGACAAAGGCTAATAGTCAATCTGCTGGCACATTTAGGGCTTAAAAGTGCTTGTCAAACTGCAGGATTTCACCAGTCTAACTCAAACTGACTTTAGAATTGTCCTGCTGGGGCGGCAGTCGGATGAACGTTTTTACAAGGAAAGAACAGAGATGCCCGAGATTGCTATTTTCTATAGGAAGCTGCATTATCTGGACTTCGCTGTCCCCAATGCAAAACTAAAATAAGCAAAGGCAAGCAAAAATGCTCCAGATTGATTTTGGGTTGTTTCAATGGTAAGAGTGAAAATATTTCTGAAACTGTAGCCATAATTTCTGCATAATTTCAGATGATAGATAAGATAGATGAGAGAGAGAGAGAGAGAGAGAGAAAGAGAGAGAGAGAGAGGGAGAGAGTGGGATAGACAGACATAGAGATAGAGAGATAGAGAGATATGACAGACAGACAGACATAGACAGACATAGTTATAGATATATAAGAGAGAGAGAAAGAGAGAGAGAGAGAGAAAGAGAGAGACACAGAGAGAGGAAGAGACAGATGGAGAGATAGAGAGATAGCAATGGATGGACGGACATAGAGTTAGAGAGATATGACAGACAGACAGATATAGATAGACATAGATAGACATAGATATATATGAGAGAGAGGGGGGGAGAGGGAGAGAGAGAGATTGGTGGTACGATTAAGATATTAAGATAGAAACAGGAGACTGGACATTCTCGTCCCATTTTAATCACAAAGTCAGATGGGTGAAGTTCAGCCAGTCCCAAGGAAAAATGCAGCCACTTCTTAAACTCTTACCAAGAAAACTGTAGACTACAGCACTGAATGATTTACTTTGTACTTCCCTCTTTGGTCAATGGCAAAATTTGCCTTGTTTTTTTTCTACTTCATCTAATCTCTACGATTAACAGTGCAGTCACTGGCCCTTTCTACATGAGGCTGGCATCCAATATTATCTCATCATACCATGAGGATGTTTGGACCTCAGAAATGAGAGAAAATGGAGTCTTGACTCAGCTTCTTGTCCAGAAGACAGTTCAGTCACCTTTCTTCCACTGCAGATAGCTTCCAAGGGATGGCTACCACACTCTCACTTCTTCCACTCCTTATTCCTCCTGTTCTTCCTTTAACATTTGAAGCCAAAGTGTCACAGTACCTCAATTTATTCCTCCAGTATTGAGACATGGCTCTGCTGCTCTCCTTCCTAGTTATATAAAAAGAAAACACAATGAGGAAACAGGCAGAATTCCAGATTTCTCATATCTGCATTGGCCATCTGAAATTTGTATCAGGAAGCAGATTAACCATTGACTTGCTGTTATGAGAATAAAATGGAGATTCTTACGTAAGGTGCCTTGGAGAAAAGGGGGAAAAAAACTATAATAATATTTATTTGTGTTAAGAGGACCTGAAAAAAATGCCCCATGGTTAATAACTGGTCACAGTCACTCATGCCCTAGTCACTTCCCATCTTGACTATTGCAACACGCTCTACATGGGGCTGTCCTTGAAGAGCATCCGGAAGCTCCCGTTGGTGCAAATTGCAGCAGCCCACATGGTTTTGTGCAGACTCCGGTGTGCATATGTATCACCTTTCCTGAGGAGGCTGCATTGGCTGCTGATTTGTTTTCGGGTGCAGTTCTGGTTGTCACTCTTAAAGCCCTCCCCCTTTTTTATTTGATTTATACGCCGCCCTTCTCCGAAGACTCAGGGCGGCTTACAATGCATTAAGCAATAGCCTTCATACTTTTGTATATTTTATACAAAGTCAGCTTATTGCCCCACAATCCGGGTCCTCATTTTACCTACCTTAGAAAGGATGGAAGGCTGAGTCAACCTTGAGCCTGGTGAGATTTGAACTTGCAGTAATTGCAGGCAGCTGATGTTAATAACTGTTAATAACAGTGCTTTAGTCTGCTGTGCCACCAGGGCTCCTCCTGGCTTTGGACCAGGTTATCTGAGGCGCATTGTAAGCCTCTTTGAGTCTCCGGAGAAGGGGGGTATATAAATCAAATTAAAAAAAAAAAAACTTCTCTTGCTGGTCACATCTATCCAACCCATCAGAATGGGGAGGCAGGGAATGTTGCGGGTACTATCTCCAAGGGAGATACACTTGGTGGGATCCAGAAGAAGGGCCTTCTCCATGGTGGCTCCCTCTCTCTGGAACATAATCCCCCACAGAGATTAGAACAACCCCCACTCTAACATCCTTCCAGAAGGCGCTGAAGAACTGGTTTTGCCAGCGGGCCTGGGAAACCCAGAGCGGGATGGAGCCCATTAAATGGCTCGTGTGATCTGCTGTCGCTGGAGCGGGAGGTGGGGTAGATGATTTTATCATATTATATTACCGTGTTTCCCCGAAAATAAGACCTTCCCTGAAAATAAACCTTCCCCAAAAAAATAAGCCCTCCCCTGAAAATAAGCCCTCCCCAAAAATATTTAAATGCATGTGCAGCTGGTCCCCACCATTTCCTTTGGTTAGGGTTAGGGAGACAGAGCTGGAAATCAGGTAAGATGGCAAGAGGATCCCCGTCTCACTCCACGCGCCCCAAAATAATAAGACCTCCCTGAAAATAAGGCCAAGTGCTTATTTTGGGGTTCAAAAAAATATAAGACAGGGTCTTATTTTCAGGGAAACATGGTATACTAATTTATTTGATTCTTTCTTTATTAGTTTTATTGTTTTAAATGAGGTTTTATATTCTTGTGAGCTGCCTTGAGTCACCATGGGTGAATAGGTGGCAATAGAAATTCATTCATTCAAGCTGTTTTATAGATGGCCCCAGCTAGGATAGCAAAGATCTACCCCGATTCGAGCCCTAAATGTTGGAAATGTGACCATCAGCAGGGTACTTTTTATCATTGCTGGTGGACATGTAATCAGGCACAAAAATTCTGGAGGATGATATGGATGTGGATTAGAGAAATAATAAAAGAAAATTTTGATTTCGACCCAAAAGCCTTTCTCCTGGGAATTTTGAAAACTGAATATGCAAAAAAGAAAAAGTATTTAATTATACATATTCTGACAGCCACTAGAATTTCCTTTGCCCAGTATTGGAAAGAAAAACAAATACCACCTCAAGAACATGTTATTGGAAAAATATTGGAGTGCGCCGAAATGAACAAATTGACTTCAGAAATTAATGACAGAGAAGATTCGGAATTTTATAGCATGTGGGACATGTGGTACGAATGGATGGGGAAAAGAAATAAAGAAGGAAATAGAGATTAAATATTAATTAATTAACAAAATCTATATGAATAGTATTATATTTAGTCTTAGAGAGTTGAGCACTATTATCTTTAAGTGTTTTGAAATTAAATCTAGCTTTAAGAAACAATATCAAATAAAAGACAAGTAATAATGCATGTAGATGTATATATGTATATAATTGCACCAATGAACCGAAAATGTACCGAATGTATCACTATATGTTATAATAAAAATCAAATTAAAAAGAAAAAAGAAAAAAAAGAAATTCTTTCATTCAATCAATCAATCAATAAACAAACTCCTAGTGAGCTGCATTTAAAATTCTGAATCGTGGTTATTTTAGAGTTCAGAATCTTATCCCTCGTACTGCATTTGTGGTATGACTGCTCCTCCAGTAGCCTCCTGTTCAAACTCTAATCAGGAAAGCTCTTTCTCTTGCTTCTACAGTACATTGATTCTTTTTATTTGGGGAGTGGGAGGTGGAATGGACTCCCCTAGACACAAACACACATTGTGGGACGCCAGCTGTCACTTTGATCTAGCCTTGTCTCTGAACACCAAGAAGAGCCATCTTCCCCTGCATATATTAACAACACTTGAGATGACATACAACCTGCTTTATTTATGATGGTATTTTGAAGGAGTCTTTGATCTACCTATAACTCACCACAACCAATGAGTCACACTCTGATCCAGCAACCCATGCTGAGATAAAACAATGCTCTTTCAGCCAACTGAAAGCTCGTTCAAATATTCAGCAAGGGGATCCGGCAAAATCCTTGCTCGCAGTCACATACGATAAGTTTCCGCCGTATAAAAAGCTAGTAAATCTTTATCCCTGCGGAACGGATGTCCATCTCCAAGAGGTTCAGTTCTGTTTTAGAATCCCCTGTCTGCATTCCGAATGGTTTCAGTCTTTCTCTCTGAGTATTTAAACTGGGCCTTAAGCCCCTGGGGAAAATAATGTTTCTGTATTTTTTTTTTTTTTTTTTTTTTTGCCCAGCCCTATATTTCAAGCTGCTGGTTTTTATGCTACTTTCTAATAATGAATAAAAAATGTAAAAAAAAAAAAAAAACTAAAGCCAAGATGATAACTTCCAACTGTTCTAAAATTATCCCAATAAGCTCACCAGATAGCATTGCTAATTAGGAAATTTAATTGTAACATCCATCTTTCATTTTATTCCTTGAGTTTTAAGTGACAATCTGAAATAAGCTCATCCATCATATCAAGATAGGTCATCTTTCTCCTTGACTATTGCATGAGGTGCTATTAGAGTGAGTGTGTGTGCCCATGTTTGCGCATGTGCACACACGTACACACACACACACACACAATAAAATTCAGAGTTGACCATCTAACAGAACAACTTTTATATTTAATATACAGTATGTAGATACAAGTTTTTTCCTACTTTCTAATTTCATTAACAGCATTCAAGTTCAGGTACTCATCACTGAGTCACATCAGAATCAATAATTTGGAGAAAGATATTATTCAAAAAATCAATTTGAAAGGGATTCCAGGGAATCTTCTGTAACTTATAGAGTTACCAAGTTGCTTTATTGTTCTTCATAATTCTATAAAAAACAGAAGATTCCCTGGAATCCCTTTCAAATTGAATTTTTGAATATCTTGTTCAAATCAACTCAAGAAGAAGAAGAAGAAGAAGAAGAAGAAGAAGAAGAAGAAGAAGAAGAAGAAGAAGAAGAAGAAGAAGAAGAAGAGGAGGAGGAGGAGGAGGAGGAGGAGGAGGAGGAGGAGGAAAAAAGCAAAAAGCAACAAAGATGGTCAGGGGGCTAAACAATATGATGAACAGTTAAGATAACTGGGTAACTAGTTTAACTAGTTTACTATAACTAGTTCTCTTTGTTAGAGAAGGACTAAGGATGATATGATAGCAGTCTTCCAGTACTTGAGGACTGTCACAGAGAAGAAGAGTTGACTTGTTCTTCAAAGCACCTGAGGGCAGGACAAGAAGTAACAGGTGGAAGCTCATTCGAGAAAGTTCCAACGTTGGACTAAGGAGAAGTTTCCTGATAGTAAGAACAATAAATCTGTGGAATGGCTTGCCTCCTAAAGTTGTGTTCTCTGGAATGGTATAGTCTCCTGCTCAAGCAGGAGGTTGACTAGGTCCTTTCCAGCTTGATTCTGATTCTGATTCTGATTCTTTTCCCTTCCCTTCCCTTCCCTTCCCTTCCCTTCCCTTCCCTTCCCTTCCCTTCCCTTCCCTTCCCTTCCCTTCCCTTCCCTTCCCTTATCAAAGACTCAGAGCTTGAAGCAACTTGAAGCATAGAATCACAAAATATTGTGGTTGACCTGTTCAGTGTATATTCTTAATATAAGAAAATATTAAGTGCTGACATGGCCTGGAGTGAAGGCGCCAAGGAGGGAGGAAAGTGTAGGGATAGCTGGAGTGCTGTAGCCAAAATAAAATTCTTTCCCCTGGGAATCAAGGACATTGGTGTGGGTGTTCGAAAGGTGAAGACTGAGGTCACCTAGCAACTGGACTACATGCTGATTGGACTATGTGATTGGTGACTCTGGGGGGAAGTGACAAAGTTTTACTTTTAATTGGGTGTAAAACTGGCGGGAAGTTACAGCCAGTTTTTCGCCAATAAAATGCCAATAAAATGTTCCAATAAAATGTTCTTCGAGAAATATGCCTGCCTCAGAGTTCTTACTGGATGGAATGTATTACTTGGAACCCTGACAATATCCCACACTGTATACAACACTGACAGTCTTTCCTGACCACTGTACCAAAGTAGTATAATTCTATAGCTTCTATAGCAAAGTAGTATAATTCTATAGCTAGACTGAGCTCAGTCTAGCTTGGATTCCCTGCTGATCGGATCAGAAATTAACAAAGTCAGAGGTGGCAATGTTGAAAAGTTTTATTTCTCTTTGTTTTAGCAGAGCTCCGTATATTTGTAATATACTTAATTGTAGTTTGTTCCTGCTAGCTTTTAACCAACAGTGAGGATAATAATGTCAGTTAGAGTTTGTTGCATAAGGTTAAATTGCTGCAGTTAGATCTAAAACGAGCATACTTTCAATGTCTATATTTGGATTTGATCCAGGGGTGAAATCTATTTACCTTCCCTACCGATTCAGAAGTGCACACACTGTGCTCACGCGGTTGCTTTGCTCACTCATGCGTGTGCATTACATGTGGGCACAGACCCTCTGTGCATGCGCCAACCCTTCTGTGCATGCACAGAGGGTAAAAAACAGGTTACTTCCTGGTTAAAACCAGGAAGTAACGACGACCGGGTGGGTGGGCGGAGCCTTATGCTACCGTTGCTACCGGTTTTCCGAACCACCTGCAGCCATCGCTACCGGTTCGGCTGAACCGGTCCGAACGGGTAGCATTTCACCCCTGATTTGATCACTCTCTTTCTAACTAAATTCATCTTCATATAATCACACATAAGCCTTTCTCATGCCATTTTGTACTTTCATTTGTGGTGAAGTAAACCCGGACTATTTGATGTAAATGCATATTTAAAGAAGAGTCTTTCCAAAGTATTTTGTCTCAGACCATGTTTTTCACTCTACTCCGTCAAAATGTTATCCTATCCTAAATACATGTTTTTCAAATGCTTGGGTGATTCTTTTTTTTTTTTTTACTATATTATTTGAATCAGAAAGCACAAGGCCTCCAGCATAATTATATTCCTGACCGCTACATTATGTGAAAGAGAAACATGTATTCCAATGCTAACTGTTTTAAGTTGGCGTTGGGATATGAAAGCATTCTCAATATATTGTTTTATTTTATATTTTATTTTCATTTCATTTCATTTTTGTTACAGCCCTGTCCTGTAGTTTTTGGCACACTGCCATAATAACATTTAGATTCCTATTTTTAAAACCTGATTTCTGTTGTTTGTGAATTACTGGATTCGTGATAGGAAGTATATCATTGTATTAAAATATAAATCCCTCCCTGGGGGAAAATGGCCACAAAGAATTACTCAAAAGTGAACAAATCAAATCAAAGTGTTGTTTTCCACAGGTATAAAGTTTCTTTAAAATTCAGTTAGGGCTTCTTTTTATAAATAAATAAATAAATAAATGAATGAATGAATGAATGAATGAATGAATGAATGAATGAATGAATGAATGAATAAATAAATAAATAAATAAATAAATAAATAAATAAATAATAGAATAATGACATTATAAACTTCAAAAAAGTGAAAATCTCAAGATGGCCCATTTAACTTTGGTTATTACAGGTGTGTGTATGTGTGTGTGGGGGGGGTCTTCCATAGATCTAGAAAGCACCACAGTTGCATGATTCTCTGTGCCTCTCACGTAAGGCCACATAGTCATGTTTTGACCCCTTTGTGGAGGCAAGCTGGGTTTGTATGTAGCCTGGCCAGAGATGGTATTAAGCCGGTTCGGACCAGTTTGCCCGAACTGGTAGCAGAAATTGCAGGTGAGGTGGGGTCGGGTGGGGCACTGGCAGCTGTGTATAGACAACCCCATGCCCCATTTCGGCTGCCAGAGGGCCGGTCCTTTGCTATTTCCAGGCCAGCCCCATGGGCCAGATTTAAGTCCCCCAGGGACCGGATACGGCCCATGGTCCTTGAGTTTGACATCCGTGATCTAGCTAATGTGTCTTGTGATATAATATGAATTACGCTTTCTAGATGTGTCAACCCTGAAGTGAACCTAGCCGAGACCATCTTTGAGGCTTCAGGGTTGCCACAAAGCAGAAGAAGGGACAGGGAGGGGAGAAATTGTTGTGAGCCGCCCTGAGTCCTACGGAGATAGGGCGGCATATAAATCAAATCAAATCAAATAAATAAAATAAATAAATTGCTAGATGGGGTTTTGTAGCCAAAACAAAAAGTTTTCCTGTGGGAATCAAGGACATTCTAACAGGTGGCTGGCCAGAGGAGGAGTGAAGTAGAGTAGAGAAGAGAGTAGAGTAGGATAGGATAGGATAGGGTAGGGTAGGGTAGGGTAGGGTAGGGTAGGGTAGAGTAGAGTAGAGTAGAGTAGAGTAGAGTAGAGTAGAGTAGAGTACAGGGCCTGGTGGCTCAGCAAACTGATAGCATTGTGATTAACACCAGCTTTCTGCAATTACTGTAAGTTCGAATCTCACCAGGCTCAAGGTTGACTCAGCCTTCCATCCTTTCTATGGTAGGTAAATTGAGGACCCAGTTTGTGGGGGCAATAAGCTGACTTTGTATAAATATACAAAAGTATGAAGGCTATTGCTTAATGCATTGTAAGCCACCCTGAGTCTCCAGAGAAAGGCGGCATATAAATCAAATTAAAAAAAAAAAAAAAAACAGAACAGAACAGAACAGAACAGAACAGAACTGAACTGAACTGAACAGAACTGAATTGAATTGAATTCTTTATTGGCCAAGTGTGATTGGACACACAAGGAATTTGTCTTGGTGCATACACTCTCGATAATTATAATTGAGGTGATTTTATTTATTTATTATTTATTTATTTATTTATTTATTTATTTATTTATTTATTTATTTATTTATTTATTTATTTATTTATTTATTTATTTATTTATTTATTTATTTATTGGTTCGATTTATATGCCACCCTTCTCCGGAGACTCAGGGCAAATATGATTTATTCATATAAATAATTATCTCAGTTTTCCCATACCTTATAATTTTACTTTTAATTGCAATTTATTTTTTTATATATATTCCATTCAATATCCCCATATTCTCTACATACATAAACATTAAACTCTTGTACGCTGCACTCATTTCAGTGTGTCTCATTTTTTATTCATGTCGAAAACAATATCCCTTGAATTGGCTGCTATAGTTTCAAGTTTCCAGTATAACTTAATTTAGTGCCACCTCCAGTTATGGTTGAGTTAACATAAGCATAGCGCAAGGCAAATAAAAAAAATATTAATGCTGTCACATGGTTGAAAATAAGAATAATGGGAAATAAAAAGAAAGTTGTGTTTAAATGCATTATTTAAAAACAAGGGAGGATAAAGTGATGGATGGCCCCTCTGTTTTAGAAGGCAGGCAAGTCACCAGAATATCCCCCCAGCTCTTCTGCAATTAATTAGCATATAAATATTAGTATTTGCCTATTTAGCAGGGGCACGAATCGTAGATGAACCCATGGAATGAGATATGCGTGGAAGAGATGACAAAATTATACACATTATTTCCATTTGATGATAGATTGATGCACTGAAGTGGTGACGCATATATTTTTTTCTGTTTGATTAAATGCAATAAATATAGGTGTGACATCGGAATGGGGTTTAATATCATAGTGGGACACGCTTTCTGCTAGCCATGGCTTCAATTTGTCCTTTCAACCTCACATTTTGTGATGTTGTCGGTAAACAAGAACACTGTTTTTTTCCTCACATTTTTGTATATGCGTGTGTGTATGTATGCATGTATATGTATATCAGAGATGGGTTTCAGCAGGTTCTGACCAGTTCTGGAGAACCGGTAGCGGAAATTTTGAGTAGCTCGGAGAACCGGTAGTAAAAATTCTGACTGGACCCGCCCCCCATCTATTCTCTGCCTCCCACGTCCCAGCTGATCGGGAGGAAATGGGGATTTTGCAGTAACCTTGCCCTGGATTGGGGAGGGAATGGAGATTTTACAGTATCCTTCCCCTGCCTTGCCCATCAAGCCATGCCATGCCCACCAGGCCACACCCACAGAACCGGTAGTAAAAAATTTTGAAACCCACCACTGATGTATATGTATATGTACATGTACGTGTACGTGTACGTGTACGTGTACGTGTACGTATATGTATACGTATACGTATATGTATATGTGTAGTGTAGTGTATGGGTACATGTACAGGTACATAAAGGTATACGTATAGGAATAGGTATAGGTATACGTATATGTAGGTATACCTATACCTATACAGGCTATACAGGGGCTGAGAAGAGGGAGTCAAGCTATTCTCCAAAGCACCTGAGGGTAGGACAAGAAGCAGTGGGTGGAAACTAATCAAGGAGAGAAGCAACCTAGAACTAAAGAGAAATTTCCTGGTAGTGAGAACAATCAACCAGCGTAACAGCTTGCCTCCAGAAGTTGTGAATGCCCCAACACTGGAAGTTTTTAAGAAGATGTTGGATAACCATTTGTCTGAAGTGGTGTAGGGTTGGACTAGAAGACCTCCAAGTTCCCTTCCAACTCTGCTATTCTATTCTACTCTACTCTATTCTATTCTATTCTATTCTATTCTATTCTATTCTATTCTATTCTATTCTATTCTATTCTATTCCTTCATCTTCTTGAGTGAGCACTACAAAGGTATCTCTAGCTTCTATTAGAAACAAAGTTTAAGGTTTTCTTGACTGTTGACTTCATACAACAAGGCTGCCCTTAGGTACTCGGGTTGTGAAGGACTTTGGGTGGGGGGAAAAAATCAGAAAAAGAAGAATAATGGATGACATTGGGCTGTAACTGATGAATGGTTCTGTATGCTGAAACTCATTTCCATAGATTAAAGTAAGATCAGAGTTGAGGTTTACAAAAGCATTAATGGAACAGATTATATGAATAAAGATAATGTTATTCACTGGAAAGGAAACTACCAAAGTTAATGAAGTAAGAGTTGGAACTAACAAAGCATGCAAAGAAGTATTTTCAAATAAGGTCTAAAAAGTATACAATTAATATTCATTAACCGGGTTTTCTTATTTTTAAACTTCATGCTTAATTTATGTAAGCCCATTTCTGATGAGAAGGGATATTGTTAATTAATTAGTTAATTTCATAACTAGCACTGTTTGCTCATGGTGAAAGGCTAATAATGGCTCCCAGGACATTTGCGAGTGTCCTGTATTTTAGCAGTGAAAAGAAACTTTAATTATCCAGAATCAAGCTATAGTGCACTTAAAGTAAGCAAACACTCAAATGTGGGTATTTTTTTTTTCACGTGGTTAGAAAGATTTAAAGAACTCTGATGCGAACAGTTTGATATGATTTTGAATATGTGAGATATGAGAGAAGGTTAAGAATGAAAGACAGAAGGGTAGGGTAGGGTTAGGTAGGAGAGAGGAGGGGAGGGGAGGGGAGGGGAGAGGAGAGGAGAGGAGAGGAGAGGAGAGGAGAGGAGAGAGGAGAGGAGAGGAGAGGGGAGGGGAGAGGAGAGGAGAGGAGAAAAGAGAAGAGAAGAGGAGAGAAGAGAAGAGAAGAGAAGAGAAAAGAAGAGGAGAGGAGAGGAGAGGAGAGGAGAGGAGAGGAGAGGAGAGGAGAGGAGAGGAGAGGAGAGAAGAGAAGAGAAGAGAAGAGAAGAGAAGAGAAGAGAAGAGAAGAGAAGAGAAGAGAAGAGAAGAGAAGAGAAGAGAAGAGAAGAGAAGAGATAATTCTTATATTAAGAATATACACTGAACAGGTCAACCACAAGATTTTGTGATATTCTATGCTTCAAGCTCTGACTCTTTGATATACAGTACAAATACAACATTGTGAAGTATATAGAAAAAGAACACGGCTTGCATTGTGACACCAAAATGCTGATGACAACAATCTATTAGTCTTGTATACCCCTCTAGGACTTGCAATCTCACTCATACTCTGTGTGTTAGGGTAACATGTCACCTTGTTAGGGTAATGAGAGATCTGCAAGAAAACAAACAAGCTCAGAGAATACCAAGGGCGCCACAATTCTCCCCGTCCTTCTTCTCCTCATCTTCATCCTCCCCCTCGTCATCCTCCTCCTCCCTGCAAACCCCACTGCTTTTTAGTACTGATGATGTTACCTAGTTAGGGTAATGAAACCTCTGCAAGAAAACAAGCAAGCTCAGAGAACACCAAGGACCCCTCAATTCAAACCCTGAACTCAGGGGTGAAATCCAGCAGGTTCTGGATCTGACAGGTTCTGGAGAACTGATAGTGGAAATTTTGAAATTTTGAGCAGTTTGGAGAACCGGTAGTGGAAATTTTGAGTAGTTTGGGGAACTGGCAAATACCACCTATGGCTGGCCCCAAAGTGGGGTGGGAATGGAGATTTTGCAATATCCTTCCCACAGGAATGGGGAGGGAATGGGGATTTCGCAGTATCCTTCCCCTGGAGTGGGGTGGGAATGGAGATTTTACAGTATCCTTCCCCTGGAGTGGGGTAGGAATGGAGATTTTGCAATATCCTTCCCCTGCCAAGCCCGCCAAGCCACACCCACCAATCCACACCAAGCCTCCCAAGCCACGCCCACAGAACCGGTAGTAAAAAAAATATGGATTTCACCACTGTTTGAACTACACATATTGTCCTTCATTAATAAATCGGAGCCTGTGCATGCTGACATCATCAAGCTTATTATTCATCGGCATTTGTCTTCCACCCATCCCATTCTTCACCTGTGGATAGCCTTCTTTATGATGGACCCCATGTTGTATAATTCTGCACACAAGATTCAAGATTCACAGACGAACATGACGAAGCTGCTACATATGCAAAAAAAACGCTTTGACGCACAGCATCTATTCTAAGAGACAGGTCTCATAACTGTCTAAAGAGAGTTATGATTCTTTGGTGGGGGGGTTGACCTTCAATATAGCAGGAAAGCATTCATAGAACTGTGCTTTGACATTTACATGCACAATTTTTCTATGCATCCCAGCTATAATTTTAAGTGTTTGATGGCTTTGGATTCAGTTTTCTACATGTTTGTTTCTTTCCTGAATTACAAGTAGTTGGGAGAAGTATAAGTAAGCCAACAGCTAACTTATTTTTTTTTTTAAAAAAAATGCAATTATGATTGGTAGCATTAATTTTATAGGTCAATGTATAGCAATTATCATTCCACCATCTGTAAATTAAAATGTATTTTGTTATCTCTTTCGGTTTTTGCATTTAAAATTGAATAACATTACCGTGCATAAATGAACATCATTAACCTCTCCAAACTTGGTGTCTTCATCTGTTTAATAAAACTACGTTGCAGACACATAATTACAATTCTTATACAAGGATGATAGCGCTATATTTATTACTTATTGATGGCAACACAAAATTAATGACAAGATAAAAACTGTGGCATATTTAACATTTTTACAAATAGGTTACAAAAAAGTTACAAATCGTTCCTGAGAGTAAGTATAATTAGTCAAAAGAAGTCCTTTGCTTGAACTGTAATTTATTAAGCCAAATTAATATACTTATTCCTGCATACAACCTGGATGACATTTCCCTCTGTTTTTCATTCATATACAATTTGCATGTAAAATTGAATATTAATTCTTTAAAAAATTTATAATTTCTTTTTTTCCTTTGCCTTCTAATTTAAACATTTTGGGTCTCAATAACACCCATGTAGATCAAGAGAGGAGATGCATGAACTTACTGATTGATGGGGAGAAAGTTAAATATTGATCGTCTTGATCAGTGGAACATATCAGAACATATCCAGAACAAAAGTCATTTGATATCATTTAAGTCTTTAAACCAAATATCTGATCTATACTTTCGAAACAAAAATCTGCACTTCTGTATTGGCTCTTTGCAAGGCTGTCAAAAACTTCCTGTTTTAGTCAACTTTGGGGAAGACATTCCAATCCAATCCAATCCAATCCAATCCAATCCAATCCAATCCAATCCAGAATATGAACAGACGAGATGACGCCTCTAGGTTATCAAGTATTTGGGGACTTGCACTGAGAGAAACTCGAGTGTTAACATCAGAAGAGAGGCAGAGATTCCAACAAGCAACCAGTGGTGTTGTAAGGCCTGCCAGAATTCTTCCTTCTTTGCAGAGGGTGGCTAGCAATAGGGAGAGAGAGAGGATCGAGCCAGAAGATAGGCTGAGATCTCAACTAACAATCAAGGGTGCTATGATGCCTACCAGAATCCTTTCCCCTCTACAGCAGACAGATAATAATAGAGAATCTGAGAAAGCTGGGCCTGTAACACGAAGCCAAGCAGCTAGGAGGAGGAAGCAGGAAGAAAAACTGTTGCCCTCCAGTCGGAACACAGAGTTGCAGGCTAGCCAGCATACGTCAGCAGCAGCAAATATAGATAAGCGACAGCTCCGGCCCCACAACAGAGAACCCATAGCTTCTATATGAAACAGAGCCTGAAGATGACAGGGTTGTGAGCCTGTCGAAACTTTGCTTTAAGAAAAACTTTTAAAGTCACTGGTAGGATTTTAGCTGAGGTTTTAAAGGACCTTGCAGAGTGCTCTGTAAGGATTTTTAGAAGATTTTAAGCTGGGATTTTAACCAGGATTTTAAATATTTTTAACCAACTTATTTATAATGACGCAGGAAAACACCCGAGATTTTAATTTTTTGCATATATATAATATATATATATATATATGTCCCTGGTCCAACACCTTAAAGCCACAGGACATGATATTGACTTTAAAAAGACCAGAACTATCGCCAAAACTGAACACTTTAACAACAGAATAATCAGAGAAGCCATCGAGATAGAAAAACGTCCACACAGCATGAACAAACGAGACGATACCTCCCGCCTACCAGCCATTTGGAAACCTGCCCTTATTGACAAAGAGTCCCTAACACGACGAATGACACCAGACCCACACTCACGAGAGCCACACAGGATGTCACCACCACACATCCACGCAGAAAGCAGACTCAAAACCACACTGATAATGAGCCACGACCAAGGACCAGAAGCCAGACCGCAGCTGCATCATTAGCCACTTTAAACCCCTCCAATCCATACACGAAGCAGACTGACACCCACCATGAAGAGCTCGCACGGCCACAAACACGAAGCCAAACAACAACAACGCAGCTCACCAGCTCAAATCCCCCTGCAACTCAGACTAAGCTGAGCACAACCAAGCCCCCACCCAAACAGAACACACCCCCAGCCAATCAGAGCACAACCAACCCCCCATCCAATCAGAGCACAGCCAAGCCCCTAACCAATCAGAACACACCTCCACCCAATCAGAACACAGCCAAGTTCCCACCCAATCAGCTCACACCCCCACTAGCAGTTAAAAGGAAGAGACAGCTGCGATCTCACATTGCTCCTGGAAGCACGAAGCCGAGAACACCAGCCTGAAGATGACGAATGAGACTTCGTCGAAACGTCGCCAAGACACTTCCAATTTTACGTGGGAGAAGACCCGAATAACCAAAGACCTACATATATATATATATATATATATATATATATATATATATATATATATATATATATATATATTATATTATATATATATATAATATATATATATATATATATATATATATATATATATATATATATATATATATATATATATATATATATATATATATATATATATATATATATATATATATATATATATATATATATATGAAGGCATTTGAAAAGGCAATAACAGAATATGATGGTCAAAGCAAAACATTGCATCATGAAATTCTTCTTTGAGATGGCCAATGACCATGCTTTCACACCTAACTGCAAAGAGTTGGAGACATCCTTTGAACAGTCAAACGAGTTCTCCAAAGATGTAGCCACTTTAATGCTCCAAGAAGGGATGATCTGCTTGTGCTAACATGCACTGCAAAATGCCCCTTTCAGCAAGAGTCTTTGTCATCCCACAGATCAAATTGTTTCATAGTTGCCTTTAAATTGTTCATCTGCATTAAACAAACCATAAACACGTCTTGTAAATGTACACCAGCTATCAAGTTTTCAAGCTTGACCACCTCTTCAAAAAGACCTAATGGTTAGCTCAGGGGACACGCAGAAGTTACTATGTCCTCAGGACAAAAAACTAATCAAATCCAATCAATCTTTTAAATTGTGCAATAAAAACTTCAGAAGATTAAGCTTTGCCATTTGAAAGTGACATTGTTTTCCATTAAATAATGACACTCTTATTGCCCTAGTAAACCAATGTCAAATTACTGCAAAGTTAAAAATACAATGCTTCCATCTGGCATTATTTTAATGACTTACTCCTTGTCATCACAAAGCTTTCAATAGTCAACAAAGCAATGGGCTTCTTGGTTTTTCAAAATATTTCTTTTATTAAGAAAAAAAAAACTGATTTGCTTCCTATTTGCACTTTATGTTGGTTCTTTTCTCCTAAACCAGCAATGAAAGTTTATATTGCTAAAATGTTTTAATTCTCCGACATGCACTGCCTGAAGTTTCCTCTTTTATATTTATTTGTTTGTTTAAAGAATTTGAATATTGAATGAATTTGGTGGGGGGGGGAACATTTCAACTGTTAGGCTTTTACCACTGATGTCACCTGATCTAGAAGTTTATATAGAACAGAATGGAACGGAACAGAATGGAACAGAACAGAGCAGAATAACAGAGTTGGAAGGAACCTTGGAGGTCTTCTAGTCCAACCACCTGCTTAGGCAGGAAATCCTACACCACTTCAGACAAATGGTTATCCAACATCTTCTTAAAAACTTCCAGTGTTGGAGCATTCACAACTTCTGGAGGCAAGTTGTTCCGCTGGTTAATTGTTCTAACTGTCTGGAAATTTCTCCTTAGTTCTAGGTTGCTTCTCTCCTTGATTAGTTTCCATCCATTGCTTCTTGTTCTGCCTTCAGGTGCTTTGGAGAATAGCTTGACTCCCTCTTCTTTGTGGCAGCCCCTGAGATATTGGAAGACTGTTATCATGTCTCCCCTGGTCCTTCTCTTCACTAGACTAGCCATACCCAGTTCCTGCAACTGTTCTTCATATGTTTTAGCCTCCAGTTCCTTAATCATCTTGGTTGCTCTTCTCTTCCCTCTTTCTAGAGTCTCAACATCTTTTTTTACATCGTGGTGACCAAAACTGGATGCAGTATTCCAAGTGTGACTTTACCAAGGCATTATAAAGTGGTATTAACCCTTCACGTGATCTTGATTCTATCCCTTTGTTTATGCAGCCTAGAACTGTGTTGAAAGTCCGTATCTGATTTCAGATCAAATCTAATCTCTAGATGAAATTTCCAAGTTAATATTACAATTGCTGTAAGCTTATATGGTGGTGGTTTGGATTGAATTATGTTCACGATAACCTCAACTTTATGAAAACTTATGATTTTTTTTTTAGTTTAATTGAATTATGTGAAGCTTACTTTTCTCTGTGTAAACATAAAATTTCTGCTGAAAATGTTTTGGGCCATGCATTGTTCAAAAAGATCTCGGTGACAGAGTTAGGTGAGTCATCCCTTTGAAGTGATAAACAAATCCGATAAAAATAGGTTTTATTGTCGTCAATGTGATTTACTCACAAGAAAGGGAGCACGAGATTGTATCCAAGACCCATTATTCAATTATTTCTCTAACACTAATTGAAACTGCACAGTCATTTGCAAGACTGGAAAGAAGAAAATTGAATGGCCAAGTTGAGAACTTAATATTAGGCTATATAGGTTGACATAAAATTACATAGCAACCAAATGCCTTAGCGAGAATTGGTGTTTGAAGTCCTATCATTTGTTGTAGGACTATAAGCCAAGGATTGTGCAATGTAGGCAGGAACATTATGAAGTCCAAAAACAAGCAAGGTTAGTCTGAGCCCTAGTTAGCAGTCCATTGACTTTTACACCTGATAGAGCAGGGGTGTCAAACTCGCGGCCAGAGGGCCGGATGTGTCACACGCTGGCCACGCCCATCCCTGGTTTAGCAAAAGGGAAAAAGTCATGTGACGACAATGCGATGCTATGAGTTTGACACCCCTGTGATAGAGGCTCCATTGAGTGGCTCTGTCCGTACTATCTTATGCTTTGTATGTGAAAGATGTCTCAGAGAAGCTTGTTTTCATGTAGGGGGAGAAATATAGGATGTATTCTGCAAAACTATTCTTTTATGGAGATTCCAGTTTGCTTTTAAATTAGTAGCAATAGCAATAGCCCTTAGTCTTATATACCTCTTTACATCCCCCTCTCTAAGTAGTTTACAGAGTCAGAATATTGCCCCCAACAATTTAGGTCCTCATTTGACCCAACTCGGAAGGATGGAAAGCTGAGTCAACCCTGAGCCTGGTGAGATTTGAACTGCCAAACTGCAAGCAGCCAGCAGTCAGCAGAAGTAGCCTGCAGTACTGAACTCTAACCACTGCGCCACCCTGGCCTATAGAGTTTATTCCTTTCTGTTCACCAGGATTGAAGAAATACCAATGAATTATTTCTTAATTATGGAGATTAAGTTTTGGGGATACAGACCATTAAACCAGGGGTGAAATTCAGCAGGCTGTATCCGGATTGCACAATCCGGTAGCTCTGGTGGTGGGAGGCTCCGCCCACCCATACAGACATCATCATATCCCATTTTTGACCCTCTGCGCATACACAGAAGGCTCTGCGCATGTGTGGAGAAGGTGCACGCGAGCGCTCACATTTGCGAACTGGTAGCGGTAAGTCAATACCACCCCTGCATTAAACCATTATTCGATTCACTGTAAGCAATGCAGTTTGAACCCTGAACAGGTGCCATTATACACACACACATGCACACACACACACACACACATACACACAAGAAAACTGATGATGCTATCAGTTAAAATTAGGCAAGACCAACCAGTTACACTTGAACTACTAATATTCCATTGGAATCAGGATGCTCCTATAATACACATGTACCCATTAATATCAGTCTGCTGTACCTATTAAGCAGTGGTGAAATCCAAATTTTTTTACTATTGGTTCTGTGGGTGTGGCTTGGTGGGCATGGCAGGGGAAGGATACTGCAAAATCCCCATTCTCACCCCACTCCTGGGGGAAGGACATTGCAAAATCTCCATTCCCATCCCGCTCTGGGGCCAGCCAGAGGTGGTATTTGCCGGTTCTCCAAACTATTCAAAATTTCCGCTACCGGTTCTCCAGAACCGGTCAGAACCTGCTGGATTTCACCTCTGCTATTAAGGGTGGTATTATAGATTAGTAAACCTAAAGATTTCATGGAAGATGGGACTGCCTAATGAAGACCACATGTTCATCGCCTTTTCCTGTTGGATTCCTCATTCAACCCATCATGAAACATCACCGCCTAACTTTCATGTCTTTCTTGGACAAGGAACTAGAACGTGAAATATTGGTAGAACGCTCAAGAAAATTGATTGTAGGTCCCTGGCTGACATCTCTCACATGGACATGAAAATCATAGGAGCAAACTGAACTTTGAAAGAGGCTAGTTTAAGGGGTGCTGCAGTGTATTAGCTGTATTTGCTTCTGCAACCATCTGGAGTAGAAGGTAAGTCTTGTATGTCTGAGAGTATATCTCTTCCCCTGTCCCTTTCACAGCTCAAGAAGAGTGTCTTCTGAGCCTCTTTCTTTACTTTAAAAAGTGAAGGTAAAGGTTCCCCCTTGCACATATGTATTAGTCGTTCCCGACTCTAGGGGGCGATGCTCATCTCCGTTTCAAAGCCGAAGAGCCAGTGCTGTCCAAAGGTGTCTCCATAGTCATGTGGTTGACATGACTAAATGCCAGAGGTGCACAGAACACTGTTCCCTTCCCACCAAAGGTGGTCCCTATTTTTCTACTTGCATTTTTTATGTGCTTTCGAACTGCTAGGTTGGCAGAAGCTGGGACAAGTCATGGGAGCTCACCCCGTTATGCGGCACTAGGGAGTCGAACTGCTGAACTGGTGACCTTTTGATTGACAAGCTCAGCACCTTAGCCACTGAGCCACCGTGTCCCCATCCCCCCCCTTTTTTTTTACTATAGCTATGGTCTAAGTTACCTTTTATCTGACCCATCTCTTGGCTGCGGCACTTTTCCAAAGTCATTTTCACATAGCATGACAATCTGTGAGGTCTCCCATTTTTCATGAAAGATGTTGATGCAGATTAATTATATGGTCAACAGCCCTGAAAGTTGATCAGCAAACCAGCACTGTCAACAAGAAACAAGGACACAGACCTTTCCGCAACAAAATCTTCTAATTATCCACCATCTCTCCTTTCCCCACCTCCTCAAAATAAACCAAAAGAGCTGAAATAACAGTTTCGCATAAACACGTTGAATTCTACTCCTTTATTTTGTGCAGCACATATGGAATTCCTTCCCATGTTGCCCCGAAAGCCATTTCGTGTGCTGTAGAATTACTGTGGCAATGTTTGAAAGAATCTAAAATAATTATGACAAGTTGAACATTTATCAGAAGATTTCACCCATATCCCTGGGTTACTATCACATTTTGCCTCAGGTGAACTACGCTTGGTAAAAGCAAACTAAATAAATAGAAGGAATCTGACTGGAAATAAATACCTATTTATGTAGGAAAATAGCATGATGGTTTTTGCATAACTGAATAAAAAAAGGTTTACCAAAACATTATTCTGTACAATACTATAGCATTTTTCTTATAATTGTTTTCCTTATCTCATAAAAAATGCAAACAGAATGAATCCTATCTGGTTTCAACTATGTGTTTGCACTAATGAATCTAAGAAAACATCACCAAAAAAAAAAAAAAGAAAGAAAAAAGAAAAAAAGAGCAGAATATCTATTTGCTTTTGCCAAATACTTGTTAATCCACAGGCCCCCAAGCTGATAATTAACGGATTTGGAATGTGTTGCTAGTGAATTCAATTTGACACATTAAAGTTTATAATCCCAATGACCTCAATTATTAAGTGTGAGGGATGGTAAACATACTAATCCAAATATCTGGTGTCTTAATTTCTATATAATATTCAAAAACTTAGTTAACTAACTGTGAACGAAGATTATCAGAATTACAAAATGTTCTTATCTTCCCTGAAGATAAGAAATGATAAAACAACATTGCCTTTTGGAAAACTCCCCCACACACACACCCCTTTCTTTTTTCTTTTCTTTTCTTTTCTTTTTTTTTTTTAATTTTTCAATAATCAGACAAAACAGTGCATGGGGTTGCTTTGAAAAAAAAAATAGAAGGGTAGCAGAGATAGAGAGAATATCAGAAAAATAACAGAAAAAGAAATGACAACATTGAAACAAGATTAATGCTTAAGGGAATAAGGTGAAGATTTTTTTTTCATGATTTCACAAACAAATTTAATAACTTTTGACAACGGTGACCTGAAAAATCTCCACCAAGGCATGACTATTGAGTCAAGGTGGCTTAAAGTACTATCAAGTTTTGTGAGATAATTAAAGATGTGATGTGAAGTTTACACTTCTCCTCTGGAATGAATATTCATCTTGGGAATAAAATAGTAAATGTAAAATGTATAAGCACTGAAAACTGCATTTTTTAATATATTTGGAGAAGCATTATAGTCTAACCACTGAAATGCGTATAATGTGAATTGCTGTCTAATTTTATGCATACGGACTCAAAAGTAAGTCGTAATACGTCTAGCAATACTTAACGCTAAGTAACCATGCCTAAGAAGGCAGCTTTAGCAAGCTCTGATGAGGATATGAAGTTTCCAGCCATGAAATCCAATCAAAAGGAAAACTCAAGAGCTGCTTACGCTCAGTAGCCATTTTGACCAGCTACGAGGTTACAGACATACAACAATACAGTAATTTGACACTATATTTGAGAAACAAAATGAAACCAAGAGAAAGAAGTCCAAGGAGAAGACAAACTTGTCCAAAGACTAGTGAAAATTGCCAGTTAATCATTAGACCTTGGAGGCCTTCTATTCCAACCCACTACTCAAGCAGGAGCCACTATACCATTTCAGACAAGTGGTTCTCTCTTTTTAAAAGCCTCCAGTGATGGAGAACTCACAACTTCTGAAGGCAAGTTGTCCCACCAGATAAGTGTTCTCACTGTTAGGAAGTTTCTCCTTAATTCTAGGTTGCTTCTCTCCTTGAGTAGTTTCCATCCATTGTTTCGTGTGCTCATCAGGAGTCCAGCGTGACTCAGTCTTCATTTTGTCACAATAACTTAGGATAAGTGTTTTTCACTGTTAGGAAGTTTCACAACTTCTGGAGGCTAGTTGTTCCACTGATTAATTGTTCTGTCAGGAAATTTCTTCTTAGTTCTAGGTTGCTTCTCTCCTTGATTAGTTTCCATCCATTGTTTCTTGCCTGCCTTCAGGTCCTTGACCTCTTATTCTTTGTGGCAGCCCCACAAATATTGGAATACTGCTATCATGTCACCTATAGTCCTCCTTTTTCTCTAGACTAGCCATACCCAATTCCTGCAATCATTCTTTCCTATGTTTTAGTCTCCAGGTCCTTAATCATCTTAGTTGATCTTCTCTGAACTTTTCCCAAAGTCTCAGCATCTTTTTTTGTAGTATGGTGACCAAAACTGTATCTGGTATTCCAGGTGTGGTCTTACAAAGATTATGTAAACAGTATTAATATCTCACGTGATCTTGACTCTATATTGAAACCTCAAAATGTGATAATAGTAAAAATTTCTTCCCTGAAATTTTATGAGAATCTGCAAAATTGAAACATTCTCACAAGAGACAAGAATTTGGAGGCAGGGCAGATTATTATTATTATTATTATTATTATTATTATTATTATTATTATTATGTATTGAATTTGTATACTGCCCTACTCCCGAAGGACTCAGGGCGGTGAACAGCCAAATAAAATACATATAATACAAATGTTAAAAAAACCATTAAAATACAATTAAATAATTGGCCCAGAAAACAAAATTTAAAACACCCCAAATTCATAAGACAAATTTAAAATTGAAGAAGTTTAAAAATTTTAAAAAGTTTAAAAGAGAGGTTAGGCCAGGCCGGCCTGCTGGAAAAGAAATATTTTGATGGCACGGCGGAAAGCGCACAGGTCTGGGATCCTCCGTATCTCCGGGGGGAGCTTGTTCCAGATGGCGGGTGTCCCCACAGAGAAGGCTCTCCCCCTGGGGGCCGCCAGTTGACATTGTTTGGCCGACAGCACCCTGAGGAGCCCCTCTCTATGGGAGCGTACTGGTCGGTGAGAGGCTACTGGTGGCAGAAGGCGGTTTCGTAAATACCCCGGTCCTAAGCCAGATCAAAACTAGATGTGATTTGTCAATCTTGTTTGACTTGGACTATTCTCATTAATGGATGAATTGTTTCCCAGAAGGCAGCTAATGTCTGATGTAAATTTGAGAAAAAGGATCTTTCCAAGCTGACATCATAGATGCCAGGAACATTTGGGGAAACACAATCCCATAAAGATTCTAATCTACAGCAATTTAAATGTTGAAATGTCGCAGCCAGCACTTTGAACAAAGTATGTATCGCTAACAAGGAGTTCTGGGAATTAAACGCAGGTCATTAATAGCTGTTCATTAGATTAATTCCTTCTTCTCAGTCCCTTGAGATCTTGGTTTGATATGTTGTCTGAACCTCATTTGCTACCCAAATGGGAAAAATAACACATATCCTTTCCCAAGATATCATTAGTTTGACCCTGGAACAGTACACTCACAACTACCTTTTCCCCTCCATTTAATAGCAAACCAGGAAAATAACCATTTTCTGCCCTTTCAGAATGTCAAACGCCAGATGTTTAAGAAATCCAGCTCCATCTGTTGCAATAGTAGGCTCAGAGCTGAACACTGAACATCCAAATGTTGCCTGAACTTCAGACCTGAAAGTCTTACTTCAGTCTTATGTTCTTCATAACTGTTGAAGTAGCTGTCACACAGCAGCTAATATTATCCAGCTAAAGGTTCAGTAGAAATAATTGGGACATGAAAACTTTGTCATCGTTCTGAAGTGAAAGAGTGAAGTGAAAAAGTAAACAGAAGAATAACAAGAATGATTAGGGGTCTGGAGGATAAAACATATGAAGAACAGTTATGGGAATTGGGTATGTCTAGTCTTATGAAAAGAAGGACTAGGGGAGACATGATAGCAATGTTCCAATATTTGAGGACCTCCTACAAAAATGAGGGAGTCAACCTATTTTCCAAAGCATCAGAAGGCAAGATAAGAAACAATGGATGGAAACTAACCAAGGAGAGATGCATCCTAGAACTAAGGAGAAATTCCCTAATGGTGAGAGCAATCAACCAGTGGAACAGCTTGCCTTCAGAAGTTTTGGGTGTTCCATCTCTGGAGGCTTTCAAAAAGGACAACCATTTTTTTTATGGTTTTTACGGAGACTCAGGGCAGCTTACAATGCGTTAAGCAATAACCTTCATACTTTTGTATATTTATACAAAGTCAGCTTATTGCCCCCACAAACTGGGTCCTCATTTATCTGAAATGGTATAGGCTTTCCTGCTCGAGCACAGCGTTGGACTAGAAGACTTCAAGGTCTCTTCCAACTCTATTTTTGTATGATCTAAATTTTGTTAAAGCTTTTGGTTGTGAAAGCAATGGCTTGCATAGACCCCTTTGTACTCCTTTGACAAATTTGTAATGGCTTCACCACAAAAGAACAAACTCCACCCAAGAACTACCTGCATCTTGAATGAAAATAATTTTGGTGGCTTTTGCAAGGAATTTGTGTCAAGACTCCACAGTGCCTACTTGTAATTTTTTCAAAAGGTTATCAGCATCTCACCAAGTTTTAGTGAGATTTCATGAGATGTTGGCATTCTCGTGAATACATTGCAAAGTCATATAGATGCTGTTATCAAGAATGAAACATAACAGCTTTACAAATTTTACCTACCACTATCAAATTGTTAAATTTACTTAGATTTTCTCTTTCACTTGGCTTTCCCCTGTCTGATTATGTGTGTATTATCAGTGCTGTGCATAAGGTAAAGGTAAAGGTTCCCCTCGCACATATGTGCTAGCCGTTCCTGACTCTAGGGGGCAGTGCTCATCTCCGTTTCAAAACCGAAGAGCCAGCGCTGTCCGAAGACATCTCCATGGTCATGTGGCCAGCATGACTAAATGCCAAAGGTGCACGGAACGCTGTTACCTTCCCACCAAAGGTGGTCCCTATTTTTCTACTTGCATTTATTATGTGCTTTCGAACTGCTAGGTTGGCAGAAGCTGGGACAAGTAACGGGAGCTCACCCCGTTATGCGGCACTAGGGATTCAAACTGCTGAACTGCTGACCTTTTGATCGACAAGCTCAGCGTCTTAGCCGCTGAGCCACCATGTCCCTAGCATGCTGCGTATAGGTGGATGTAAAAATGAACTCTAGTTTACTACATTAATGTTGAAATTCATTAAGATGCCACAAGCCTCTTTTTGGGGGGGAAGGTTGAGAATGCTTTGGGGATTGATAGGAAAGGACTTATGCATATTTGTATGTATCTGAATGATTAATGTATGCTGAGCTCTGCACACATATAGAATTACAGCACTAGCACTGATGATGTTACCTAGTTAGGGTAATGAAATGTTTGCAAGAAAACAAGGAAGCTCATAGAGCACCAAGGACCCCGCATTTCAACCCTGAGCTACAAATATGCTCCTTTGTTGATAAGCTGTGTTAAAATGGCATTTTTCCAAAACATCCCCTTATTGTATGTTTTTGCAACCTAAAAAAAGAATTAAGCTTTAATATGCTCCTCATCATATTATAGTCCTAACACCAAGAAATGTTTCTGGGCAGTGGTGGGTTGCTCCTGGTTCGGACCGGTTCATAAGAACCGGTAGTAAAACCGATGGGAGGCCCTGCCCACCGCCCCAGATGTCGTAATCGACGATCTGAGCATGCGCGAGCAAAGCGAGCATGTTAGTGCGATCCCGTTGCAAACCAGTAGTAAAGGTAAGTAGAACCCACCCCTTTTCTGGAGTATTAGCAATAGCAATAGCAATAGCCTTTAGACTTATATATCGCTTCATAGTGCTTTTACAGCCTTCTCTAAGCGGTTTACAGAATTTGATTAAAGAAAAGAACATAAGTGCTTTTGTTTCCACATTGAGACCGTTTCTAAATTTCATGTTTGATGTGGAGAAGAATGAAATGTTGACTTTGGGATATACCAATTAGACTGATATAACTTTTATAGAAATAGCAATAGCACTTAGACTTATATATCACTTCACAGTGCTTCTACAGCCCTCTTTAAGCGGTTTACAGAGTCAGCCTCTTGCCCCCAACAATTTGGGTCCTCATTTTACCGACCTAAGAAGGATGGAAGGCTGAGTCAACCTTGAGCCTGGTGAGATTCGATCTGCCAAACTGCTGGCAGCCAGTGATCAACAGAAGTAGACTGCAGTACTGCACTCTAACTACTGTGCCACCATGGCTCTTATATTGGCTTGTTTATATTATTATGAAAAAGCAAAAAGTTGTGATTTTACTGTAACAGAGAGAGTTGGAAGTCAATGCTTCTTTTTCTTTCTTTCTTCTTTTTCCTTATCTTTCCTCACTTCCTTTTCCCCTTCACTCCACCACTGCTTTCCTATTTACTTTGCATTTTGCATTTTACATTACTGTATAACTCAATAAAAATGTTAATGGTAAAAAAAAAAAATACTATGAAGCTATCTATATCCCATTTTAAATCTGTAGCTGAGCTTTTTTCTCTTTTTTTAATTTAATTTAATTTATTTATTTATTTTGGATTCTTTTCTTTTTCCTTGCAAATGAAGAGATTTAATTGACTATTGTTAGCTTCTTTTAAAGTCTTTTGGAGGAAATGCAAGATTTAAAAAAAATGTTTTCAATAAACTAAGCAAAATTATCCGGAATGAAACCCATAGAGAAAACTATTATTCTTATGAATTGGGGCGATAACATTCTTAACTAAATTAGCTAAATAGACATGTTTGTTGAAATGCATGGAATTAACTGAAAATTGTGCTTTAAATTGCTCATTTGGCAGGAGTGTAAACTACAGCTTTAAAAGTATTAAGAGCTGGATTCTTATTCCTTTGTTTGAGCAGCTGCACTCTGCAAATAAGAATGGTGTATTCGTTTGATAAAGGAAAACAAACCCCTAGAACACTTGTTTTGTGAAATAATATTGAAATCACAAATATACACTTTACAAATGTTTACATTTGTTAATTGCTTTTCCAGAGTCTGCAAAAGGTTGGATTACACATTTATGTTTCCCCCTCCCCCACTCCCAGCGGTGTAAAACAGAAGTTGAACTGTTTGCTTTGTTTTCCATTTCTGATGTTATAAGGTTCTAGGGATCCAATTTCTATTTGCCAGAGAAATAACAAAATAACAGAATTGGAAGGGACCTTGGAGGTCTTCTAGTCTAACCCCCTGCTTAGGCAGGAAACCCTACACCACTTCAGACAAATGGTTATCCAACATCTTCTTAAAAACTTCCAGTGTTGAAGCATTCACAACTTCTGGAGGCAAGTTCTTCCACTGATTAATTGTTCTCACTGTCAGGAAATTTCTCCTTAGTTCTAAATTGCTTCTCTCCTTGATTAGTTTCTACTCGTTGCTTCTTGTCCTGTCCTCAGGTGCTTTGGAGAATAGCTTGATTCCCTCTTCTTTGTGGCAGCCCCTGAGATATTGGAACACTGTTATCATGTCTCCCCTAGTCCTTCCATTAAACTAGACATTCTTGTTTTGCTTCCATACATGATTGCACCTCCGGTTTTAATAATAGGTGGAAATGATCCGTAGGTTACATTACTAAAAATGAAATCTGAAATAGACTGGCAGAGCTAATGCTTACCATCTGGCACATAATCCTTTGCCTTTGTGTGCCATTCCAAACTTTGGCCAACACATATGAATCGTCACCTTACTGATCTCTCCCACTTCTCTGAAGCTTTCAAGAGTTCATGGGTTAGGATTAGGGTTAGAACAAGTTAAAGAGACGATTATATTATGGGCTAAAATTTTTGGATATAATATAGATTTGGATAAATGGCAAAAGCTTTGGGAGAGAAATTGGAAATTGACAATGACCACAGCATATAAGGAAAATCTCTATAAAATGTTCTACAGGTGGCATCTGCCCCCAGAAAGATTGGCCAAAATGTTTAGCAATATGTCCCCAAACTCTTGGAAATGTAAACCAATACCTGGCACATATTGCCACATGTGGTGGACCTGTATAAAGGCAAGGAAATTTTGGATACAAATGCATATGTGGTTAGAAAAAAAAAATGACCAGACAACATATATTGTTTAAGCCAGAATTATTTTTACTAGGTATTATATCAGATGTTTATGATAAAGGGACAATATATCTAATATCGGCAAATAGATGGGGAAGAAATGGAGGTAGTCCCTTGGACTGCAAGGCAATCAAACCAGTCAGCCCTAGAGGAGATCAACCCTGACTGCTCTTTAGAAGGCCAGATCCTGAAGATGAAACTCCAATATTTTGGCCACCTAATGAGAAGGAAGGAATCACTGGAGAAGAGCCTAATGCTGGGAAAGATTGAGGGCAAAAGAAGAAGAGGATGGCAGAGAACGAGGTGGCTGGATGGAGTCACTGAAGCAATCGGCGTGAGCTTAAATGGACTCCAGAGGATGGTAGAGAACAGGAAGGCCTGGAGGAACATTGTCCATGGAGTTGCGATAGGTCTTTGCAACTAACAACAACAACAATACCTAATATTACACATCTTGACCGCAGCAAGAATTGTGTATGTGCAGCAGTGGAAGAGCGAAAACAGCCAGAGTAGGAGACGATAAAGAAGATAATATTCTGTCCAGAAATAGACAGACTAATGCTAAAAATAAAAGATAAAGGAGGTACAGAGTACTGTGCTACATGGAATAGATCGTATCAATGGTTAGAAACACGAAGTAGAAGTTGGAATGCGAAAGAATTAGGTTAGGTGGATATGGAAAGAGACACTATGCATGTATTAGATTGTAGGGATTAGAATGATAGATAAATTGACATACTAGAATATGTTGGTCAGAAATAACTGTACAACATTAGCACTGTTTAAAATAGTATATATGTTATTTTGTTTTTACCTTTGTTTCGTGGCAAGTGGAATGCCAGGATAATTACACTGTATTCAATATATTTATCTGTAAACAATAAAAATATATTTTTATTATATTTTTTATTTTATTTTTATAAAGAGTTCATGGGGAAATGATGCATAGCTTTGTTGAAATGCAATATAGTTTGCTTAAACTATTGTTTGTTTGTTTTCAAAAATCAGTCCAAGAAATATCCAAAGGAGGAGTTTCTGTCTGTATTTTTTTTAATCAAAAAAAATGAAATGTGACTATATCACATAATTAAGACACACATATGAGAAAGATTTAGAATTCCTGCTTCCCAGTCACCATTCTGACGGACATCAACCCAATTTTTAACAACCCCAGTGATTAAGAATTTTTATTATATTTCCTTGGCCAGAACTTAATTCCAATTGTGAGCCCTATAAAAGCCTGACAGATTGATCGAAGTAAAATATGGTAATCTTCTATGCAGATGCCACTCAGCCTGGCGGGGCTGATACAACAAAATGGATGTGTTGAATGTTCATAAGAAATCTTCCACAAGTTTCCACATGTCTGTAATTGAATCACAGAATAAAACATCATTAAAAGAATAGTTTGATGGCTGATTCTATATTGATTTATGATGACGTTAATTTGTCATTTAACTCCTGGAACTGACTGTTCACAATCTCTGACATTCAAAAGAATTTTTTGTTTTCCATTAAAAAAACAATAGTACCAAATATGGAAATTGTGTGACTGAATCTGTGTATGAGAGATGAAGAGAGATAACTCTATTCTCCAAAGCATCTGAGGGCAGGACAAGAAGCAATGGGTGGAAACTAATCAAACAACATAGAACTAAGGAGAAATTTCCTAACAGTGAGAACAATTAATCAGTGGTACAACTTGCCTCCAGAAGCTGTGAATGCTCCAACACTGGAAATTTTTACAATGTTGGATAACCATTTGTCTGAAGTGGTGTAGGGTTTCCTGCCTAAGGAAGGGGTTTGATTAGAAGACCTCCAAGGTCCCTTCCAACTCTGTTATTCTATTCTATTCTATTCTATTCTATTCTATTCTATTCTATTCTATTCTATTCTATTCTATTCTATTCTATTCTATTCTATTCCTGAATGTCTGTCTGTCTGTCTGTCATCTATCTGTCTGTCTGTCTGCCTGCCTGCCTGTCTGTCTGCCTGTCATCTGTCTGTCTGTCTGTCTGTCTACCAATGGATGCCATTTACACACAAGGACATCCATTTCAAATTGAGCTGAACCAAATTGACCCAATATCTACATCCAGATTTATTATAAATGTGAAATTAATCCGTGTAATGTTTTAAAGTGTTTGATTCACATCCAGGTTTTTGAATTAGTTTGATAGTTATTATCATTCTAAATACTATCTCATTTATTTTGGGATCCTTTCCCCATCTAACTTCCCCTAAATTCTATGTGGATGTCCTTTGGATCTGAGGCAAAATGTTTTTTTTCCCTCAACTTTTAATTCAATTTATTTATTTATTTTAAAAAAATGTTATTTCTGTTCTTTGCTAGCTTAGTGATTACATAGATTTGTCCATTTTACATTCAATTTACGGTTTTAATTTCAGAGATCAATTTTATTTCGCTTTCATGAAAAGTTAATAATAACAAATAACAATAATAATGGAAAAGTTTGGGTTTATCATAGGAAATAAACATAATAATGTGACTCCCAACTGATGAAAAAAAAATGCTATTTGTTATGAGAATTAAACTACCCTTAAAAAAAAAAAAGAAGACTTAATGTTCATAACATTGAAAATAATATCAAATCAACCTTAGTTGTTTAACAGGTAGAAGGCATTATGCTGCTTATGAAATTAGACCTCCTTAATGGATTCAAGGAGCATAGTGCAAAAAATCATTTTATAATTTATTGGTGGGTTGAATATGGTATTTTCATCAGTAAATAAAGAAGATGCCCATTGCTTTGTGTAAATTTGTAATGAGCCATTAAAAAAAGGTCAGAAAACCAAGTTTGTTAAAGCTTGTGCAGACCTTGAACATAATCAGAAAAGAAGAAATGCATCAGCCAAAAGAGAGGGCATAAATGTTCATAAAAGTGTTATATGTAATTGGAATATAGAGGGTAATTTAAAAGCACTTACTATTACGGGAACATAATGTATCTCCTGGGGAATATAGTGACCAGTGACTTTTCTGCCTACCAGACACTGCAGATGCTAATCATTAGTAAGTTTTTCCTCCTCCTCCTCCTCCTCCTCCTCCTCCTCCTCCTCCTCCTCCTCCTCCTCCTCCTCCGCTTCTTCTCCTTCTCCTTCTCCTTCTCCTTCTCCTTCTCCTTCTCCTTCTCCTTCTCCTTCTCCTTCTCCTTCTCCTTCTCCTTCTTCTTCTTCTTCTTCTTCTTCTTCTTCTTCTTCCTCCTCCTCCTCCTCCTCCCCCCTCCTCCTCCTTCTCCTCCTCCTCCTCCTCCTCCTCCTCCTCCTCCTCCTCCTCCTCCTCCTCCGTTCTTCCATCACCTGTCTTATAACCACACATTCATTAAATAATTTATTGAATAGTAATAGTCAATTCTTAGTAATATTTCCTAGCAAGGAAAATGTAAATGCTTTGTATCTGATTGTTACCTTTTACTCTCCCCCTTTCTTCTCTTTTTAGCATTCATTTAAACTATATTTCTCTCCATTATTATTATGGTCTAATAATTATTAGAGAGCAGGTTTGGTGTAATGGTTAAGGCATCAGGCTAGAGACCAGGAGACCGTGAGTTCTACTCCTGTCTTGGACACAAGCTATATTACCTTGGGATGCTAATTTTTTCTTAGCATGGGAAGGAGGCAATGGCGAACCATTTCTGAAAAACCAGAAAACTTCCGGGACTTAGCCCTGTTATTCTCCACAATCTTCTGTGAAATATGAACCGATTTATTAATTACATAAACATGGACTCTAACCTCAGAATCAATATAAAAGCTATGAGTGGTACAAAAAGGCATGGAAAGATACATGCTCGGCATTACAAGACAAGATAGAAAGATCTGCACATGGATTAGAAAACAAATGAAAGTATATGTGGGGTAGAAATCCAGCAGGTTCTGACAGGTTCTGGAGAACCGGTAGTGGAAATTTTGAGTAGTTCAGAGAACAGGCAAACACCACCTCTGGTGGGGTGGGAATGGAGATTTTGCAATATCCTTTCCCCAGGAGCGGTGAGACAATGGGGATTTTGCAGTATCCTTTCCCTGGAATGGGGTGGGAATGGAGATTTTGCAGTATCCTTCCCCTGCCACACCCATCAAGCCACACCAACCAAGCCACACCATGCCCACCAAGCCACGCCCACAGAACCGGTAGTAAAAAATTTGGATTTCACCACTGAGTATATGATGTAATCAAGAGAATGAAAGAATTGAAATGGAAATAGGCTGGTCATCAGAGGTGGGTTTCACATAATTTTACCACCGGTTCATTGCACACCAAAAATGTGAGCGTGCGTGGCATGCACACATGCATGCGACTTGTGGCTAAATAGGACGGCATAGCGCCGGGGCAGGTGGACAGGTGGGTTGGCCCACCCACAGGTTGCCACTACCGGTTCGCTTTAACCGGTCCGAACTAGCTGAATACCACCACTGCTGGTCATATCGAAAGAAGAACTGATGGTAAGTGGATCAAGGCAGTCATAGAATGGATCCCACTTGATTAAAAAGCATCCACGAAAGAGACCTAAAAAAAAAAAAGATGGATTGATGACATCAGCAAGTATTGTGGGCCCAATTGGCAAAAGAAAGCTCAGGACCGTATTGGTTAGAAAGATGCGGAAGAAGCCTTCATCCTAAAGTGGATAGACAATGGTTCAAATCATGTTTGTATTTGTATTTGCATTTGCATTTGTATTATTTGTATTTGTATTATTTGTATTTGTATTATTTGTATTTGTATTATTTGTATTTGTATTATTTGCATTTGTATTTGTATTTGTATTTGTATTATTTGTATTTGTATTATTTGTATTTGCATTTGTATTATTTGTATTTGTATTATTTGTATTTGTATTATTTGCATTTGTACTTGTATTATTTGTATTTGTATTTGTATTTGTATTTGTATTATTTGTATTTGTATTATTTGTACTTGTATTATTTGTATTTGTATTTGTATTTGTATTATTTGTATTTGTATTATTTGTATTTGTACTTGTATTATTTGTATTTGTATTTGTATTTGTATTATTTGTATTTGTATTATTTGTACTTGTATTATTTGTATTTGTATTTGTATTATTTGTATTTGTATTATTTGTATTTGTATTATTTGTATTTGTATTTGTACTTGTATTATTTGTATTTGTATTTGTATTATTTGTATTTGTATTTGTACTTGTATTATTTGTATTTGTATTTGTATTATTTGTATTTGTATTTGTACTTGTATTATTTGTATTTGTATTTGTATTTGTATTATTTGTATTTGTATTTGTACTTGTATTTTTGTATTTGTATTTGTATTTGTATTATTTGTATTTGTATTTGTACTTGTATTATTTGTATTTGTATTTGTATTTGTATTATTTGTATTTGCATTTGCATTATTTGTATTTGTATTTGTATTATTTGTATTTTTATTTGCATTTGTATTGTTTGTATTTGTATTTGTATTATTTGTATTTGTATTTGTATTTGTATTATTTGTATTTGTATTTGTATTTGTTCACTTCCAAGATTGGAATAAATGTGTTCATTGGATTTTGTGTTAAATTGTGGGGAAAATACTTCCCCTCTGTAACAGAAATACTGAAATTTCTATATACACCATTACTGTAGAAAGGAAGAGAAAAAATATTGCTATACCTACTTACAGGGAGGAATATAAGTGAAGCAGATTACTACTGTCAATTAAACTTAATTAAATTCAAGTCTGTCATTAAAATCACATCAAGTAGAAATCACCTTCATTAGTACTTAGCTTTATATAAACACCATATTCTATAAAGCTTTATATAAACACTATTTTCAAATGTTACCAGCTTGTAAATCCACAGCTTCATGAATAAACAAAATTGCTGGCAACCAACTTTATAAAAGTTATGTTAACAATGATACAAGTACCACCAATTAGTAACCAGTGTCCTGCCAAAAACCAAAGACAATCATATCCCACTGGAATGCAAAAAAAAAGCCACAGACTGATCATTTTTACTTAATATACAGTTGTGCCCAAAATTGTGGAAAACCCAATTAATAGAAGCAATCCTTCCATCTTGGTTTCACATTATAACAGCAGCAGAACTAAAAGACTTTGTTGTGGCTCTGTTACCTGAGCCTGTGTTATCGGAGGGAGAAGGCTCCAAACATGAAGGAGAGAAGTTGGCCAGGCTTCCCTCTCCAGGACCCTCCTCTCTGGCAATGCCTCAGGTGTCTCCTGAAGGAGAAGAGATTGGCTAGGAGCCAGGTATCTCCATGCAGTCGGACAGTGACGGAGATAAGTCTTGGCTGGATCCACGCCAGCGTCGGAGAGACAGGCGCGTGCAGCAGAAGAGGAGGCGTGCCAGAGATTAGGCTGAGTCACTGGACCACACCCCACAGGGGATAAAAGAGGGTGAGGTGGCCATTCAGACAAAACAAACTACTAGCGAGTCACATTGTATCTTTGAAACAACATTATCTGCCTTTGGATTTAATATGGACTGGACTTGACAATTGTTGAACTGTCTGTATCTTATTTGGGTTTACCTGTCGGAGGAACACCCCCTCCCTCTGAGTAAATTTCTTGGCAAGCAGGTACTGGGTTGCTGCCAAGCCTCTTGTCGAAAGAATTTGTTGCCTGCCAGTTTTATTTAACCCCTGGCTATCTGTTTGTGTGCGTGTGTGAGACGGAGACAGAACAGACTTGGTTCACTCCATGGGAAGACGTTGTAAGGCCTTAATTCATGCTAAAGGTTACCCAACTAAGTATTAACTGACATGATAATTTTTGTATACCTCTACCTTTTTCTATGGTGATAATTTTTATATATCTTGTTTTTTCTATGTTTTACTTTTCTTCTTTATACTGTAACTGCTATTCTAATAGCAAATCCTTCATAAAAGTTATTGCATTACATTCTTCATTAAATTATCTTTCCATTAATATATAATTTTATGGTACTACTCCCCCCCCCCAAAAAAAGTGGTGCTATTAGTTAGCTCTAGAAAATATACTTTTCCCAAAAGGTTTCCACAATTTTGGCCACTACTGTAGGCAGGACAATGTAGATCAATATTTCACCAAATGCTTTATATAGGCATGTTATGCAGAATCCAATCTGGGTTGGTCACTGGGTCTAGAAGCTTAGAAGAAAAAATCTCTGGTTTCAGTGACTGTCCCAGGTTGGATCCTGCAGCATTATCCTGGGACATGTATATTTTCCTTCATTCGTGAGACATGTTATCAAGTATATCATAAATAATACTGTGTTTCCCCAAAAATATGACCTACCTTGAAAGTAAGTCCTAGCTTGAGGCCCAATATAACCCTATCCCCAAAATAAACCCTAATTAAGACCCCGCCCACTCCAGGGTACATGAGTAGAAAAAAAAGCTAGAGTGGGAATGGGGGGGGTGGATGTCAGGGCTGGAAGCCATCTTTTTCATTGGATCTTCAGGCCTGCCACATTTACTACTCTGGGAAATTGGGAGGGGGATTGTATGGAGCCAGGGTGATATACGGTCATAATAACATTCCTTTCTCACAGAATCAAGGTCATCTTGCCCTGCACCTGGAGGGCTGGAACTGGGAGGCATCTCCAGTTGGGAGGGTGATTTGATTGGACCATGTGATGGACATGTGGGGGTTGGGCAGAGACTTGAACGTTCTTTTGGATGGGGAAAAGCTGGAAGCTTTCAGATTCGGCTTTTCCCAGATGTGCCAATATGACACCTCTAATAAAATGGAACTTTGAGGAAACTCAAGCTTTGGAGTTTTCTTCTTTCATTGGGGGTGTTACTTGGCACCCTGACAGTGGAGCTGCCCTACTACTTACCTTCGGACAGTTGCAGCCAGGCCTTGCACACAACGGCTCATTTCTTCTGCAGCTGGCAAGGTTTTCATGAAGGCCTCCGTAGTCGATAACAGAGCTCTGGGTCAATCTGGAGCTCTGTTATCAGCTGGAGAGGCCTTCAGGAAAGCCTTGCTGGCCTTGCCAGATGAAAAAGTTCCAGAAGGCCTCTGACAGTGAAAAGGAGGCCGGGGGTGATGTACGCAAATGTGGTGAGTCAGTGGACATCATCCACCCCCCCAAAATAAGACCTGGTGCCTTTTTTTTGGTAGCAAAAAAAGTATAAGACAGGGTCTTATTTTGGGGAAAACATGGTTAATAGCTCCTTGGTCAATCTTCTTTAGGAACTTTTAAAAATCAGCTCATTCCCCAGCACTAATTTTAAGCATTTTTCTCTCTATATCAGTTGTTTACTCCTTTTATTGTAAAAACCATCTTGATCATTCTAGCATAAAAGTCCAGTTTTAATTTCAGGGCCATTGTTCTAGTACAGGGGTCAGCAACTGTGGCTCTGGAGCCACATGCGGCTCTTTGGGCCCTCTGCTGTGGCTCCCTGTCATGTGATCCCACCACTGCCCTGCCCCGCCCCTCACCCTCCCCTCCCAATCACTCCTATCCTGGCCTGAGAAGGTAAGGGCAATGGGAGATGGAGAAGTGGCCAGGGCAGAGACAGAAAGATAGAGAGAGAGGGGGAGAGAGAGGAGGGAGGGAGGGAGGGAAGAGAGATATATGTCAAAAGGGTTTTGTGTTTTTTTACAACTGGCTCTCTGCCCTAATGACCAGCTGGGTAGGCGTGGCTAGTGGGTGGGTGTCATGTGACTGGTGAAAGTGAGTGACATCAAGTTGGCCACGCCCACCCATGTTTTGTGCCTCCCGGTGTTTTCTTTTCTGTGGGAAACGGGTCCAAATGGCTCTTTGAGTGCTTAAGGTTGCAGACCCCTCTTCTAGTATTATCTTGACGGATCATATTATGGTTCCTTTCCAGCCTTGCTATAAATTTCCTGGTTCTGACTTTACATAATTGGCTACATAATGCTCTAGAGCTGGCTTAGAAACAAGTTTCAGTCCTTATTTATGCAACAGACAACACAGTACAACTGGCACGGATTTAGGTTGGCCTAAAAAACATTGTGATTCCTGAAAGGGTTCTACGAAGAGGAAATTGGATCAATTAACTGCGATAGGACCAAAGTTACAGTCTCGAAAATATACAACACTATGGCTTTTGCAAAACTGGGCATGACATTCAATGTCTGTGGAGATTCTCAGTCATCCAGGTCATAGTTGTCCCAAAGGTGCTTTTTTTTCAAGAGGCAACTGGACTTTCTTGTTTTTTCTCTGAAGATGTTTCACTTCTCATCCAAAGAGCTTCTTCAGTTCCGACCGGATGGTGGGACTGAGTGGTGGGATCCATTCTCCACCATCCAGTCAGAGCTGAAGAAGCTTCTTGGATGAGAATCAAAATGTTTTCAAAGAAAAAACAGAAAGTCCCTTTTTTTCTTGAAAAAAGCACCTTTGGGACACTGATTCAGTATCAAATTATTTTGCCAGTTTCTTAGGGAAAGATTCTTAAAAATTAGAGATTGCTTCCCTTCTTGGATGTGAAGCAAGATGTCTTCAAAGAAAAAACAGAAAGTCTTGAAAGTACCTTTGGAACGTAATATTCAAATATCCCTAAATAGCTTTCCAAGTTATGGAGAACCAGAATACATATCTAGAGGATGCCATATAGAAGGGACAGAAGTCACATTGTCTATTCAAGCCTTTTACAGTTAGTCCTTGACTTATGACCATAGCTTTCTGTTGCTAAGGGACATACTGTAGTTTAATTTTGCTCCATTTTATGACCGTTCTTGTCATGGCTGTTAAATCAATCATTATAGTTGTTAAGTTTGTCACCTAGTTATTAAGTGAATCCGGCTTCCCCATTGACTTGGCTTGTCAGAAGGTCACAAAACGGGATCACGTGACCCTGAGACTCGTCATAAATATGAGTCAATTGCCAAGCATCTGAATTTTGATCACGTAATCATGGGAGTGCTGTAACAGTTGTACGTGTAAAAAAAATTGGTCATAAGTCACTTTTTTTTTTGCTGTTGTAACTTCGGACAGTCCCTAAACAAATAGTTATAAGTCGAGGACTACCTATAGAGCTCAGGAGCATTATATACCCAATCAGCAATTAACTATTTATAAATCCAGCCAGATCAATCTCTGTATTCCTACTGATCGAATCTTGTACAAATCCTTTACGGATGGATCTCCAATCTTTAAATTTTGGAGAAATATATTTCAGGTACCACAAGGCAGCTCTAATATTGTGCAAAAGGTTTAGACTCTATGGTGGCTTAGTACATTGAATTATTGGATTAAAAACAGTTTTCTGCCTCATGGAATGGGTCTTATTTTTTTTTCTCTGATAAATTTATTAGCTGGTGGAACACCTCCATTCTGCACAAATTGGATTGTTCTGGTTATATTAGACTTAGGTCCCAATTGTGCCTAAGCCAAGCTGTACAACATATGTTCAGGTTCTGTACTATATTCGGTTATTCTCTAAATCACACTACAAGAGAAGTCTACTTTCTAGACGCCATGCATGTAAGCCAGATAATGTTTAATAGCACTTTGTCTATAAATTTTATATGACCATTGAATTGCTATCATTTTAATATTAAATATTGCTTTAATAGTGATGGGTGCTTTTGAAATATTCATGTACTGATATTTGGGCCTGTACCAAACTCTCAGAATTATTGCAACCATAAATTACGACGTAAGTATCATCAACAACAAATAGTATTTTTAATGGATAGTTACAATTAGCTGCTGTCGATCAGCTGAGCACAGTTTGGTTCTCACTGGCTCGGAGTTGTGTAGTCTGAGCTCCAAAGTATTTCTTTTTGGCAAAGAGTTTCTCAACTTTTTATTTTTTGTCTCATTGATGGATAGGCAAGGGAGAATGGAATAGCTAAAATAAATAACTTTTAAACCCGTTTAAGCATTACCAGGAAAAATAGGATTCCTTGAGTCAAATAGCAGAGTTTACAACAATGGCAAATGAAAACATTGAAGTGCCAGAAGAAACTACGGGATGTTGATCTGTATTGCCACAATCCATCAAAAGCACCTATTCAAGACAATCAAGATTTGCCTGGGTCGACAAAATGTCAGAACAATCTCATGAAAAAAGAAATTAATGAGACACAGCTCACAACTTGTTTGTGAGTGGCATGCCTCTTTCCTTCAGATTAGCACAATACTGGATTGAACAGCATTAACGGAATTGGAAGGGACCTTGGAGATTATCTACTCTAACCCCCTGCATGAGTAGGAAACCAACACTATTTCAGACAAAGCTTCCAGTGATGAGGCATCCACAACTTTCATAAAAAAGATGTTGAGACTCTAGAAAGAGTGCAGAGAAGAGCAACCACGATGATGAGAGGACTGGAGGCTAAAACATATGAAGAATGGTTGCAGGAACTGGATAGGTCTAGTTTAATTAAAAGAAGGACTAGGGGAGACATGATAGCATTCTTCCAATATTTGAGGAGCTGCCACAAAGAAGAGGGAGTCAAACTATTCTCCAAAGCACCTGAAGGCCAGACAAGGAATAATGGATGGAAACCAGTGGTGAAATCCATTTTTTTACTACCAGATCTGTGGGCGTGGCTTGGTGGGCGTGGTGTGGCTTGGGCGTGGCAGGGGAAGGATATTGCAAAATCTCCATTCCCACCCCAATCTGGGGCCAGCCAGAGGAGGTATTTGCCAGTTCTCCAAACTGCTAAAAAAATTTCCGCTACCGGTTCTCCAGAACCTGCTGGATTTCATCCCTGATGGAAACTGATCAAGGAGAGATTCAACCTGGAAATAAGGATAAATTTTCTGACAGAGAACAATCAACCCAGAAGTTGCCTTCGGAAGTTGTGGGAGCTTCATCACTGGAAGCTTTCAAGAGGAGATTGGACTGCCACTTGTCAAAAATGGTGTTGGGTCTGCTTGGACGGGGGGTTGGATTAGATGACCTACAAGATCCCTTCCAACTCTGTTAATCTGTATCTGTAACTACTTCTAAAGGCAAGCTGTTCCACTAGTTAATTGCTCTCACTGTCAGGAAACTTCTCCTTCGTTCTAGGTTCCTTCTCATCTTGACTAGTTTCCATTCGTTATTTCTTTTCTTGCCTTCAGGTGCTTTGAAAAATAGGTTGATCCCCTCTTCTTTGTGGCAGCCCCTAAATATTGAAACACTGCTATCATGTCTCCCCTGGTCCTTTTCTTCACTAGACTAGACATGCCCAATTCCTTCAACTGTTTTTCATATGATTTAGCCTCCAGCCCTCTAATCCTCTTGTTGCTCTTCTTTGTACTCTTTCTAGAATCTCAACTTCTTTTTTTTTAATATTGTGGTTGCCAGAACTGGACACAGTATTCCAAGCATGGCTGCACTAAAGCAGTACTATTACTTCCTGTGTGATCTTGATTCTATCCCTTATTAATACCGCCTAGGATTGCATTGGCTTTTTTATCTGCTGCTGCACACTGTTGGCACATATTTCAGTGATTGTCCACTTGTAATTTATAAGGGACGCAGTGGCTCAGTGCTAAGACACTGAGCTTGTCGATCGAAAGGTCAGCAGTTCAGCGGTTCAAATTTTGTTGTTGTTGTTGTTTAATGACACCATAATCCCTTGTAGGGTGGAGTCTGGGCAACTAAATGGAGCTGAGTGTTTACTGTCCGGATGCCCTTCCTGTCACCAATGCGGAGTTTTGCAGCAGTTATATTCTTACTGTGCCCAGAGAGAGAACTCACAGCTTCTACCTAGGATCAAACTCACAGCCTCCAGATTGTGAGGCGAGAGCTCCACCTCTAGGCCACCGCACCAGTCTCAGAGATGCTGTAATAATGAGTCAAATTTTCCAGACTTAAAAAAAAAAGGCAAGACTAAGAGATAAGAAAGAGTGACAGCATTCCGGATTCTTTTATACCCTCAGTTTGGTCCTCTTGGTGATAATTTCAATAGGAATATGTATAGAATATAGTAATCCCTTAATACAAGTATGTTGTATTAGATTTGGTGGTCTTATATATTCAGCATGCACATGGTTTCCCTCTCCCACTTTCCCTCTCTCTCTTGATCCTACAGTGCAGAACAGATCACCCTGTGCTGTTAAGGAACAGAAGAAATTAAAATTGCATTTCATAAGAGCATGATTATATTCCTATTCCTTAGCGATCACCATTTAAAAGCAAGCCTGAGCTGCTGAGCTTACTTTGTAGCTATCATGATTAACAACCTAAGCTCTCTCCTCCATGAATTTATTTCATTTCTTTAAAAAAAAAAAATATGGGTGGCCGATTCTAAAATTATGTGGAAACATATTCCCTTGTTTAATTAAGCACTGTTTGATAGAGGGGGAAAAAAATCAGATTCAGACAGCCTGGGTCCCTTGAATTATGAAAGAAGTAAGGAAAAAGAAAATGTATTCTATTCCCTATATAAATACTTAATTTTATTCAGGCAATCAAGCAACATTTTATTCAAGCTGGCAAGAGAATAGTTACAGCTATGCCCTTTTGCTGTCTTGAAGACTTGTGTTCTGCAAAGCTCAGTAATCGAAGAATCGTTTCAGTGTAAAAGCTTGTGTTCATTTTTCACTTGGGTTTGGTAGCTACTGGGGCTTCAAAAGTACAGAATCATTAGAGAAATCAGCCTCTCTTGGAAGACCCAATGGAGGAGGAGGAGGAGGAGGAGGAGGAGGAGGAGGAGGAGGGAGGAGGAGGAGGAGGAGGAGGAGGAGGAGGAGGAGGAGGAGGAGGAGGAGGAGGAGGAGGATGAGCAGGAAGAAGAAGAAGAGAAGAAGAAGAAGAAGAAGAAGAAGAAGAAGAAGAAGAAGAGGAAGAGGAAGAGGAAGAGGAAGAGGAAGAGGAAGAGGAAGAGGAAGAGGAAGAGGAAGAGGAAGAAGAAGAAGAAGAAGAAGAAGAAGAAGAAGAAGAAGAAGAAGAAGAAGAAGAAGAAGAAGAAGAAGAAGAAGAAGAAGTAGTAGTAGTTCAGATCATTTATCTACTCTTCCGTGAAGATCTGCAAAACAGAATATCAATAGAGGGTTAGGGTTAAATTCCTATCATATATCAGATCTTTTTTATTCTGAAATAAACTTGCGAAATACAATAAAGCCATTTCTGTTATATTTTACTCAGAATGATAAATAATGTTACATTAAATATGCATTGGTTCCCCACCTCTCCTATTCCAATGTCTACTGCTAGATAGAACTTTGTCTTGTTTAGATAAATGTAATTGAATGAAGTTGAATAGAGGTTGCATTGTAAATGCTTACAAAATCTCCATAATAAAATAATTTATTTATTTGATTGATCGATTGATTTTTATACCATGCTTTTCAGGCATCTATTTAATGAAAACAACCGTTTTTTTCTCTCCCTCGATATGTTATACATGGTTGCAATGAGACAGCATTGTTTATTTAGATCCTTGTTTAATATTCAGCAAGTCCTACCATTTAATCTTCTACATCAAGGAATATCCCTCCGATTAATTGAAGAATTAGAGTAAAATCACCTTGCTGCATTTTTCAGTTCCTTCAGATAATTTTCAAACATTACTGAATGTGCACCTATAGAAAGAAAACAATTAAAAACCAGTCTTAATGTTGATCTCTTATGACTGTTGAGATACATTGAGATTGATTTCATGCAGTTCTTCAGCAGATTGGTAAAACAGAACACAAATGCCTTATTATGACTATATATAAATTCATGCCTAGTTCCCCTGTTCTCTGCACTTCTCACATAGACAACAAACTCAGATCTTGATGCAATTATGCAATTATGTGACTCATCTAACTCATGGTACAATAGTTATGATTAAAAGTCTGTAGAGGTTCTCAGTCATCCAGGTCAAGGTTGTCCCAAAGGTGCTTTTTCAGGAGGCAACTGAACTTTCTTGTTTTTTTTTTTCTTTTGAAGACGTTTCGCTTTTAACTATACAATTTGGGATGATGAACGTCCTTTGAATGGTGTGGGAGTAGGAATGGATTTCCAGAGGAAAAAATTGTAGATTACAGGAACCACGAGCACTACTCAGGTGACCCTGATAAACACAGATAAACCTCCAAGTGCTTCAACAACCCTCTAAAAGGATGCAAATGACCAGCAAATGACCTTGGGATGCAAGGAATATAAATCCTTCCATTCCCCACCATCCAGTCAGAGCTGAAGAAGTTTCTTGGATGAGAAGTGAAATGTCTTCAAAGAAAAAATAAGAAAGTCCAGTTGCCTCCTGAAAAAGCACCTTTGGGACAATAGTTATGAGTCTTAAAAAGGCAGCTTAGGCTTTAAAGCTCCTTGTACTCAACTAATGTCCACTTCATTTAACTCAAATGGAGGCTAGGATGAACAATATGGGATGCAAAGTTATACACTAAATACTATCTTGAGTTCCATGGAATAGAAGTTTTTGTTAGTTGCAAAGTCGTGTCTGACCCATCACGACCCCATGTACAACTTTCCTTCAGGCCTTCCTGTCCTCTACCATCCTCTACCATCCTCTGGAGACCATTTAAGCTCACGCCAACTGCTTTAGTGACTCCATCCAGGCACCTTATTCTCTGCCGTCCCCTTCTTCTTTTGCCCTCAATCATTCCCAGCATTAGGCTCTTCTCCATTGAGTCCTTCCTTCTCATCAGGTGGCCAAAGTATTTGAGTTTCATCTTCAGGATCTGGCCTTCTAGAGAGCAGTCAGGGTTGATCTCCTCTAGGACTGACCGGTTTGATCGCCTTGCTTTCCAAGGGACTCGCAGGAGTCTTCTCCAGCACCAGAGTTCAAAGGCCTCAATTCTTTGGCATTCAGTCTTTCTTACAGTCCAACTTTCACAGCCATACATTGCAACTGGGAAAACCATAGTCTTGACTGTGTGTACTTTTGTTGGTAGAGTGATGTCTCTGCTTTTTAGTAAGCTGTCTAGATTTGCCATAGCTTTCCTCCCCAGGAGCAAACGTCTTATAATTTCTTGGCTATAAAAGTGGAATAGTTGGAATAAAAGTAAGTGTGATAAATAAATGTACCGTAACTCTCTCTCACTTTCCATGGATTCTGAAGTTTAGTTGGAGCTCCAAAATATGTGGGGGAATTCAAATGACAATAAAATCTGAGACATCCCTAGAGATCGTTCACCTTCCCCTCCACCCCCCGAAAGCAGTAATGTCAGCTTTTACGTAATGTGTCAATTTCTCACATGCATATTTATCAGCCAGTAATTTGCATGTATGAAAAGGCCATGACATATACACCGTAGAGAAAGAAAACCATGCAACCATAAACACAATTCCATGAAATTACTTGCCAGCCTCAGTTGCAGTTTGCATGTTTTGGTTCTTCTTGTTAAGAAATCACCATGACTACCATTTTGAGAGCCTCTTAGCACAAAGACACACACACACACACACACACATGCAGAGGTGGGAGAGGGGCAAGCTTTTGCATCTGAACATTGTGGAAACTTGTCAGAGAGAGCAGGTCACTGGATTAAGATTTTGTGGGTTTTCTCTTACAGTTTGAAAAAGAGAGATTTTTTTTTAAAAAAATATATGCTATATTAAAATACTTTAGGGACTACATCATAGGGATGTGTGAGTGTACATGTGTATAGTGGAAAATTATGTTGCCATCTTTTAAAGTTGTGATCGGAAGAGGCTCCAGGGACTGGAAGGAGATTGAGATGAAATATCTCACGGAACAAGAAATTAAGTAAAGGATAGTGATTTCGATTACGGTCCATGTGCAATGTAAGCACACAAAGGAAGAAAGGCGAAAGCTTTTTATTAAAGGGATTTAATTTGCTTACATTATATGCGATCAAATGGACACTGAACATGATGGGCTCTTCTTCTATCTTTCAAAATGTTGGCCAGAGGAGAGGATGATAATCTCAGGCAAGAACTGAATTCTGGATGTTCAGAAATGGAAAGTAACCATAGCATTTTTGTAGAATTTAGATTAACAGAGTTGGAAGGGACCTTGGAGGTCTTCTAGTCCAACCCCCTGCTTAGGCAGGAAACCCTACACCACTTCAGACAAATGGTTATCCAACATCTTCTTAAAAACTTCCAGTGTTGGAGCATTCACAACTTCTGGAGGCAAGTTGTTCCACTGATTAATTGTTTGAACTGTCAGGAAATTTCTCCTTAGTTCTAGGTTGCTTCTCTCCTTGATCAGTTTCCATCCATTGCTTCATGTCCTGCTTTGTGGTGCTTTGGAGAATAGCTTGACTCCCTCTTTTTTTGTGGTAGCCCCTGAGATACTGGAACACTGCTACCATGTCTCCCCTAGTCCTTCTTTTCATTAAATTAGACATACCCAGTTCCTGCAACCGCTCTTTATATGTTTTAGCCTCCAGTCCCCTAATCATCTTTGTTGCTCTTCTCTGCACTCTTTCTAGAGAAATTTTTGTTTCTTTCAATCTAGAAATATAGATTGAAGATAAAGAAAAAATCAAGGTGTAATTGGTCCAACTTAGTTCCCAAGCCCAGAGAAAAGAGATCAAGTGCCACCACTTGCTTAAAGAGTTTTGAAGTCCATCTATCCATCCTCCTGTCAGTCCATCCTTCTTCCCTCCCTCCCTCCTCTTAAATACATATTCTGGAATGTCCTCACAGTCAACATTACACATGACTTTCCTATTTTGACATATGTCTATCTTACATGTAGGTACTGACCATTTGGTTACATAAATGACCTCAGTCCAAATATTGGATCAAGCAAAAATAGGCAACCAATAATCTTCCTTCCTTCCTTCCTTCCTTCCTTCCTTCCTTCCTTCCTTCCTTCCTTCCTTCCCATCTTCTGTTCAAATTATAACACATGAACTTTGTAGATGAAAGGAAAACCTCCCTTGGCAGAGGATGAAAGACAGAAAGTGTTCGATTGATGTCTTGCCTTTAAATTCTAGTGGCAATTTATTACTTCACTACTGACCATTAAGAATTTGGTGGCCTTTTACAATAGCCCTTAGAATCAAGTGACAAATTAAAAGAGAAAACTCAAGATTCAAGATTCCCAGAAACCATTCTCTTCAGTGATGTGATAATTCCCAAATAGTAACTGGGAAATACATATCTCGGCTGAAATTATTCTGATTTCAGCATTGGGGAAAAAATAACTAAATCATGTTGTACTGGTGACCTTATGAAAACGTCCATGCTGTTTTCTTATCAGTAATATGCAAGTTGTGTGCTATTTCCAGAGGTGATATTCACCAGGTTCGGACCAGGAGAACCGGTAGTGGCAACCTGTGGGTGGGCCCACCACCCCCACCCACCAGCCTGGCACAATCCCATCATATATCACTGTGTTTTGGGCGCCGACACACATGTGCGGATGGTGCATGTGAGCAAATTGCCGTGTTGTTTGATGTCACATTTATGTGCGGATTGTGAGCCGAGGTGGTGCAGTGGTTAGGGTGCAGTACTGCAGCTACTTCAGCTGACTGCTAGTTCAGCAGATCAGTGGATCAAATCTCACCGGCTCAAGGTTGACTCAGCCTTCCATCCTTCCGAGGTGGGTAAAATGAGGACCCAGATTGGACACACAAGGAACTTGTCTCTGGTGCATAAGCTCTCAGTGTACGTAAAGAAAAAATAAAATATATTCATCAAGAATCATAAGATGCAACAGTTAGTGATAGTCATAGGATACTAATAAGCAATCAAATCATACTAAGAAACAATAAAACAATATAAATTGTAAAGATACAAGTAACATGGTAAAAATAGAATAGAATAGAATAGAATAGAATAGAATAGAATAGAATAGAATAGAATAGAATAGAATAGAATAGAATAGAATAGAATAGAATAGAATAGAATAGAATAGAATAGAATAGAATTTTTTATTGGCCAGATGTGATTGGACCCACAAGGAATTTGTGTTGGTGCATACGCTCTCGGTGTACATAAAAGAAAAGATACATTTGTCAAGAATCATAAGATACAATACTTAATGATAGTCCTAGGGAAACAGTCAATATAAATCTTAAGGATACCAGCAACAAGGTTACAGTCATACAGTCATAAGTGGGAGGAGATGGGTGATAGGAATGATGAGAAGATTAATAGTAATGCAGATTTAGTAACTAATTTGACAGTGTTGAGGGAATTATTTGTTTAGCAGAGTGATGGCATTCAGGAAAAAACTTTCCTTGTGTCTAGTTGTTCTTGTGTGAATGAATGGATGGATGAATAGCAAAAGGTCAGAAAATTCAGCAATAACATTATGGACTTATAACTGGAGTCAATAATTTCGAAGGATCTCTAATTTATTTCTTCACCATTCTGATCCAGAAACCATCAACAGCCTCCATCAGGAATGAAGACCATGTTCCAAAAAGGCCATGCACAGGGAGATATAGAATTATCTTTTTTTTAGATGCCATGTATTTAGATGATATAGACTGAAGTTTTCCCCACCATATGGCAATGCACAGTGCACAGCATGAGCCTTCAAACCAGAAGAGAACATTTAAACTAATGATACAAAATTTCAGCATTTCCGAAGATGAATCTAATCCTTTTTCTGACAGTGAAAGTGTTATGCAAGCCATGACTGTGCCTCGAAGTTTATTAGGTCTCTTTTTAAAATAAAAATAAAAATAAAGGAAATGCTTTATTCAACCCTGTCCATCAACTGCACAAATTTAGTCACCTTCCAAAATATGTCAGCCTTCTGAGATATTTCAGGTCAGAAACTAGAAAATAAGAAATACTAGAACTAGATAGATAGATAGATAGATAGATAGATAGATAGATAGATAGATAGATAGATAGTGTTGTGGTCTGCCAGCAGCCTGCAGACCTGGCTGCAGAGTCGGACAGTGAGGAGGCTAGGGAGGACAATGGGCCAGTCCTGGAGTCAGGGGAAGGCCCAGATGAGGACTCTGTGTCGGAGGCAGAGAAGGGGCCAGGGCCATCTGGGAGCGATGCGCAGACTCCAGCGCCTCCAGAGGCAGATAGTAGAGAGGCAGAGGAACAGGAAGAGCCTGTTCCTAGTGCACCCCTGTGCAGAGCTGCCAGAAGGCAAGAGCAGCTAAAGCAAAAAGGATGACTCGGGAGTAAGGCCAGGAGATGATTGGCCCCTCACAGAAGGCTTAAAAGAGCAGCAAAGGCTCTTGGGATCTTTGTAGGAAAGCAACGTTGCTACATTTGTTTCTTGTCAGCATCTCTTGCTTCTGAACTTTTGCTAAGAAAAGCCTTTGGCAGGGTGCCAAAGAAGACAAAGGTTGGTGATAAGGCTGAAGGACTGTTATGAAGAATTTGTTTTGGACTTTATTTGGACTAAGATGAGAATGAAGTAATTGTAGCTGTTCTAATGATAAAGCTGTTCTAATAAAATATGTTTGTTTAGGACTAATTGTGTCTGGTAATAACTACTTGGGCCTAGGTCACAACAGATAGATAGAGATATAGAGATATACTGTAGAGTTATAGACATATAGAGATATAGAGATATATAACATAATCCTGAAAACTTGCCAATGTCCCCACTTTTGACTCTTATAATAAAAACAGTCAAGACAATTTCATTTTAAGGTTCTTCCTCACCCTTTGTTGTTTTCCTAGACTGAATTGATGTTTTGCATAATATTGTCCATATATCTTCTCCTGGATAACCTCTTTGCACCTCTATGCCATGTTACACCAGATGTGTGAAATTACCCAGTCGAAGAGAGTATTTGTAGTTCAGGGTTGAACCAAGGACTATAGGGTTGTAGTCCTTGGTTCTTTCAGAGCTCAGTTGTTTCGGACATTTCAGTACCCAATTAAGTAACATCATCTGTAGTGTGTGGAATGCTGGAGAAGACTCCTGTTAGTCTCTTGGACTGCAAGGTGATCAAACCAGTCAGTCCTAGAGGAGATCAACCCTGACTGCTCTTGAGAAGGCCAGATCCTGAAGATGAAACTCAAATACTTTGGCCACCTAATGAGAAGGAAGGACTCACTGGAGAAGAGCCTAATGCTGGGAACAATTGAGGGCAAAAGAAGAAGGGGACGGCAGAGAACGAGGTGGCTGGATGGAGTCACTGAAGCAGTCAGCATGAGCTTAAATGGATTCTGGGGGATGGTAGAAGACAGGAAGGCTTGGAGGAACATTGTCCATGGGGTCATGATGGGTCAGACATGACTTTGCAACTAACAACAAAGTGTGTGGAAATCCTTGCATTTTTCAACTTGATATGGTCATTGATGAGTAGACAACAAGTTCCCTGATTGGGGAAGTTGGAAAATGGATTTCAGAAGTTCATCCCAATGTTTTTAAGGACACATTTTGCAAAAGCCAAACATTTTTTTCCCCTCATCTGAGTTTGGCTTGATGTTGAAGATATATGTGGTCGGTTGGGGAATGGAAAGCATTGGGACACAAATTTTGAATTTCAGTGGTAAACCTCTGTGGGTTAGTAGCTACACATGAAATGCAAAAGGCCCAAGACTGAGGAATAAGCCTCGTATTTATTTTATTTATTTATTTATTTATTAAATTTCTATACCGCCCTTCTCCAAAAAGGACTCAGGGCGGTGCACAGCCAAAGTAAAAACAGAGCATACAAGATTTAAAAACAATATTAAAATAATTAAATATTCTGGCCGTAAATTAAAACAACCCAATTTAAAATCAATTTAAAATTAAACTCAAGCCAGCCCAGCTAGTTGAAATAAATAGGTTTTCAGGGCCCGACGAAAAATCTGGAGGTCTCTTATTGTACGTAACTCTGGGGGAAGGTTGTTCCAGAGGGTGGGCGCCATCACAGAGAAGGCTCTCCCCCTGGGGGTCATCAGCCGACATTGTCTGGCGGACGGCACCCTGAGGAAGCCCACTCTGTGCGAGTGTACTGGCCGGTGGGAGGCTATTGGTGGCAGAAGGCGGTCTCGTAAGTACCCCGGCCCTAAGCCATGGAGCGCTTTAAAGGTGGTCACCAACACCTTGAAGCGCACCCGGAAGACCACCGGGAGCCAGTGCAGCTCGCGCAGGAGAGGTGTCACATGGGAGCACCTCGTCGCCCCCATAATCCCACGCGCGGCCGCATTCTGGACCAGCTGGAGCCTCCGGGTGCACCCCAGGGGGAGCCCCATGTAGAGAGCATTGCAGTAGTCCAGGCAGGAAGTGACTAGGGCCTGAGTGACTGTGCGTAGAGAATCCCGATCTAGAAAGGGATGCAACTGGCGTATCAGGCGAACCTGATAAAAAGCCCCCCTGGCCACGGCCATCAAGTGGTCTTCTAAAGACAGCCGTGTGTCCAGGAGGACGCCCAAGTTACGAGCCCTCTCCGTGGGGGTATAGATCAGGGGTGGGTTCTACTTACCTTTACTACCAGTTTGCAACGGGAGCGTGCACGTCTGTGCATGCGCAGAAGCTTCTGCGTATGCCCAAATAATCAATTATGATCTCTGGGCAGGTGGACAGTGCCTAACACAGCTTTTACTACAGGTTCTAAAGAACCGGACAGAACTGGGAGCAACCCACCACTGGTATAGATTAAAGGAGAATGAAATGCTAGTTTTGGGCAACTATTACCTGAAAGATTTATGAGAGGGGTGGGTAGTGGGATCAAAGCTTCTACAATTCAGGCATTTTTATCGGATACAAAGATGATCAAATGGCCTTTTCATTAAAACTGGAGAAAGAGGGAGGAAAACTTGTACAATGCCCTGATTTATGGACCTACTACCTGGGTCAGTTCCCTCCTCTTGTCATAAAGTTAGTCAAAGAATTTCAATTTGTTCCACTCTTTTAGAACTCAACTTAATGATCTGTATAAATTACTAATGAAATGAAACTTTGGAGAAAACATGACAACATCATCATGCCTAGAGTATGAAGTAGAAGGAGGATTTGGTATCTCTCTCTCTCTCCTTCTCTCTGACACCTTCTTTGACCTCATAAGATGGAATTGTTAACAGTGTTTTCAAACTAGTTCGTCAAGATTCAAGCCAATCTAGACATCCTTGGAATTTAAGCTGTCAAGAAGTTTGTTGACTCCAAGAAGAACTACTTAGAGTTGAGAGCACCACAACAATGAAGAATTGCCACTCCTTAAAAGCAAACCAATAATCCATTTTATCCTGGGATAATGAACAAGCAGACAATGTCACCAATTTTCTTAAACTACACAACATTTACAGAACCTTTTCCTCACATTCAAATAATAATGATGCTTCAGGGCCTTTGAAATGTTTTCTGAAGTGCTCTGGAAGAACTCTTTCGTTTTTTAGCTTTTCAAAGATCTTCTTCTCTTTCTCTTCAATAGGGAAATGAATCATGATTTGCATATATTAAATATCTAATCTACCCACGGGTAGAAAAGGAATCTTACAGGCAATTACCAAAAAGAAAACTATGTATCTAGCCCAGAACAAAGGCTTATTGAGAATATTAATTAAAAAGAAGTATAGGATCTCAAAAAAAAAAAAAAAAAAGCTCAGCAAGTTGAAAACTGACTCGTCTTTGAGTTGGAAGTCACCTGGAAGTGTGGCAATATTGCAGAATAGACTTGGAAGTCAAAAACGAAATCTCAAAAGGCAATAATAGACTCCTTTCAAACAATTGCCAAGAGTGACTAGGAAAAGCAAAATCAGAAAACTATGTCTCACTTATTTTGGCTATGTCATGTGGGGGGAATTCGCTTTATGTTTGGAAGAGTTAGAAGGAAAAGGAACCATCCAAAGGCCATCAAAGAACATCATGGCTGGACACCATCAAAAGTGACACCAGCCAGAGCATAAAACAACTCAAAAGAAGTCATGCAACATCGGAAATGTGGAGAGACCTGGCCCTTAGAATTGCCAAGAATTGGAAACTGCTGAACGGATATCATTATCAATCATCATCATCACCAATCATCATCATTATCATCAACATCATCATCAGAAAAAAGCTATTGGGCTTATTATCAGGGAATGTCTTATTTTGGGGGGGAACTAGAGAGGCTCTGGAAGCTGGGTTCAGCAAAAAAGTCACTTCCTGTCCAACTGGAAGTTGGGAAACGGGCCATTCCGGGCCTCCGGAGGGCCTCTGAAGGGGTGGGGAAGGCTGTTTTCACCCTCCCCAGATGCATAGAGAGGATCTGGAGACAGGTGAGGAAGAAAAATGGGCCTACTGGGCCATTGCGTGGCAGGAGTGGGGGGTGAGGGGGGTCATGCACGCATGCGCAGGGTGGGGTGCATAGAATTATGGCTGTGAGCACGTGTGCGTGCAAACCTCCCCCGCCCCCCCCTTCCTGGCACGCGATGGCAAAAAGGTTAGCCATCACTGATATAGGTCCTCCTGCTTGAGCAGGGGGTTGGACTAGAAGACCTTCAAGGTCTCTTTCAACTTTGTTATTCTGTTCTTCTTTCAATGAGGTGGTCAGCAGCCCTCTACAAGGCAAGTGCAAGTTATTCACCTAATAACTTAGTTCTCCTTTCTTTGTGTCCATTTGCTTATTACATTTTCTTTTCTGAACTTTCGTGATTCTTTCTCCCAACCAATATATTACCACAAGACTTCTTTGAGATAGGTTAAGTTAACAAAGAGTGAGTGGAGCAAATTCACCTTAGGAGTTTTGTAACCAATATGGATGTGAATCTCGCTTTCAAAATTAACAATCCACTATTTGTAAGAATTATACCACAATAACTATTACATACAACCAGCAACTTCACTTCAGCTCTATGTGATTATGGTGAATTCATAAACACCACCTGTCTAACCATACCACTCTTAAGTTGTAGTTAAAGAGCTTGTGTCAACATGTAAAACGCAACATGATGTAATACATTGCAACTTTGTTTTGTTTGGCTTGGGTTTAACAATGTGCGGTTTGGGACATTCATTCTACTGCATAGAATAGAATAACAGAGTTGGAAGGGACCTTGGAGGTTTTCTAGTCCAACCCTCTGCTTAGGCAGGAAACCCTACACCAATTCAGACAAATGGTTATCCAGCATTTTCTTAAAAACTTCCAGTGTTGGAGCATTCACAACTTCTGCAGGCAAGTTGTTCCACTGATTAATTGTTCTAACTGCCAGGATATATCTCCTTAGTTCTAAGTTGCTTCTCTCCTTGATTAGTTTCCACCTATTGCTTCTTGTTCTACCCTCAGGTGCTTTGGAGAATAGTTTGACTCCCTCTTCTTGGTGGCAACCCCTGAGATATCAGAACACTGCTATCATGTCTCCCCTAGTCCTTCTTTTCATTAAACTAGCATACCCAGTTCCTGCAACCGTTCTTCATATGTTTTAGCCTCCAGTCCCCTAATCATCTTTGTTGCTCTTCTATAAGCTCTTTCTAGAGTCTCAACATCTTTTTTACATCATGGCGACCAAAACTGGATGCAGTATTCCAAGTGTGGCCTTACCAAGGCATTATAAAGTGGTATTAACACTTCACGTGATCTTGATTCTATCCTTCTGTTTATGCAGCCTAGGACTGTGTTGGCTTTTTTGGCAGCTGCTGCACATGGCTGGCTCATATTTAAGTGATTGTCTACTAGGACTCCAAGATCCCTCTCACAGTTACTACTATTGAGCAAGGTACATCTATCAAAGCATGGTTAGAGGAAGCTCTGGACGATGTAAATCCATCCACTGTGCCTTTTCACTGTAAATCAATAACTTCGACTGTTTCTTTCTTTTTTAAAAAATAATAATAATACCATACACAAGGCATTTAGTGAAATGTACGTCAGAGCTCTGCAGAGCATGGAAAAGGAAAGGTAATCTTGCAATGAGTGGCAGGCCTGCCACAGGTGATAATTTCACTGCATCAGCTACATTTAACCAACCATGTTTCATGTCACAGAAAATATATGTTTTTTTTCCTCCCTTTCTTGTTTCAGAACAAATTAGTGAAGTCTACATTTCAACTGAAGGCCCTGTGTATCATTTCATAGTGGTAGCCAGGTTATAAAAAAAAAAAGTTTGTATCAAAGACCTTGGATTTTCTCATTTGCATAAGAATGGGAAGTTAATTGTGTTAGAGATATCCTAGTTTCCCTCAGGAGTTCATTAAGCTGAAACTCACTGAGAATGCAACTTAACTGTCAGCTTGGATAAACATGAAAAATCAGCATGAGACAACCAGAACCATAAGTTCTAACTTAATATGTGTAAAATATACTAGTAAACAAGTTAAAAAGGTGAGGGGAAACCACGGTGGAAATCTGTGAGCATTCATTTGGAAGCTTCTGATGTTGTGAAGTTGTGTCCGACCCATCGCGACCCATGGACAACGTTCCTCCAGGCCTTCCTGTCCTCTACCATCCTCTGGAGTCCATTTAAGTTCATGCCAACAGCTTCAGTGACTCCATCTAGCCACCTCATTCTCTGTCATCCCATTCTTCTTTTGCCCTCAATCTTTCCCAGCATTAGGCTCTTCTCCAGCGAGTCCTTCCTTCTCATTAAGTGGCCAAAGTATTTGAGTTTCATCTTCAGGATCTGGTCTTCTAAAGAGCAGTCAGGGTTGATCTCCTCTAGGACTGACCGGTTTGACTGTCTTGCAGTCCAAGGGACTCGCAGGAGTCTTCTCCAGTACCATAGTTCAAAGGCCTCGATTCTTTGGCGCTTAGCCTTTCTTAAGGTCCAACTTTCACTGCCATATATTGCAACTGGGAACACCATACCCTTGACTATACACACTTTTGTTGGCAGGGTGATGTCTCTGCTTTTTAGTCAGCTAAATAGATTTGCTATAGCTTTCCTCCCCAGGAGCAAACATCTTTTAATTTTTTGGCTGCAGTCCCCATTCAATGTTCACTCCAGGAATTCGATTCTGAGCGGCTCAAGGTTGACTCATCTTAAACCGCTTAGAGAGGGCTGTAAATCACTGTGAAGTGGTATATAAGTCTAAATGCTATTGCGTTTATAGCCTTCTATCAGTAAATTGGTATGATTAAATCTGGACTTTTTCGGTTGAGGGGGACTTTAGAATTGTCTCTTAATTGGGACTTCCTAAAAATGTTTAAACACTGTTCCTGTCCATGTCTGATTTACTTCTTAATAAGAAAAGGCTGGAGCATTTTGGATAAAACACAATAAGGAGGTGATCAGGTGATTAAATCATGCACGGCTTGGAGAAAATTGACAGGGATATTTTTTTCTTAGAATAGAATAGAATTCTTTATTGGCCAAGTGTGATTGGACACACAAGGAATTTGTTTTTGGTGTATATGCTCTCAGTATACATAAGGAGAATAAAATACATTCATCAACAATAAAAAGATACAACACTTAGTGATAGTCAAGGTTACTAATAAGCTATTGAATTGTACTAGGAAACAAATGAAAACAATATAAATTGAAAGATACAACAAACGTGGTTATAGTAATAAGTGGGAAGAGATAGATGCTAGTCAGGAAGAGAAGAATAATAGTAATACAGTCTTAGTAAATTATTTAACAGTGTTGTGGGAATTAGTTGTTAAGCATAATGATGGCATCCGGGAACAAACTATCCTTGTGTCTAGTTGTTCTTGTGTCTAGTGTCCTATAGCATCTTTTTGAGGGTAGAAGTTGAAATAATTTATGTCCAGAATGTGAGGGGTCTGTAGATATTTTCACAGCCCTCTTTTTGACTCGTGCAGTAGACAGGTTCTCAATGGAAGGCAGGTTAGTAGCAATGGTTTTTTCTGCAGTTCTAATTATCCTCTGAAGTCTGTGTTTGTCCTGTTGGGTTGCAGAGCCAAACCAGACAGTTATGGAGGTGCAGATGACAGACTCAATCATTCCTCTGTAGAAATGAATCAGCAGCTCTTTGGGCAATTTGAGCTTTCTGAGTTTGCGCAGAAAACTTTGTTGAGCTTTTTTAATGATGTTTTTGATTTTAGGTGTCCATTTTAAGTCTTGAGATATGATAGAACCTAGAAACATGAAGGACTGATACTGTGTTGTGTAGTATTCTAAGAGGTGGTAGAACAGGAGTTTTTCTTCTAAAATCCACCACCACTTCTATGGTTATAAGTGTTTTTAGTTCAAGATTGTTCTTGAATCATCCACTGAATCATCCACTGAAGATGGTTGAAGAACATTTAAAGCAAACGCTGCATCACACGGTGCATAATTTGCATGAAGAATCCTTGGCCACTAACATGGTTGGCTTCAGAAGAGTATAGCTTTCAATAGCTATTAGCTATGAGAAACAATGGATGGAAACTAACCAAGGAAAGAAGCAACCTAGAACTAAGGAGAAATTTCCTGACAGTGAGAACAATTAACCAGTGGAACATCTTGCCTCCAGACGTTCTGGATCTTCCAACACTGGAGGTTTTTAAGAAGAGATAGTCATATGTCTGAAATGCTTTAGGGTTTCCTGCTTGAGCAGGGGGTTGGACTAGAAGACCTCCAAGGTCCCTTCTAATACTATTATTCTGTTACTCTGTTAAGTTAATTTGCTTTCCCCAAATCATGTGTGCGTCTGTGTGTATTGCTAACTCTTTTCCTTTTTGAAAAGGGTTAAAAATGATCTTGAATACTCTACTCTACCTTGTATCACAGTCCTGAAAGTTTTATAGACTGCAGGATTCTTGTTTAGTTTTGTTGTTTTGTAAATAAGCGAGGTAAACAGATTAATGCATCAGAATGGCTTCACAGTTATCGTCCATTAGGTGGGCAGTCGATGGCCATTGCTAGGAAGGGATGGCAAATGAACTAGATGCCCCAAAGAAAATTACCTAACAGCAAAGCAACTTTTATTGATGATTAGCTCGTACTTTCTAATACCCAAAGGGTCCATGAAAAATGTAGGTGGCTTAATAATATAACACTGATATTCATTTTGTATAAGGCAGCACAGCAAGGTTCAGAGTCCCCATGTAGATTTCTGTTTTGCCTACCAATTCATCACCTAGGGCTCAGCAGGAGAATTTGCTATAATTCTAGATCATAATGAGGAATGACTTGTCTGCTGAAATCCAAATTAGAGCATCTGTCTAATGACTTGCTTCACTTTATTGTCTTCTTCCATATCCCTACCTCTGCTGGTCGGTCTATTCATTCTAAGATTTCATTTTCACCACTAACCTGACTTCCTTTATTTTCCGGAGGTCTATAATACTTCTAAATTACAGATTTTACATTTTATTTTACTTTTTTTTCCCCAAAAAATAAAATCTTTCCATCTCAGAGGAAAGACAGGGAGTAGAATTATTTTATCAGTTCTGCTAAAAGACCCACACTGACTGGGTTCTTGAATTAATGGTTAGAACAGAGCAGCCGCTGAAAGCAGCCGCAGAAAAAGAGATAGAACTGGACTAAGATCACCCCCCTTAGCACTGCTATTGTAATGCATTACTATTGTAATGCTCTCTACATGGGGCTCTCCTTGAGGAGCACCCGGAGGCTCCAGCTGGTCCAGAATGCAGCCGTGTGAGTAATAAGGGGGGCGATTCGTCGCTCCCATGTAACATCCATCTTGCGCGAGCTGCACTGGCTCCCGGTGGTCTTCCGGGTGCGCTTCAAGGTGTTGGTTACCACCTTTAAAGCGCTCCATGGCTTAGGACCTGGTTATCTACAGGACCGCATTCTGCCACCGATTGCCTCCCACCGACCAATACGCTCCCACAGAGAGGGCCTCCTTAGAGTGTCGTCAGCCAAACAGTGTAGGCTAGCGACCTGCAGGGAAAGAGCCTTCTCTGTGGGGGCCCCGACCCTGTGGAATGAACTGCCCCTGGACATACGAAGGATCCCCGACCTCCGTGCCTTCCATCGTGCTCTAAAGACCCTATTATTCCAGCAAGCTGGACTGACAGGATAAAGGTTTTTTAAATTGGGTTTTGATAGAGGTTTTAAAATGATCTTAGTTGGATGTTTTACATTTGGCCAAATGATTGAATTATTTTAATAAGCTTTTAATTTTTGTTGTACATTGTTTTTATCATGGCTGTTCACCGCCCTGAGTCCCTCGGGAGAAGGGCAGTATACAAATATAATAAACTAACTAACTAACTAACTAACTAACTAACTAACTAACTAACTGCCAAATTTATCAAATGCTATTTCCGTCATGGCCCTGGGGCAGCAGCAATTCCAACATGATACACTAGAGGGAGCAGTGGGAAAGAAAGGACCAGCTTTCATTTTTAATGGTTTGCTTGAACTGTTATGAATCCAGCAGGTGAATTGGAACGATTGTGTAATTTGAAACGGAGACCACTAACTTGACACATTGCGTAGGTTATCCACCACGTGTGATAGTGTAGTGGTATGGGATAATGGTAAAGAGTTGTGGTGGTGCAGTGGTTAGAATGCAGTATTGCAGGCTGACTCTGCCCACAGCCAGGAGTTCGATCCTGACTGGCTCAGGGTTGACTCAGCCTTCCATCCTTCTAAGGTCAGTAAAATGAGGATCGTTGGTGGTGGGTGGGTGGGCAATATCGCTCCGAGAGCGCCATAAAGCACTATGGAGTGGGATATAAGGCTAAGAGCTATGCTTCTGCATCCCACTAGGATGCAGAAAGGTTTGTGCTATTAAGGAATGGACTAGCAGGAAATGTGTTCCAGCTAGCTGACTGTTCATTTAAAAGATTTTCTATGTAAGTATTTTCTTTCTTGCAGTTTACGCACCAGCCATCCTCATAAGGTTTGGTCAATGCAGATAACTTTTGTACAATTTTTTTTTTTGGTCACAATCAGAGTGGGTTAATTTTTTTGCTTGTGGTGGTTGCAGCATTAAATTTGCTATGCTATGGGGATGATATACGGTTAACGAAGACCACTAACGTTGAAACAGGGCTTCGTGTAGATGTTCTGAATTCACTGGTTTTCCTCTCCCCTTCTCTTCCTGCCTTCCTGCCTTCCTTCCTTCCCTCCCTCCCCTCTCCCTCTCTCTCCCCCTTGTTATTTTATTCTGTAAATCCAGTCTTGAGTTCTTTCACCTGAAGAATTAGGTTAAAAGCATTTAAACAAATAAGACATAAATAAAATTTAGCATGCATCAGTGGTTTTGCAGCTGGATTTTCTCCAGCGAGTTATATTTGCATTGATTTTGGAACAAACAAAAAATTTACTAATGCCTCATTACGGAACCACTGGCTTTTTGGTAATTAAATGTCTTTAATAATTGAAAATATATTAATATGCATAGCTGTTAACAAGTGAGGCTTCTTCGCCCAACTAAACCTGCTAAATCAAAATTCTCAGAGTGATTTTCACAATTAGGCTGATAAATCTTTGGGTCTTGCAACCTGTAAATCTGTACTTGTTCTACAGAAGTGAATTAGGGTCATTTCTGGGTTTCAAAATTCCACCTATCTAAAAGTTGTTGTTGGCAGCCAAGTATTAGAATTTCTAATCATTCTCTTGACATTTTCTGCTGGTCTGGAATTTTGCAGCTCAAAGCATGGTAGTGCTACTGAGCTTGACATAAATATGGGATCTGCAGATAATGTACAAAGTTACTATGAAAAATATGGATTCTCCTACCAGGACATGCTCACTGCTGTTGCCCGTAGGATGCTTAGGAATATTTGTAAGGACCATAATTTGCAATGTTTGTCAATTTCTCTGCCTTACTTGTGCTGTGGCAATTCCCCATTAGGTGCCCCCACAGAGAAGACCCCCTGGGGGTCACCAGCCTACATTGTTTGGCTGATGGCACCCCAAGGAGGCCCTCTCTGTGGGAGTGCACAGGTCGATGGGAGGTCATTGGTAGCAGCAGGTGGTCTCAAAGATAACTAGGTCCTGTGCCATGGAGCGCTTTAAAGGTGGTAACCAAAACCTTGAAGCGCACCTGGAAGACCACTGGGAGCCAGTGCAGCTCATGCAGGAGAGGTGTTATGTGGGAGCGCCAGGCAGCTCCCGTAACTTCCTGCGCGGCCACATTCTGGACCAGTTGGAGCCTCCGGGTGCTCTTCAAGGGGAGCCCCATGTAGAGAGCGTTACAGTAGTACAGGTGAGAGGTGACGAGGGCGTGAGTGACTGTGCATAAGGAATCCCTTGTGCACAGGGGAGCCAGATGCACCCCACATGACACCATGGGGGATGGGGATTGGACATTCAGGTAGGGTCCTGGGGGGAGGGATTTGGGAATATTTTCAATGTGCAATTTTCGCGCCTTTAGCCTCAGATCTTGCTTTTCTTTCATTGCTATCAGTTCATACTCAGTAAAAGACTAGACTAGACTAGACAGAATAGAATAGAATAGAATAGAATAGAATAGAATAGAATAGAATAGAATAGAATAGAATAGAATAGAATAGAATAGAATTTTTATTGGCCAAGTGTGATTGGACATACAAGGAATTTGTCTTGGTATGCTCTTAGTGTACATAAAATAAAAGATATGTTCATCAAGAATCATAAGGTACAACACTTAATGATAGTCATAGGGTAAAAATAAACAGTCAGGAAACAATATCAATATAAATTGTAAGGATACAAGCAACAAAGTTACAGGCATACAGTCATAAGTGGGAGGAGATGGGTGATGGGAACGATGAGAACATGAGAAGATTAATAGTAGACTTAGTAAATAGTTTGACAGTGTTGAGGGAATTATTTGTTTAGCAGAGTGATGGTGTTCAGGAAAAAACTGTTCTTGAGTCTAGTTGTTCTGATGTGCAGTTCTCTATAGCGTCATTTTGAGGGTAGAAGTTGAAACAATTTATGTCCAGGATGTAAGGGGGTCTGTAAATATTTTCACAGCCCTCTTTTTGACTCGTGCAGTATACAGGTCCTCAATGGGAGGCAGGTTGGTAGCCATTGTTTTTTCTGCAGTTCTAATTATTCTCTGAAGTCTGGGTCTGTCTTGTTGGGTTGCAGAACCAAACCAGACAGTTATAGAGGTGCAGATGACAGACTCAATAATTCCTGTGTAGAACTGCATCAGACCCTCCTTGGGTAGTTTGAGTTTTCTGAGTTGGCACAGAAAGAACATTCTTTGTTGTGCTTTTTTGATGACATTTTTGATGTTAGCTGTCCATTTTAGATCTTACGATATGGTAGAACCTAGAAATTTGAAGGTCTCTACTGTTGATACTGTGTTGTTTAGTATTGTGAGAGGTGGAAGTATGGGAGGGTTTTTCCTAAAGTCTACCAACATTTCTACGGTTTTGAGTGTGTTCAGTTCCAGATTGTTCCGGTCGCACCACGAGGTTAGTTGTTCAATCTCCCGTCTGTATGCAGATTCATCATTGTCTCGAATGAGACCGATCACTGTTGTGTCATCTGCGAACTTCAGTAGTTTAACAGATGGATCGTTAGAGATGCAGTCAAGTACCTTTCTCTACAAACATGGAATTGGGGTTTTTCTTTCTTGAATTTTGAACGGAGGCACACTGACTCTGCTTACCGTGAAGAGTTCAGTCATGATTGGCTCAAGGTTGACTCAGCCTTCCATCCTTCCAAGGTAAAATGACTTTACCTTCCGAGGTAAAATGAGAACCCTGATTGTTGAGGGCAATAGGCTGACGTTATAAACTGCCCAGAGAATGCTGTAAAGCACTGTGAAGCGGTATATAAGTCTAAGTGCTATTTCTATTTTCTGAACTACAAATATTCTCCTTTATTGATATAGTTGTCCAATCTGTGGTTCTTCTTCTTGTCTACCAAGGTCATTCACACATATCATTACAATCTTGCAAATTAACCATGTATTGACACTGCCATTGTTGACTTGGAACTATCACACATTTGTAACAAAGTATTAATTTTAGGGCTACAACCATCTTGGTTTATCCTCTAGCCAAGCTCAATTAATTGGGGATTTCCCTGTATCTTTATCCCAGCTTCTGAATCAGTTGAAGTTAATAAGGTAAAAATCATCCAAGCTACAACCTTACAAAATTTTAGTTAGAAGAAAAAAGCTCATTGTACCCAAGTGGAACATTTCCTGAGTGAACATGGGTAAGTTTGTAGTGCTCGCTTTTTTTAAAAAAAAAATCCCTTTGGTAAGTTTAAATATATGAATATACAATTAATGATAGCAATTATCTTCCTTAAGTGGCTATTCAAACTTCAGAATAGAGGTACCTGTGGAATACAACCTTTGTTAATTGCTTTACAAATAGGCATGGTTTGCTACTTGCATCCATAGGAGGTCAGCCCTCACAGATTCCTTCACTTCTGAAACGGAAAACACGATTATTAATAGATAATAACATGGCGTGCAAATGGCACATTCCGAAGAACTCATAATTAAATTTCAGTCTAGAGCTAGGCGCAAATACCACTTCCAAATTCTTCCTCCCACAGAGAAGGGGGGGCGGGAAAATGTTAGAGAAATCGATCCTCAAATTTGTCCAGGGGAAAATAATTTCTCCAATAATTTCTTGGGAGTGAGGCTTAGTCATAGCAGTGACAATAACACAGTGCTTTCTTGTTGTTTCCCTGTACCATTGTGAGCTTTTCCTAAAATTATGAGATAAAGCTGGCATGTGTCTCTGTCTGTCAGTCTATCTGCCTGCCTGCTTCTATCTATCTATCTATCTATCTATCTATCTATCTATCTATCTATCTATCTATCTATCTATCTATCTGCTATCAGCTATCTACAGTATCTACTTATCTATCTATCTATCTATCTATCTATCTATCTATCTATCTATCTATGTCTATTCAATTCACTGATTTATGACAACTTTTGAGCCATTCTTTCATACTTAATCACTTAAGGGTTGCCATTAGTACTATTAGATCCCATGATAACGTGTGGTCCATATAATTTGTATGATATAAAACTGACACATTTTTTTAAAAAAAAATTCTTGGCCTTTTCCCCCAAGTTATTTATGATCACAGGTCTAATTTCTGCCCCATAATAATAACCATATTTCATTTATATTCATTAACATTTATCCACATGTATCTATACTATCTCAGTGTCAGGGTTCCAAGTAATACCCCCAATGAAAGAAAACTCCGAGGCTTGGATTTCCTCAAAGTTACTTTTTATTAGAGATGTCATATTGGCACATCTGTGAAAACCCGAATCTGAAAGCATCCAGGTTTTCCCCACCCAAATGAAAATTCAAGTCCCTGCCCAGCACTCTCATGTCCATCACATGGTCCAATCATCCACCGTCCAAACTGAAGCCACCTCCCAGTCATCCGACTCCAGGTGCCAGGGCAATGCGTCCTTGACTCTCTGAGAAAGGAATGTTATTTTGACTACATATCATTTACACTCTATGCAATCCCCCCTCCTATTTTCCCATAGAAGAAGATGTGGTAGGCCTGAAGGCCCAAATGTAAAAGATGGCTTCCAGGTCTGACATTCAGTGTGATATATCTCATTGAGTATGAGGACTTGTCCTTAACAGATATTTATAGATGTTAAAGCCATAAGGGTGAATAACATCATTATCAAATGCAAAACCCAAGCAAATTTTAATTTTCAGCTATTTATAAAATATGAAATTCAGTTGTGGCAAAGAAAACAAGTAGTTTATAGTAACCAAGTCCTTAATGATTCTAAGAGCTTCACATACTGAAAAGTGGAAAGTGGTTTTCATCCAAGTATCACCCTATTTGAGAATATATTCCACCATAGAAGCCGGTTAGAGAATATTTAAGCAGAATATGTCTGTTTATTATAGACAATATGAACTGAGAGGTCATGCAGAGAAGATCTATCTCCTAGACCCAGACCCCTGGTGCCAGGCCACAGCCAGTTGGGAACTGGGCCTCGCAAGCGGTGGGCAAGTGTGTGTAGGCATGTTCACAAATTTGTATTTGCAAAACCATCCCCTCTCCTAACCTCTCCCACCACTGGTCCGCAGAGCTGAAAAGGTTGGGAACCACTGCCCTAGATTGTTAGGAGGCTGGGAATCTTGTTTGTTTGTTTGTTTATTCAAGCACATATTAGATAACAGATATAGATATAAACATGGTTATTAATACATGAAATTGTTACAAATAAAAGGGGGACATTAGGACAAGGATGGTAGGCACGTTGGTGCGCTTATGCACACCCCTTACAGACCTCTTAGGAATGGGGTGAGGTCAACAGTAGATAGTCTAAGGTCAACATTTTGGGGGTTTGGGGAAGAACCTTCTCAGCTGCACCTATTTCTCCCCCCCTCTCTCTCCCTCTCCCTCTCCCTCTCCCTCTCCCCCTCCCCCTCCCCCTCCTCCCCTCTCTCACACACACACATTGGAGAGCTATGAAAATGGTCCTTTGTGTTCTAAGTTTTACAGTGTCAAAACTGTAACATGTGAATCGGTTTGATGTTTTCTTCTTGTCATTTTTATTGAGTTATGAGTTGGTAGGAGGTGCCATACAAACAATAAGAATAAATAAAACCGATAGGTAGATGATGTTATTAGATCTTCATCAAGCTTCCATGCATGGCACCACAGCAATCTGGAATAAATGCACCTCCATCATTTCTTTGATGCGTGCAAAAACGAATGTTTTCCCAGGTACATTGTTTAACAAAGTTGTCAATATTTTATTTTATTTTTTTGCAACAGTTAGCTACACAAAGATTAGATAAATTGTATTTTCTTTTGCAAAACAATGTATTCTGTAATAGCATAAGTCATTATTATGAAAATACACTTCAGGAAAGCATAGAATTCACAGAATGTGGATGTTTGAAGATTTAGCATGGAATGTTACACATTCTTTTCACTTACAATACTATTCAGCAAGTAGTGGCTTTTGGGTGACAGAATGTTGCTAATGGTTCTGAAAGTATAATGGGATAAACATACATTATTAATGCATTTTTGTGAGAAATTACTAAAGATCAGAGTTGAACTTCTACATTGTTTCATAAATATGCTAGAACCTTTACAAGTGCCTTCTTAATTGTGGGCTTATTTTGCTAGTATTTGAATGTAGCTGTAATAGTGATATATTATAGTTAACTCATAGAAGCACCAGAAGAAACCAGAAGGGGATGCCTTCCTAAGGGTAGAAAATTTCAGACTTTAAGAAAAGTTCGCCCAGGAGAATAAAGATGGTGAAAATCCAGTTTATCCTGACTAAATTTGGGTATGAGATTTTAAAAATGCCAGTTCATTTACAGAGGTCTTTACATTTATTCTAAAGAAATAAAATGATCAACCAGCATGCCATGGCCTGTCCATGCTTTTCTATTGATCAGCTGCTAGAACTTCTACATACATATATTGTTACTTAGAGAAGATAGTGTTCAGCAGACCTGAATAATGGTTACTGCATCTTGCAGTCATTGGAGTCATTGGAATTCAAATCTGGAAGGAGTCATTTATTTTATTTTATCCAAATTTGTGATGACCTGGGGCATGGCATGAAGGCAACGAGAAGCTCTGAAGCCAGAGAACGAGTATGAGTCCCATTATTGGCACCAACTTTGCCCCCAACAAAGTTTACTCTCCCGGCCTGGAGAAAAATTCTCCCACAAACCTGCAGCAGCTTCTGGTTGCAGATACTCCAGTCCAAACACTGTATGCAGAATGCCTACAAATCAATCACTCCAGCAGGGCAAGATAAGGAGTCCCAGAAGCGAAGAATAATTGCAGCAAGACAAGATAAGCACACAGAAGCACGGCCCTAATTCAAACAGTCAGGAGAAATGCCAGGAATGCAGGCCACAACTCTCAACACTAGATGAATTCAGCATTTGTTCCCAACAAACACCCCTCCCAACTGCTTCTCCTTTAAACTCCATCCCCAGGTGTGCTTTGTGATGGGAATCAGGGCTCTTTCCTTCCTCGTAAACCACGCAACCCACGTTGCTCTTTTCTGTGTTCTTCCCTGCGTGCCCTAGGATGAGGAGGGGGTGTGCCTTGGTCTTCATCTGAACCCCCTCTCCCTTGTTCTATCTCTCCCCTGCTTTGCCTTCTCCAGTTTCCTCCACTGCCAATGGAGCCACTCTCCTGCTCTCTTTCAGCTGTTTGTCTTCCATCTCAGATTCAGACTCCGACGGGGGCATGGCAAAATTATTTCAAATTTGGAAGGAGTCATCTTGGCAAAGTTTGAAAGATCCTAACAAGATGCCTTCCATACTTTGCTACTTAGGACTCTCAAGAAATGATGAATCCACATGGTTGGTTAAACTCTGTTCATAGACACTGATAAATAACTGAGACAGAAGAAACTCACCAGCCAAGGGAACAAGAGATTTTTTTAGGTGGGACATAGTTTTTTTTTTTTTGCTATTCTTGCTTAGGAGAAAATGTAAAAAATTGCCATAATAAGCCCCCCCCCCCCCCCCCCCCCCCAAGATTGACATGAACGGCAGAATCGCTATTATCACGAGCCGTAGGAGAACAAATGTGCAAATGAACGAATAGTCTGGTCACTTAAATTAGGAAATGAGAAATTGTAATTGGGAGTAAGAAGAATAGAACAGTGGATGGAGATGATTCTCAATTAGCTAGAAAGACAGACTTAGGGAAAGATCAAGGACATTTGAATAATTGTTCAGACTCCCGTGAACATGTTTAATTCGGGGTACTGGATATCCATAGGCAAAGTACACTCCATATTATATTTTCCCCCCATTCATCTGCTTTGGGTTGATATGCAGAAGCTGAAATGTCTGATATTGGTGACAAATGACCTCAACCAGAAATGTTTGATTCCGGTATTCATAATGCAATCTGACAAATAGCGTTTTGGGCTACTGGGAATTCCAGATATAATTATGTTAATTTGCAATATGTTTCTTGGTAGATGTTTAATAGCACACATGCTGAAATTAAAGCTCGTATATTACATTTAAAATTAGGGGTAAAAAATAGATATACATTGCAGGGTGCTTTATATAAGCATCCTTTATTAGAAAATACGATTACATCTTCACAGATGTGTTTACTTCTGGCGGTTTATTGCTGCGCCTTCTTGTTGTTAAAGTGCATAATCTTGATTTAGACTTAGTTTACAATGAATGTATAACATTTATAGGACAGGCATATTGTTAGTTTATTTATGCTGAAGTGCTAAGTCAGCTTAATTATTTACCACCAGGGTATAAAATATTAGGTTGGCAGTCGTGAGGGGCGGGGAGAGAGAGAAATCTGTATTGTGATGAGTATAATATTCCCATATTAACTGTAACCTTGAGAACAGTTAAGATAATACCAGCTAGGGATTCGGAGAAAAATGCCTTTTATTAATGTGGATATTTTAACTTTCCACATGCTTGCAATGAATAACTGAGACATTTGCCTACAGTAACAGATCCACAATTTTCACAACATAGATGCAAATTATTGTGCTTTTTTTTTTTTGCACTGGTGACAGAAGCACTGAGGTGTTTCTGGGTTGAAAGGATTAGCTGGTGATATCAATGTTGCCCAGGAGACACCCAATTGGGGGGGGGGTCCTTTCCCATCTCTGGCAGGAGCTGGAGTGAAGTACAAGATCATTGGGCGCTATCTATCAAAATGAAAGTCAATGGTGAAAAAAGGGAGGTTCTACCTTTAGGTAAGAAAAACAAAATGCACAGGTACAGTATAGATTGTACCTCGCTCAATAGTAGTACTGTAATTGTAAGAGGGATCTTGGAGTCCTAGTGAACAATCACTTAAATATGAGCCAGAAGTGTGCAGCAGCTGCCAAAAAAGCCAACACAGTTCTAGGCTGCATTAACGGAGGGATAGATTCAAGATGGAGCCTGGATAGCTCAACAGACTAAGCACTGTAATTTAACACCAGCTGTCTGCAATTAAAGTAAGATCGAATCTCACCAGGCTCAAGGTTGACTCAGCCTTCCATCCTTTCTAAGGTAGGTAAATTGAGGACCCAGTTTGTGGGGGCAATAAGCTGACTTTGTATAAAAATATACAAAAGTATGAAGGCTATGGCTTAATGCACTGTAAGCCGACCTGAATCTCTGGAGAAGGGCGGCATATAAATCAATTTTAAAAAAAAAGATCATGTGAAAATACCACTTTATAATGCCTTGGTAAGGCCACACTTGGAATATTGCATCCAGTTTTGGTCGCCACGATGTAAAAAAGATGTGGAGACTCTAGAAAGAATGCAGAGGAGAGCAACAAAGATGATTAGGGGACTGGAGGCTAAAACATACAAAGAACAGTTGCAGGAACTGGGTATATCTAGTTTAATGAAAAGAAGGACTAGGGGAGACATGATAGCAGTCTTTCAATATCTCAGGGGCTGCCACAAAGAAGAGGAAGTCAAGCTATTCTCCAAAGCACCTGAAGGTAGGACAAGAAGCAATGGGTGGAAACTAATCAAGGAGAGAAGCAACTTAGAACTAAGGAGAAATTTCCTGACAGAACAATTAATCAGTGGAACAACTTGCCTCCAGAAGTTGTGAATACTCCAACACTGGAAGTTTTTAAGAAGATGTTGGATAACCATTCATCTGAAATGGTGTCGGGTTTCCTGCCTAAGCAGGGGGTTGGACTAGAAGACCTCCAAGGTCCCTTCCAACTCTGTTATTCTATTCTATAGATGGTTTGAAAGAGGGGTAAAAGAGTCCATCTCAACCCTATCCCATGGCAGCTCTTGGTTGGGATCGAACATCGAACATGGGTTTGCTAACCTCCTGCTCAGTGTTCCAACACCTCGAGCCACCGTGCTCCTTCAGTTATTGTGATGTTTTGGAAGCACATGACCTCCAGTTTATGATCCACTTTCAGTATTCAAAAAAAGCAAAAGAGAAAAACTGAAACACAGGGTAGACCTCAGACAGGTGTGACAATTTTCCATACTTGATTACAAAATGTACAATAGATGGACAAGTCCAGGTACTGCATGGAATAATTTGTTTGGTTTTTTAAAAAATCATATTTTATAGCCACACGTCTCACATGAACGTGGTTTTGGATGGCATACAATCTTTATTTTTTTTTAAAAAAAAACCCTCAATAAATACATTAATAGGCTAGTAGTAGTATAAATACCATGTTTCTCCAAAAAGACGACCCACCTTGAAAAGAAGCCCTATCACGTTTTTGAGTGCATGCGATTAAATTAAGCCCCACCCAGCTCAAAATGTTTTATAGGTGGCATCTTCCCCCGGCCAGACTGGCGAGAATGTTCTCGAATACATCTCCAACCTGCTGGAAATGTAAACTACACAAAGGAACATACTATCATACATGGTGGACCTGCTCAAAGGCAAAACAATACTGGCGAATGATCAAAACGCAAATAGAACAAATCACACAACATAGAATAGAAATGAAGCCAGAAACTTTCTTACTAGGTATTATATCTGGACAATATGAAAAGGAAATAAAATATTTAATAATCCATATAACAACGGCAGCACGTATAGCTTTTGCACAAAATTGGAAGAGTAATGACACACCAAGCGAAGAGAAAGTAATTAGTAAAATCATGGAATGTGCAGAAATGGACAGACTCACAAAGGAACTTCAAGATAAAGAGGAACATGATTACTATTTAGTATGGGATAAGTGGTACAATTGGTTGGAAGATAGGAAAAGGAAAAAACAGGATTAGGAGGCAGCCAGTGGAACCCAAGACAGCTATAGAAATACACATTATTCAATATAGGCCAATAGGGACTTAAAAAATTCAGACACAATGTAAAAGACCCAATTAGGGAAGAGTCAAATATATAAAGGAGAATTATATAACAGATTATAGTTGTGATAACTTCGACATGATTATATTTGACCTCTTTTTCTGTTTACGTGTTTTGTATGTTTTGTTATTACTTGTCTTGTTTTGTTTGTATTTTTAAATAAATAAAAATAAAAAATAAATAAAAAAAATTAAGCCCCACCCACAAAATTAGCCCTAATTAAGACCCCGCCCACCCCAAGGCGCAGGGGATGGGGTTAGGCACACAGGTAAAAAATAAGCCAGGGTGGGGATAGAGGGTGGAGCTGCCCTACTTACCAGGCCTTGCACACCCTGACACCTGCCTCGTCTTCTTCTTTGGCTGCTTCTTCTGTGGCCGCTTGCCACCACTCGCACACATTGCTCTGGCCTCCATTTTGCCTTCAGATGCCTACCAGAAGGCATCTGAAAGCAAAATGAAGGCCGGGGCGATGCGTGCGAGTGGCAGCAAGCGGACGCAGAAGAAGTGGGCCAGCAGCGGCTCCTGCTGGGCTGCGCTCTCTGTGAGTCAATAATTAGAACCCTCCAAAATATATTTACATTTGGCATTCTAGACTTCACGTCTAAAGAAACTTCACTTAGGTTGGTGCTCTGAGGTAAAATTAAGCTATTTTCATTGTGGGAGGGGAGAGGAAATCACAGAAACTCCCAAAGGAATTTGAAGTTTCTTTTTGAAAGATGAAGGTTACTGGAGAGGGTTAAAAGAAAGATGTGGGAAGATATTTTCAATACCTGTCAAGTTTTGAGAGGTACTTCAAAACAAGTATACTGCAAGACTAGAATTTTTGCAATTTTGGAAAAAAATTACAAAGCTTTAGAAAAATAAAAATCTCGCTCTCACAATTATAATTGTACAATGCAGGTATGGATGCATAAGTAAATATCATTTAATTTCACAAAATGAAAGTATAGCACAAGGGTGCCAAACTCGAGGCCTGGAGGCTGGATCTGGCCTATGGGGCCACCCCGGAAACAGTGAAGGACCAGCCCTTGGTGCCCCTGCCAGCAAAAATGGAGCTCAGAAGGGCCGCACATGGCCCTCCCAAACTCCGTTTTTGATGGCAGAGGGTTGCAGGAGGCCATCCCACACTAAAATGGAGCTCGTGAGGGCCGCGTGTGGCCTCCCCCCCCGAGCTCCGTTTTCACTGGCAGAGAGTTGCAGGAGGTCGTCGCAGCTGAAAACGGAGCTCAGGAGCCCATTTTTGTTGGCAGAGTGCTCGGGCCATCACAGGTGCCGCCCGACACAGGTGATGCCATGCTGGTCATACCCAATGCAGCCCCCCTGAGGTCAAACACAACCCTGATGTGGCCCTCAATGAAATGGAGTTCAACACCCCTGGTATAGCACATACTAGATACATGATGCCCCTGACGACTGATATCACAATATTTGCATCAGAGGTGGGTTCCTCCTGGTTCGGTCCGGTTCGGCCGAACCGGTAGTGGTGACGATATGACATCACCGAACCAGTTCTCCCCCCCGCCCTCCCACCCCCCCCACGTATATTCTTACCTTTTATTTGGTCCCACTCCCAATCTATTGCTGCCTCCTGAGTCCCAGCTGATGACTAGAGGGAAAAAAAACTGTTTAAACTCTTGCCACGGGGTTTCAAAGGGCTGTCCTACAGCTGATCAGTGTTAAAAGCAAACAAATGAGTCGGGTCGTAAGTGCAAGGACTGGTCGTAAGTGCGAGTACCTTCTAGAAATGACTCTGACCAGCTAGCCACGCCCACCTAGTCACATGACCTCCAAGTCACACCCACAAAATAAGCCACGCCCACAGAACCGGTAGTAAAAAAATTTAGAACCCACTCCTGATTTGCATCCTTGTTCTCAGATTTTTTATACATTCCTTTCATGGTGAAAAAGATGCCATTTTACTACTTTTCTTATTAAAAAAAAAGGATTTTACATTGTTAAATTGGGTAGGAATAGAAGATGAGCATCATATACATATAGAGGTCATCAGTGGCCTAAGGCACAGACTGATGAACGTGGCTGACAGAGTGTATGGAAATATGAGAAACTGTAATGAGCAATAAATGATTTATTTATCACCATAATGAGTCAAATGAAAGAAAACAGATTACACTGTTGACATGCCCATAGAGAAGGAAACAAGTAAATGAAAAACACAAGAATTTGCCAACCGAATCCGAGTATCCAGAGTATACTGTATAATTCTAAACATGTTTTTAAACACAGTTTCATCATTTATTTACAATTTTTTTCCAAGTGCAAGGAGTCCCTGTAGGAATCTGAATCTGAATCTATATTTCCTATCTTTTTAGGTCACTGGTGAAACTTCTTTTTCAAATAATGACTTGAGAATGTCCTTTCTGGTCTCTAAAACAAAAATTCATGGTGAGATGGGGTAATAATGGGGCGGAGGGAATTCTAGAACAACTGGCAAATAACGTTGCTAGGGAATTGTTAAATTGAAATATATTAAGTGGTAGACAGTCTTCTTAATTTATTAATAAACTTGAACTGTTGGGGCAAGAATCATATATTTCCAGATCCAAATCTCTCTCTCTCTCTCTCTCTCTCTCTCTCTCTCTCTCTCTCTCTCTGTGTGTGTGTGTGTCGGTGTGTCTGTCTCTCTCTTTGCATTTCTAAATAATACAGTACATCTTTTTTTCACACAACATTCATTGTTCTTCAAGTAGACATATGAATCTAACCACTGCGCCACCTCGGCTCTGTGCAAAAGCATGCACAAAAGGCATGTGCAAAAGCAAGGCGTGTGTGCGAGCAAAGTGAGCACGCGTGTGCGATCCCATTGCAAACCGGTAGTAAAGGTAAGTAGAACCCACCCCTGATATATATGACCATGTGATCAGAATTCAGATACTTTGGCAACTGGTTCATATTTATGACCGTTGCAGGGTCCCAAGGTCATGTGATCAACTTTTGCAATTTTTTGACCAGTAAAGTCGATGGAGAAACCGGATTCACTTAAAAACTGGGTTACTAACTTATCAACTGCAGTGATTCGCTTAATAATGGTGGCAAGAAAAGTTGTAAAATGGGACAGAACTCCGTCGACATAGGTCTCACTTAACAACTGAAATTCTGGGCCCAATTGTGGTCGTAAGTCAAGGACTACCTGTATAGTGTGTGTGTGTGTGTATACAGTAGTGGCCAAAATTGTGGAAACCTTTTGGGAAAAGTGTATTTTTGAGGTTTGATGGCTAATAACACCATTTTTTTTTTTGTTGAGTTTCGAGATAATCCTATTCCACTGCTGGAATGGCCTGGGAATAGCCCAGACCTTAACCCAATTGAAAAATCTATGGAACTGACTAAAGAAACTTGTTAGTCAGAAGCGACCCATCAACAAAACCCAGTTAATAGAAGCAATCCTTCAATCTTGGTACTACAGTGGTTTAAAGCACCCTGTTATTAACACAGCTGCTTGCAATTTACTGCTGGTTCGAATCTCTCCAAGGCTCAAGGTTGACTCAGCCTTCCATCCTTTCTAAGGTAGGTTAAATGAGGACCCAGTTTGTGGGGGCAATAAGCTGACTTTGTATAAATATACAAAAGTATGAAGGCTATTGCTTAACGCACTGTAAGCCGCCCTGAGTCTCCGGAGAAGGGCGGCATATAAATCAAATTAAAAAAAAAAACAAAAACATTAGAACAGCTGCAGAACTAAAAGACTTGGTTCACTCCATGGGAAGACATTGTAAGGCCGTCATTCATGCTAAAAGTTATCCAGCTAAGTATTAACTGACATGGTGATAATTTTTGTATATCTCGTGTGTCACTTTTCTTCTTTATACTGTAACTGCTATTCTAATAGCAAATCCTTCATAAAAGTGATTGCATTACATTCTTGATTAAATTATCTTTCCATATATCATATAATTATATGGTACTACTCCCCCCAAAAAAGTGATGTTATTAGCTAGTTTTAGAAAATACTCTTTTCCCAAAGGGTTTCCACAATTTTGGCCACTACATTCTCCTGATTACTTATATATGAAAATAAAGCTGTTCTCTGATATAATTGAGCAGCTTCTTCGGCTATAAACAAATGTAAAATAAAATGTATATAAATCATGTACTAGAGGTAAATGGTGAAACAGAACAGAACACGAAGACTTACACAGAGTCCCAGGGTGCTGTGAACGTAAGTTATATTACAACTCATTAAATTTAAGAGTACTAATTCAGAGTAGAAAGTAGAGGGACCCTGGGAATATGTGGGGAAACAGCTGTTCAGCTAATGCTGATAATGAGGGATTTTTTTTTTTAGATGTACCCCCTTCTACTTGGGGAAATATAAGAATTTAGAAGTATGTTTCCCATCTCTGCATGCAGATTTTAAACTTTAGTTAGGTCAGGGATCGGCAACCCATGGCTCTGGAGCCATATGTGGCTCTTTCATCCATCTGCTGTGGCTCCCTGTTGCTGGTCAGCTTCACAATTGATAGGACTTTCGGTTAGGACAGGTAGAGGAAAATGGACGCCATGCTAGGAGGAGACTCTATGGTGGGGGAACTGGATTTCCGGTTGGCTCCAGAATTGAATTGGGGGGGGGGGGAGTTTCAGGTTAGGACCTTTGTGGCTCTTTGAGTGTTTAAGGTTGCCGACCCCTGAGTTAGGTGTACCATGCAGAAGATCAAATAGTCAATTTTACCCTCTGTTGGGAATGACTTGCTGCATTGGCATTGTGGGTGAGATGATATTGTGGCATGCCAGATTTCTCATCTCACCTGGTTAAAAATATTTAATAGCTTTGCCCAACCAGTATTTAAAGTACTTTGCCCAAGTAAGAAAAAAAAATATTTTGGTGAGAGACAATTTCCCTGCATGAGTCCGAAAGTTCAGAAGATTAAACCACTGGTCCCTGTGGTTGACTCAGTCCTGCAAAATAATCCTGTGATTGACCCACTCCTAAAAAATAATGAAGGCAAAATATATGAGGAAAAAAAATAAAAATAAAACAAAGCTGTGTATATGAATGATCTTACAACCATCAGTCTCTTCTTTAATAAACTCACCTGGATATCCTTGGCATTTGTTGCAGGGACAAATTTACAGTCACCACAAACCAAGACTGCTTGGATGAGTCCCTGCAGTTGGTAAGGGTTTTTTTTAGAAGTGGTTTGCCATTGTCTTCTTTCTAGAGCTGAGAGAAAGGGACTGGCTCAATGCCACCCAGCTGGCTTCATGACCAAGGTGGGACTAGAACTCACCATCTTCCATTTCTAGCCTGATGCCTTAATCGCTACATCAATTTGGGTCTCAGATACATGTACATGCAAATGTTAGCAAACAATTCTTCTTCTTGTGCCATATCCATCATTGGACTTTGGCGATCATGTTGTCAATCTTATTTTTATCAACAGCCACATGAAAAAGGGCTGTTGAGCTTTTTTCCAAACCAGTCCCTTAGATGTTGAAGCCATGATGTTCTTCTTCTGCCTGGACCTCGTTTGCCTTCAATCTTTCCTTGGAGGATTAAGTGAAGTATGCAGTATTTTTTTCAGGTGTCTCATCACAGGTCTAAAATATTCACTTTTTTATGGTTCTGATGATTCCTCTTGGCTTTCCCAGGTGACTTATCACCTCCTCTTTTCTGATTTTGTCAACCCAACTTATACGTAACAGCCACCTGTAAATCCACATTTCAAATGCTTCTAGTCTCTTCAAGTGGCTTTCTGTCAGAGACCAACTCTCCACTCCGTAGACCAGGATAAAAAAGATGACTTGGTCAACCCTAACAAATGCTGACACTCAAGAACTGAGACATGTTGCTACAACAGATGAAGTAATAGGCAGATCATTTTGTCTTTTAACATTTTTAATGTCCTATATAGCCAAATGTAGAACAGCCAACTAAACAGTACGTATGACTGATAAACAGAAACCTTTCGGTCGAAAACCAACTCTCCATTCTGTAGAGCAGGACAGGAAAGATATAACATCTGACAAGCAGTGGTGGAATTCAGAAATTTTACTACTGGTTCTGTGGGCGTGGCTTGGTGGGCATAGTGTGGCTTGGTGGGCGTGGCAGGTGTAAAAATTCCATTTCCTCCCTACTGTAGGGGAAGGTTATTGCAAAATCCCCATTTCCTCCCGATCAGCTGGGACTCTGGAGGCAGAGAATAGATGGGGGCGGGGCCAGTTAGAAGTGGTATTTACCGGTTCTCCAAACTCAAAATTTCCGCTACCGGTTCTCCAGAACTGATCAGAACTTGCTGAATACCACCTCTGCTGACAAGCCTGATTTAACAAACAATACCAAACAACAATCATTTGCTACAAAATTGGAACACCTTTCTCTTTCCAAGAGAAATTAAAATTATTCTTTTCAGCCATAGACCATGCCCCACAAATCCACAATTCCTGATATCTTGCTAAATTCCCAATATAAGAGTATAACACACACACACCCCAACAAAAGTAAATGCATATTTAAGAGTCAGCAACTGTTCCAGATTTAGCCTACATCCAATTCCATATCCTTTTGGACACCAATAAATACAATTGGTTTCCACTTACCAGAATTGGACTGACAATTTTAGACAAGCTTGAGTTACAATGGAAATCAAGAAAAAAACTAACGTTAATTGTACTAAAAGAAAAGTCAGGGTCTTTTGGAAGATGATTGAATATATCCAATCAGGAATTAAAGACTTTGTACTGATCAAGGTGAAGAGTTCAGATACTGGAGCAAATATCTTGGGCAATTCATTTCAGACTATGCTGTAGAACCAACCACAAAGACAATAGTGTTAATTTTAAATTCTGTTACATAAGACAGCAAGAATGGCTAAATTGCACATTAAAGCTGAATAATAATAAAGAGCTATCAACGGTTTATGGGGCAAAAATAAATAAATAGATAAATAGTGGGTTAATGACAGTTCATCCCCCACAATCTAAAGGCTATAATTTGATATAAATATAATGAAAAGGAAAGGGGGCAAATTTTTCAGCAGCACACATTTTTTTATCCACTGGAAGCAAACTTAGAATATGAATCAATGAGATTAATTCCAGTTTAACATCCAATATCTCTCTGCAGTCACATCCTTTCTCACCTTTCCCTCTTCGAGTTATTGTTGCCAAATCAAGATTGTATGTTAATTTGAGAGTTTTCTGCCTTTTGTGTTTGAGCTTCTTTTCATGGGAGACAGGTCTCTGAAAATTATTTGTATTCCAATATGCCGAGTGTGAACCCAGGTTCTTCACTCTCCTTCTAATTAGATAAACCGTTTACCTGTAGGGACAGCAAAGCAATTCAGAGTAATTCTTCCTTCTGATCAGAAACTGATTATCTCAAGATGAGTCTATTTTCTGGAGTGTCCATGGGAACTGCAATTACACAAGCACTGATTTTGTGACTCAGGCATAGGGAGGGAAATCAAAGGAATAAGTAATATTATATATTTAAGGCCTTAAAAAGTAGAGGAAAATCAATTTAATAGGCAAAAGTTTAGGCCTTGCAGAGTTCTTTTATCCCCTTACGTAAGGGTGAATTATTAAAGTACTGTTTGTTCTTGTTCATATTAATTTTGGGAAAAGGACTTATACCAATATACAGGTGGTTATTGGAAGACTTTAAATTAGGAAATTGTCTCAACTGCAAGACATTCTCTCTTGCAGAAACACTGCGTAGCAAGTTCTGAACGTATATACAACGAAACCTTAACTTTCCAGACTATCGATGAAATGAACTTTGCAGACAATGAATCAAATGTCATTGCAAGTTACATCAGTTGTGTTATTTTTGACTTGATAATGACTTTTGTGCAGTGGTGAAATTCAAATTTTTTTACTACCGGTTCTGTGGGTGTGGCTTGGTGGGCGTGGTGTGGCTTGGTGGGCATGTCAGGGGAAGGATACTGCAAAGTCTCAATTCCCATCCCACTCCAGGGGAACGATACTGCAAAATCTCCATTCCCACTCCACTCCACTCCAGGGGAACAATACTGCAAAATCTCCATTCCCACCATACTCCAGGGGAACGATACTGCAAAATCCCCATTCCCTCCCCATTCTTGGGGAAGGATACTGCAAAATCCCCATTCCCTCCCCACTCCTGGGGGAAAGATATTGCAAAATCTCCATTCCCACCCCACTCTATGGCCAGCCAGAGGTGGTATTTGCCGGTTCTCCGAACTACTCAAAATTTCCTCTACCGGTTCTCCAGAACCTGTCAGAACCTGCTGAATTTCACCCCTGCTTTTGTGACAGTAGCATGTTATTGACACAGGACGGTTTCTTCCCTTGTGCCATCACTCTGCTGAACACCTAATTTTTGCAGCTCACAAAATACAGTTATCACTAAGGTTCTTTTTTTTTTTTACCTAATGTGCATGTATATTAATGTATGTATTAATGAAAAGAAGGACTAATGGTGACATGATAGCAGTATTTCAGTATTTGAGAGACTGCCACAAAGAAGAGGGAAGTCAACCTTTTCTCCAAAGCACCTGTGGGGAGGATAAAAAGAATTGGAATGAAATTAACCAAGGAGAGAAGCAACCTAGAACTAAGGCAATATTTCCTGACAATAAGAAGAATTTTTTTTTTTAATTTGATTTATATGCCGACCTTCTCCGAAGACTCAGGGCGGCTTACAATGTGCTCAGCAATAGCCTTCATCCTTTTGTATATTTATACAAAGTCAGCTTATTGCCCCCACAAACTGGGTCCTCAGTTTACCTACCTTAGAAAGGATGGAAGGCTGAGTCAACCTTGAGCCTTGGCGAGATTCGAACCCTGCAGTAATTGCAGGCAGCTGGTCTTAATAACCAGCTTAATAACAGGGTGCCTTAAACCCCTGTACTACCAAGGCTCTTTTAACCAGTGGAATGACTTGCCTCCAGAAATTGTGGGTGCTCCAACACTGGAAGTTTTTAAGAAGAGATTGGACAACAATTTGTGTGAAAGTGTACGGAGCATGGGTGTCAAACTCACTGTGTCATGTTGCCGTCACGTGATGTTTCACAATGTTTTTCTCATTTGCGGTGCTGGGGTGGGTGGGGCCTGCATGTGACACATCCGGCCACAGTTTGACACCTCCTGATATAAGATCTCCTGCTTGAGCAGGGGGTTGGACTAGAAGACTTCCAAGGTCCCTTCTAATTCTATTATTCTATTAATCCATAGGGTGTGGCTGCAATATTATTATTTATCCCCTCTATTATTTTTATTTTCCCCTTTTATTGCCATTATTATTATTATTGGTTAATCCTTAGTGAGATTCACAGCCTTTGAGGCTGGTTAATAGCTCAGCAGCTCGAGTCCTAACCAAGGACCTAGGAACTGTTAAGGTATCGTCGGAGGATGTAAGCTGTTCTGAGTAAGGTGGTTTTTTTGTAGAGTCAAAATGTTCAAGTCCAGCAAATTTAGAATTTCTAAATAGCGGGGTAGCCCTTTGGGGATTGCTCCAAGGGCTCCAATTACAATCGGGACAACACACGATTTCTTTTTCCACAATTTCTTTATTATTATTATTATTATTATTATTATTATTATTATTATTATTATTCTCTTTTATTCATTAAAAATGAAACTCAGTCAACTGAACATTTAAAAATGAATCACAAATACCATTGACTGGTGCTAATGGTTGATACGGGTTGCTGCCAGCGTCCTAGGTATCAACCAAGTACCTTCTTAAGATGTATGATGTTCTGAGTAGCACCGTTTTTTGCAGTTCCGCTGGTGTTATTGCAGGAAACTGCAATTTCTTGATGTATTTTATAAAATTCTTGGACATGGTACCAAGTGCCCCGATGACAATGGGTATCACTGTGACATGTTTCATCCATAGCCGTGTAGTTTCCATGGCCTCTAACAGCGATATCAATAAATTGTATGTTTCGGTTTTCGACAACTGTGATATCTGACATGTTGTGTTCCAAATGATGATCCGTCTGTATTCAAATAATAATTATTATAAACTTTTATTCAATAAACATGAACCTCAAGTCAACTGAACATTTAAAAATGTATCACTAATCATCTTTGTTGCTCTTCTCTGCACTCTTTCTAGATCTTTTTTTACATCGTGGCGACCAAAACTGAATGCAATATTCCAAGCGTGGCCTTACCAAGGCGTTATAAAGTGGTATTAAAACTTCACGTGATCTTGATTCTATCCCTCTGTTTATGCAGCCCAGAACTGTGTTGGCTCTATAGGCAGCTGCTGCACACTGCTGGCTATATATGAAAGGTAGGGCCGCTACCTTTTTCCTCTGTGCTCACTCTCAGACTCCTCCCTCACAGACAGCAGCTCCTCCCCCTAGCTTCTGTGAAGTGAAAAGGTCTGCTAGACCAACCCCCTGAACAAGCAGGAGGCCCTATACCATGTCAGAGAAATGGCCCGTCCAGTCTCTTTTTGTCTGAAATGGTATACAGTTCCCAGTAACGTCAATGACATGTTCGTATCTTGGTTCAATAGTGGTTTCCTGTTTCCATTGTCCAAGCATTAACACAGTCTGACCTCGCTTAGGTTAGGTTAACCCAGCGGTGATATTCAACCGGTTCAGACAGGTTTGGGTGAACTGGTAGTGATGACTTGCGGGTGGGGGTGCGCCTGCCCCGCCCCGCCCCGGCACTATGCCATCCTATTTAGCCACATTTTCTAAGCTGCATGCATGTGTGCAAGCCTCATGCGTGAGCAAAGCACATGCATGGAAGGCTGTGAGCATGTGCGGAAGACGGGCAAGCGAGCAAAGTGAGCATGCACGCATGTACACGCTCAAATTTCCGGTGCACGGTGAACCGGTGATAAAATTATGTGAAATCCACCTCTGGGTTAACCCTTAATGAATATTGATCATAAATAGCCTTACAAACCCACCCATTCACGATGCCCTTATTATTTTATCAGTTTCTCCAGAATGCTGAGAGTATTTCTATATGCCATTCCCCCATTTGGATTACCGGCATACATAGAAAGAAGAATAGAACTTATTTATTAGGAATATTGACAAAAGACTACAAAAAAGAAATACAATATTTGATAATACACATTCTTACAGCAGCCAGAATTACTTTCACACAAATGTGGAAATCGGAAGACACGCCATCAGAAGAGAGAACAATACAAAAAACATTGGAATGTGCGGAGATGGATAGACTTACCAAAGAAATTCAAGAAAAAGAAGACTCAGATTACTATTTGATTTGGCAAAAATGGTACGATTGGTTAGAGAAAAAGAAGACGAAATAAGGGAATACGACTCAAGGACACAAAAATGAGGAACCAAAATTAATATCATTACATAAATATCGTTATATAATGAAGGATATATATATATAGATATATGGATATACAAATTACCGATGTAGCTCTATTCACAAAGCTCAAGTTGCATGATTTGATTTTAGTGTACAGTTTGTTTATGTATAGTTTGTTTTTATGTGTGTATGTTTGTATATGTATGTTTGTTTATCGTTAATAAAATTAAAAGAAAGAAAGAAAGAAAGAAGAATAGATTTCTTGTAACTATAGGACAAAATAAATAAATAAATAAATCATGCCTGACTATAACAATATGGTTTTGGCAAAGTGAAAGGACTGTGATTGGGTAGATGGATTTATTTTAAACTGAGCCAGAGGTTTCACTGAAACTTATTACAACTTTTTTTTTCCTTTTTGCAACTACCTTAAAGGGGAAAAAAAAAAGCAAGCAAGCAAGCAAAAAAAAAAAAATCCCCAATCTGTTCTCTCTCATGATTTCACATGCCTCTCAAGCAGAAAAGAAATGTTAGCAGTTTACAGTGATGTGATCTTGAAAAATTGTGGGGAAAATAATGGATGACGTGGTGTCAGAGAAAACCAAGTGAAAAAAATAACTTAGTTGGAGCAGGGTGGCAATTGAATCTTAAGAAGGCAAAAACAACAACAACAAAAAGGCTGGTTTGGAATGGAAAACTTCAGGAACAATTATTACAAATATGCCGTGTGTGAGAGAGAGAGAGCTGAACCCACAGCTATCAATTACAAAACATCATTTTTTTAAAAAAAATCAAACTATTCAAACACAAATTTCCACTGTCATTATCAAACAGTGTATGGTAATAAATTTCTTCAAAAACAAATCAGTTCTTGACATCTACCATACTTTTTGGAGTATAAGACTCACTTCTTCCCCGTAAAAGTAGGTTAAAATTGTGGTGTGTCTTATACATCGAATGTTGCTGAGGCCCCGCCCACCTGCCAACCATCCATCGGCAGTTTTCGGTTTCCACAAGTTGCATTTTCAGCCTCCACACGCTCCATTTTAGACCCATTCCAGGCTGCGGGGAATCGCCACAGCACATCATTGCCGATTGCCGCCTCCGCACGTCACATTTTTGGCCTCCGCACATTTCTGCTATCCGCGTGTCACATTTATGACTGGTTTCAGGTGGCAGGGATTGGTGGTGGCAGGGCTGCCTCCTGGAACTGGCCAATAATGCAACACGCAGAGGCCAAAAACGGGGTGTGCGGAGGCCAAAAATGTGACATGCAAGAGGTTGAAATTGTGACACGTGGAGGTGGCAATCAGCGGCGATGTGCTGTGGTGATCCTGGCAGCCTGGAATGGGTCTAAAACAGAGCGTGCAGAGGCCAGAAATGTGATGCGCAGAGGCGGCGATGGGCTGTGGCGATCCCCGCAGCCTGGAACAGCTGATTGGCAGTATTCCAGGAGGCCGATCCAACAACCCATCAGCTGTTTGTGCTAAATCAGGCTGTGATAACGTGCTGAAGCTGACCAGGCTGTTTGCTGTTTGCTGCAAGGACGCTAGCCAGATGAATACCGATGGATGCTGGTAGGCAGAGGCAGATTTTTTTTTCTTGTTTTCCTCCCCCAAAACTAATGTGCATTTTATACTCCGGAGTGTCTTATACTCTGAAAAATATGGTAATTTTCCTTTTGTTCCAGGAAATGATAACATTATTATTAGAATTCTATTAACCACTACATAGAAATCAAGAACCAAGAGCAATGATAAGAATATGCTAAGAAGGATAAGGCAGCTGAGCTAAGAACCAGATTTACTGAATAAATTAGACTCTGTAAAAGTGATGCATTTATATGATTGCTGACTGCTTGTATTTTATCACTATATATTCTTCTATCTATTTCACCCTGGAATCAGATCATGTATTTTATTTTTAGTTTTGCTTTATTGATATGGTTAGAAAACTAATCAATTAATAAACTATTACTAATAAAAATGTCTACGGAGATTCTCAGTCATCCAGGTCATGGTTGTCCCAAAGGTGCTTTTTTCAAGAGGCAACTGGACTTTTCTGGTTTTTCTTTGAAGACGATTCGCTTCTCATCCAAGAAGCTCTGAAAAAGCTTCTTGGATGAGAAGCGAAACATCTTCAAAGAAAAACCAGAAAGTCCAGTTGCCTCTTGAAAAAAGCACCTTTGGGATCCTAATAAGAATGTTTTATCTCTGTGAACCTTGATAGTAAAGTGATAGGTAGAATTGCACCCACTGATTAATTGTTCTAACTGTCAGGAAATTCCTCCTTAGTTCTAAGTTGCTTCTCTCCTTGATTAGTTTCCACCCATTGCTTCTTGTCCTGCCCTCAGGTGCTTTGGAGAATAGGTTGACTCCCTCTTCTTTGTGGCAGCCCTTTAGATATTGGAATATTGCTATCATATCACCCCTAGTCCTTTTCATTAAACTAGATATATTCAGTTCCTGCAACCTTTCTTCATATGTTTTAGCTCCAGTCCCCTAATGATCTTTCTTGCCCTTCTCTGCACTCTTTCCAGAGTCTCAACATCTTTTTTATATTGTGGTCACCAAAACTGGATGCAGTATTCCAAGTGTGGCCTTACCAAGGCATTATAAAGTGGTATTAACACTTCACGTGATCTTGATTCTATCCCTCTGTTAATGTAGCCTCGGATTGTGTTGGCTGTTTGTTTTTTTTCATCACTGTAGCACACTGCTGGCTCATATTTAAGTGATTGTCCACTAGGACACTTCAAAATCCATGTCTATCATGCGAGTCCATATCACATGCAATCAAATTGCTTACTAAAATCTTAGAAATAATAAGTGTGTGATTACCGCTACAAAGGCAGGCAAAGTTAATGAAAATGATGCCATTCAGTTTAGTAATGAAGATTTAATAAAAGCAGTAGTACCAGAAGAAAGCTACAAATATTTAGGAATTTTTAGAAGCTTCCAACTTATTACAGAATCAAATGAAGCCAAGAATGTTTGCTGCAGGCAGTCAATCAAGGAAAGCTCTTGAAAACAACAAAGGGGAAGGCTGAATATCGGAGAGAAATAATTGAAAATCATTTTTAATTGGAAGATTCAACAAGTAACGAACAATAGCAAATGTCTCTTTTGTAGTATAAAGGCTGACGCCATTGGCCATTTGATCAGTGGCGGCAACAAAAATTCAACAAATTGACTGTAAGCAGCATCATGAATGAGTTGCCCGAATTATTCATTGGAAACTTTGCCATTTGATGTGAATGTAGTAAAAAGTCCGGAGACCATCAAGTTGAGAAGATTTTGGGAAATGAGCAAGTTACGGTTTTGTGGGACTTTAAGATCCAAATAGATAGGCATCTTGTTCATAAGATGCCTGATATAGCAGTTATTGAAGCCTGGTTCTTTGATGCTAGGATTAAGGAAATATTGGAACTTGAAGATAGAAATTAAAAGAAACTCATTGCTATAAGAATCTGGATTGGAGTCCTTGGAGGAATACCTGAAGGACTTCCCCAACATCTAGAAATATTGAATTTATTAGACCTGAATATCCTAATTTTACAAAGCAAACACCCTGCTTGGAACAGTCTACATTCTTAGACACTACCTCATTGTTAGGACCTTGATTACTACTCAAATTATTCAGTTTACATCAGTCTTAGACTGTGAATTTAATTATAGAACACTCACACATAATAAAATAAAATAATTGGAAATCCTTAATGATATGTGTAAGTAGAGATACACAGGTAAGTCTCTCCAGATTTTCCCTACATTTGTTTTTTTCATGCATGACTCTCTGCAGCTGCTTTAATTGCTGGTAGAGAGTCTTAAAATATTTCAGTGTGCTTTTAGAATTCATCAAGATTTATAAAGCAAATTTGACATGGTCTATGCTGGGTTTCATCACATTCATATAAAGCAGTGATTTTTCCTTTCCAATTCGTGTAAAGATTATATAAGAAAAACAGGATGGGAGTCTGTCAAACTTAGCCTGAATTTTTGAAGAATCAAGAAATGATTTATCCTACTTTATATACTGTATTCCCCAAGACTGGCCTGGTGGCCTAGTGGCAAAGATGTTTGCCTCCCACTTGGAAGGTTGAGAGTTCAATCCTAGGTAGGGGCAGATGTTTTTCTCCCAGGGTGAGAAAAAGAGAAAAAAGTATTTGCTGTGAACACTGCACGGCATCAGGAAGGGCATCCGGCCAGTAAATGTTCAGCTCCATCCAGTTGCCAGGATTCTACCCTGAATTAAGGGATTACAGGGTCATAAAAATGAGTTATATACTGTATCCCCCCCCAATATTTCAAAAGTTATTAGATATAAGTATTAATGCTCAGTTCTCTTACACATTCCAATCTTTGCATGGCTGACACTATGTATTATAATGGTCCCCACCAGTTGTGGGTTTCCAATATTGTTACCGCCGGTTTGCCATGTGCATGCAGGCGTGCTTCAAGCGTGTGCACCCGGCCTTCTGCACATGCACTGTGCTCGCTTGTGTGCCTTTCGCGCATGCGCCTGATCTCAAAAATGTGCCTAAATAGGTTTGGCATAGAGTTGGGGCACCCACCCACCCACGATCTCCGCTACCGGTTAGCCTGAACCAGTACAAACCGGCTGAATACCACCTCTAGTCCCCACCAGTTCAAACCAATTTAAATCCAATTTGGAGATTTGGTTTGAATCGCTTTAGTCATCAAAATCCAATCAGATGGAGATTTGGTGGCGCAGCAGACTAAAGTGCTGTTAAGTAGCACTTAGCTGCCAGCTGCCTGCAATTACTGCGAGTTCAAATCTCACCAGGCTCAAGGTTGACTCAGCCTTCCATCCTTCCGAGGTAGGTAAAATGAGGACCTGGATTGTGGGGGCAATAAGCTGACTTTGTATAAAAAAGAACACCGCTTGGGGTGGGGCCGAAAGCCCTCCTAAGCAGGTATATAGAAAAGTATGAAGGCTATTGCTTAATACATTGTAAGCCGCCCTGAGTCTCTGGAGAAGGGCGGCATATAAATCAAACAAACAAACAAACAAACAAACAAACAAACAAATAAATAAATAAATAAATAAATAAATTTCCCGTCAACTTAAGCATTTCCTTTGAACGGGATTTACTTCCTGAATTGATTTGAAGGGCTGAATTCAATCTGAACCAATTTGCCCAACCCTGCTGTGGCTTGGAAAATATTTTCATTGATGGAGGGCCAAGGCAATTCAATCGGGTATTGTTTCCCAATTGTAAGTAATTTATATTCATCGGCTCCATGGATTTAAACCAAAAAAAAAAAAAAAGAACTAATGAAGCACTGTAAGTGAAATACCTATTGGAATGTTCCTTATTATTTTCCCCTCCCCTTAAACCTTTAATGAGGTGTAATTACAGTTTCTAGTTGTTTTGTCTGGGACATGCATTATTTCAAGAAAGAATATTTGACAAGTCACAGCATTTCACTCTCTGAATGGCAAACTTGCTTGCAAGTATGTAAATGAAGAAAAGCAGAGAACAGCCTGGAGATATTAACATCTGTGTGAATGAAGCAACCATTTCACAATTCAGTGGACCTTAAACAAAACAGACATTCAAAGCTGTTCAGTACATGAGGCGGATTTTTAAATATGTTCAATTACCGCCTGTCGCCCAGCTGTCACCAGAGCACAGCTTCAGAAACACCGGGGAATTTTGCACCGACATTCCATGCATGTAAAAATGGTGTTCCACAGGAACTCGCACTGGCATACTAAAGTTGTTCATTATTCACCCCACCTCCTCCGCCCCCTTGGCAAATTAGAATTCACAGCCACTCTTTTATTTATAGTATAGGGAGGATTGATCGCCGAGGATAGATGGTGGACGATTGGCTGCTTGCCATCCAGTAACGTGGTTTTTTGCTTATATTTTGCAACCGGCCCCAGAATTAGGAGTCTTGGAGAAAAAGGGATATTGAAAGCATAAAATAATATCGTGCAGTCCGGGCTGTTTCACATTACTGGTGTTCCTAATGATTTATGCGAAAGTCATTTGCAGGAAATTGCAAGTCTAGAAATTGGATTCTGCGTTGTGGTGGGGTTGTTTGGGAATAAATGAACCCAAAATACTTTGGAGGTCCTGAAAACAACAGGAAGCATGTCTGATGTCCCTAACTTAACTGAGCATCTGGCATAGCCTAGATTCTCCACCAAGTATAAATTAATAATCATAGTCTTAATTATCTCTTTTAGCTACCTTTTCAATCCATATTTATTTGCTTTGTTTTCTTCAGATTTCTGGACAATTAATCAGAGTGCCACCATTAAATAGTACTGTCTCATTTTTTAAAAAACTAACAATGGACAAATTAAGCTTAGCTTAATGCCATACCTCGGAGGAGCCCTTGTCTGATATGATGTTTCTTTTAGTACATTGCTGTTGTTGTTAGTGGCAAAGTTATGTCCAGTCCATCACGACCCTATGGATAATGTTTCTTCAGGCCTTCCTGTCCTCTACCATCCTTTGGAGTCCATTTAAGCTCAGACCGACTGCTTCAGTGACTCCATCCAGCCACCTCGTTCTCTGTCGTCCCCTTCTTCTTTTGCCCTCAATCTTTCCCAGCATTAGGCTCTTCTCCAGCGAGTCCTTCCTTCTCATTAGGTGGCCAAAGTATTTGCGTTTCATCTTCAGGATCTGGCCTTCTAAAGAACAGTCAGGGTTGCTCTCCTCTAGGACTGACTGGTTTGATCACCTTGCAGTCCAAGGGATAAAGTAAAGGCTGGGATTGCATTAGCTTTTCTAATAAGAGTCTCACACTACTGAAACACCTTGTCAATTACCACACTCAAATCCCATCACCAAAGGATTGACAACTCTCCATCTCCACCTGCAAACTTTACAACAGGGTACCTGTCAACATCCAGCTCGAGAATTCAAATAAATGTCCAGGATCATTCTGTTTCCAAAAATCCTTACTGTTTATTGAATACACAGCATATTAATGTCAAAGCAAAATGAACTCTGTGGTTCCCAAACCTCAATCTGAAGCTACAGTAGTGGCCGAAATTGTGGAAACCTTTTGGGAAAAGTGTATTTTTGAGGTTTGATGGCAAATAACACCACTTTTTTTTTGGCATTTCAGGATAATAATATTCCACTGCTGGAATGGCCTGGGAGTAGCCCAGACCTTAACCCAATTGAAAATCTATGGAGCCGACTAAAGAAACTTGTTAGTCAGAAGCGACCCAGCAATAAAACCCAGTTAATAGAAGCCATCCTTCAATCTTCATTATAACAGCTGTAGAACTAAAAGACTTGGTTCACTCCATGGGTAGACATTATAAGGCCATAATTCATGCTAAAGGTTACCCAACTAAGTATTAATTAACATGGTGATAATTTTTATATATCTTGTTTTTTCTATTGTGATCATTTTTGTATATCTTGTCTTTTCTATGTGTTTCACTTTTCTTCTTTATACTGTCACTGCTATTCTAATAGCAAATTCTTCATAAAAGTTATTGCATTACATTCTTGATTAAATGATCTTTCCATTGATATATAATTTTATGGTACTACTCCACCCCAAAAATGGTGTTATTAGCTAGTTTTAGAAAATACACTTTTCCCAAAAGATTTCCACAATTTTGCCTGCTACTGTAAATGTCTATGGAGATTCTCAATCATTCAGTTCATGGTTTTTCCAAAGGTTCTTTTTCCAAAAGGCAACAGTTCTGAAGAAATTTCTTGGATGATAAGCAAAAAACCAAGAAAGTCCAATTGCCTTTTGGGGAAAAAAGCACAATCTTAACTCTACTTAAGTCATTCCTCAGCTAACAATGTAGAGCAGGGGTGTCAAACTCATGGCCTCGGGGCCAGATGTGTCATGTGCTGGCCCCACGCCTGCCCCATTTAGCGAAGGAGGAAAAAGTCCCGATATGTCACATGACGATGCCGTGACGATGTGAGTTTGACACCCCTGATGTAGAGTCTAGGTGTAGATGCTTTCTCCATTTTGGAGAAGAAGCTTATTGGATGAGAAGAGAAATATCTTCAAGGAAAAACAAAGTCCAGTTACCTTTTGAAAAAGTACCTTTGGGATATTATTTTAGTGATTGTTCTCTCTCACTCACTTTTTAAACCACTTTTTTAAAGTCATTAGTAGCATACAAATTAAATAAATAAATCCAGATAGACAGACGCCTTTCACAATTCCTTGCTCAGCAGTACATCTCAGTACAATGCAATAGGTTGTAATAAGATAAGGACTTAGGAAATATCTTTCAATTTGTAATGCAGAGGAACGTTATGCAAGCTTTTAAGATGTCATATATTGCTATACTGTATATGATTATTCACACTGAATCAAGTCCAGGAGGCAATGCTTACTAATTTCCATCTAGTATCATTTAGAAAAAAAAAACAATAAACCCTTATTGAACCTCAGAATTTATGTGGGGATGTCATTCTTTGACCTCTGAGTAGAATAGTTTAATAATTATACTTGATAAGAGTTTTATCTGATGGTTTTACTGTATATGGTTTTACTGTATATAAGCAGTATAAGGACACATCGGCTAGAGTATGTTAGGTAAGAAGAGCTACATAAACATAAAAAGATGTATGGATTTGTAAACAGACTTCAGAGGATAATTAGAACTGCAGAAAAAACAATTACTACCAACCTGCCTTCCATTGAGGACCTGTATACTACACGAGTCAAAAAGAGGGCTGTGAATATTTACAGACCTCTCATATCCTGGACATAAATTGTTTCAACTCCTACCCTCAAAATGACACCATAGAGCACTGCATACCAGAACAACTAGACAAAAGGATAGTTTTTTCCTGAAGACCAACACTCTGCTAAACAAATAATTCCTTCAACACTGTCAAACTATTCACTAAGTCTGCATTACTACTACTATTAATCTTCTCATTGTTCTTGATGAATGTATCTTGTCTTTTTATGTACACTGAGAGCCTATGCACCAAAGACAAATTCCTTGTGTGTCCAATCACACTTGGCCAATAAAGAATTCTATTCTATTCTATTCTATTCTATTCTATTCTATTCTATTCTATTCTATTCTATTCTATTCTATTCTATTCTATTCTATTCTATTCTATCATCAAGAGAGTAAAAGAATTGAAATGGAAATGGGCAAGAAGAATTGATGGCAGGTGGACCAAGGCATTCATAGAATGGATCCCACTTGATCAAAAGCATCTATGAAAGACACCTAAAACAAGATGGATTGAAGACCTCAGCAAGTATTGCGGGCAAAAAAAAGCTCAGGATCATATAGGTTGGAAACATGCAGAAGAGGCCTTCATCCTGTAGTGGCGATGATGATGATGATGATGATGATGATGATGATGATGATGATGATGAAGATGATACTTTAAAAAATAGTAGCTTCCATATATATTACTATTTTAAAAAATGACTTTAACATTCAACATTAACTCTCCGCCCAAAAAAATAAAAATAAAAATAAAGATCCTATTCAGTTTTACCAATGTTGTAACAGCCTACTTGAAGACCTTAATGTTCCTCACAAAATTGCATGGAAACTATGCTGATATTCTCATTTAAAACATTAACTAATTTTGCCAACACATATTTCTGCCAGCAGTTATTCCACCATAGATAAAGTATGTGTTTTGGAAGTAGATCCATAGATTTCTGCAAAAGCTTTGCTAATTCAATTGGAAAGCTTTCTGGGAAATTAATTGTATATCATGGGAACGAGGAAAACAAAAGTTTATTTTCCATCTCAGCAAGATCCTATCAAGTTGACATTTTAAAATGAATTAGTGTATCTCATTCCCACCTTATTTAGTGTGACAGTTCTAATTGTGCTAATATTCTCGTCTCGGTGGCACCAGTCAAAATTGGATTGTCTTGCAAAACAGCTGCTGTACTTGAAAAAGCTGCTATGCCTTTCAACATAATGAAAAGTGGGTCTCATATTTACATTACTTTTGGAAGAGAGAATGCTATTAATGGGACAATCACTGTTCTCAGTATCCAGTGTGTTCGCACCCTAGGAAAAGATGGGGAAAAGGACATCCCCAAGGATAAACTAAAAAGCAGAGACATCACCCTGCCAACAAAAGTGCGTATAGTCAAGGCTATGGTTTTCCCAGTTACAAGGCATGGCTGTGAAAGTTGGACCATAAGAAAGGCGGAGCGCCAAAGAATTGAGGCCTTTGAACTCTGGTGCTGGAGAAGACTCCTGCGAGTCCCTTGGACTGCAAGGCGATCCAACCGGTCAGTCCTAGAGGAGATCAACCTTGACTGCTCTTTAGAAGGCCAGATCCTGAAGATGAAACTCAAATACTTTGGCCACCTAATGAGAAGGAAGGACTCGCTGGAGAAGAGCCTAATGCTGGGAAAGATTGAGGGCAAAAGAAGAAGGGGATGGCAGAGAACGAGGTGGCTGGATGGAGTCACTGAAGCAGTAAATGGATTCCAGAGGATGATAGAGGACAGGAAGGCCTGGAGGAACGTAGTCCATGGGGTCACGATGGGTTGGACATGACTTCGCAGCTAACAACAACAACAAGGAGAAACTTGATAGGCACAATGCTGGTAAAAAGAATAAAAAGAAACATTTGCAGAAAATACTCGCACAACGTTTCTATAATTCCTAAAAAGCCATGTGATTCCTACCAAGGATTCCCCAGCTGTCTATACTACTCTCCAAAGCCTTCATATTGGTCGTGTGACTCTTCCAGAAGAGATGCCTATCTTTTAATTTTGAAGACATTCAATATTGCTTTTTTTCTCATGACAACTATTATGTTCTGTTGATAACGATAATAGATTCTTGACATTTCTGGTGTCTAGTATGAATCAGCAGCTAAGGCATTAGACTAGAATCAGGGAAGAAGAAGAAGAAGGAGAAGGAGAAGGAGAAGGAGAAGGAAAAGGAGGAGAAGAAGAAGAAGAAGAAGAAGAAGAAGAAGAAGAAGAAGAAGAAGAGGAAGAGGAAGAGGAAGAGGAAGAGGAAGAGGAAGAGGAAGAGGAAGAGGAAGAGGAAGAGGAAGAAGAAGAAGAAGAAAGGAGAAGGGAGAAAGGAGAAGGGAGAGGGGAGAACGGTAAGGAGGAGGAGGAGAAAGGAAGAAGGAGAAAGAAGGGAGGATGGAGGAGGAGGAGGAGGAGGAGGAGAAGAATAGAGTAGAGTAGAGTAGAGTAGAGTAGAGTAGAGTAGAGTAGAATAGAATAGAATAGAATAGAATAGAATAGAATAGAATAGAATAGAATAGAATAGAATAGAATATACTGTAGAATAACAGAGTTGGAAGGGACCTTGGAGGTCTTCTAGTCCAAATCTCTTCTTAGGCAGGAAACCCTACACCACTTTAGCCAAATGGTTATCCAACATCTTCTTAAAAACTTCCAGTGTTGGAGCATACACAACTTCTGGAGGCAAGTTGTTCCACTGATTAATTGTTGCCTCAACTTGCCTCAAGAAGAAGAAGGAGGAAGAGGAGGAGGAGGAGGAGGAGAAGGAGAAGGAGAAGGAGAAGGAGAAGGAGAAGGAGAAGGAGAAGGAGAAGGAGAAGGAGAAGGAGAAGGAGAAGGAGAAGAAACACCATAGTTAAAGAAGTATGTGGCAGAATCTGCAAGCCAGAAAGATATAAATTTAATTGATACAACTTGGAAAGATGCCTTCTGCCAATCATGACTTCTTCCCATTATGAAGATAAAGTGCACTCCACCCAGTATACAGTTTTCTATCACTACTATTGATTCCTTTCCTGCCTTTCTACCTTTATTTCCAGCATCTGGAGTCCTCTGAGACTTCCCTTCAAGCTATCAGGTAAGAAACCTTAACAGATTTTACTCACCTTGAGGCTATCATTGGAAGGTGTTGGCATCTGGAGAAAAGGTCACATTAATAATGGCAAGCTAAGGACTAAAATTTCTTTATTCATGTGCTGAGGAGAAGATAAAGTTGGTGTCACAGATTCAGGGTGGAAAATAAGTGTTGTCACAGCATGGTTGTGTCATGATTAGGTAGATGTTAGACATAGACCCTCTTATGTTCTTGTTGAGTGCAAGATGTTATTAGAGATGGGGGAAAAAACTTTGATCCCTGACAAAGATAAACAACAAGTGTACAAAAGTATATTTCCCATTTGACAGAGATTACCTTGAATTATGAGTAATGAATGACATCCCACACACCTATTTATTATTATTTTTTAAAAATTTACATCAGAGGCAGGTAATCTTGAGGACATAGATAGCTTACTGTATATTATAGAGGCATTTAAGTCCTAAAAGATTGCAATTCTTTGTGCCGAGCAATAGAGAAATGCTCTTTAAAAATTCAATTCCACGGAATCCAATTCCCTGTATAGCTTTCCAGACAGAGTGTATAATTTCTGGGATCCATTCTGAAAGTTTTGGCAATGACACCAATCCTGAATTTTCTGTCCAAAGGCAATAAGCTCCAAAAGCGATAGACGATTTAATTGCATGATAAAAGGAAATATAATGGGAGCAAAATAAATAAATAAATAATTTATGTATTTAATAATAAATTTTGGGGCTATCATAAAGGGGAAGGAAATCTCAGAAATAAGAGTGGACGTATTTCAGCTCATGGAGCGGGAGAACATGTGCACCAACAGCATTGGGGGAAAAAATATGTAAAAGTTGGATTTTTCCTTAGCAGATGAATCATGCATTTTGAGCATTTCTGAATGGTGCCATTAGAGGATTTGAAGGAATAATGAATTGACATAGTCGGAAGAGATTAGAAGAGCTGCATATGTACAGCCTGGAGGATGGAAGGGAAAGGGGGACCTGATTGAAATATTTAAACATATTAAGGGTGTGAATAAGGTCCTAGAAGGCAGTGTTTTCAATATTAAGCAAAAATCAAGAACGCGGGGGCATAACCTCAAACTCACAGGAGAGAAGTCCAAAAGTAATGTTAGAAAGTATGACTTCTCAGAAGGAGTAGCTTAGGAGCTTAGAACCAACTTCCAGGGGAAGTAGTGGGTCAATTATCAGTAACTGTTGTGGCCCGCCAGCGGCCTGCACGGATCGTGGCTGATCCCGATGAAGAGGAGGCTGGTGTGGTATCGCACCAGCAGCCTGCACAGCCAGCGCTCGCATCGGACAGCAAGGAGGCCGAAGAGGATGTGGTGCCAGAGGCAGAGACTCAGCCAGGGCCTTCAGAACCTCCAGAGGCTCCTTCAAGTGCAGAGAGCGAAGTAGAGGAGCCTCTCCTCAATGCTCGAGCACACAGGGCTGCCAAAAGGCAGGAGTGGCTACTCAGGAAGAGGAGGTCTACTCGAGAATAGGGCTTGAGGATAATTGGCCACTCCCTTAGCCTATTTAAGTCACATGCAGCTAGTGCTTTTTTTGCTGGAAACAACTCATATTTATAATCAGAGTATTTTGGTTTATCATATCTTGCTTTCTGGGCTGGTTGCCAACCTTTACCGGTCTTGTTTATTCTTGCTACTTAATAAATTTGATAAGGACCGTTGGTGTGTGTCAATATCCTCGGAAATCCAGAGCTGGGGCAGAACAGTAACTGAGTTTAAACATGCTTGGGATGAATGCATATCCATCATCCAACAAATAAATAAAAGATAAAAATAACAATTAAAATATAATAAATAAATGGAGGGGAGGCGCAATGGCTCAGCAATGAAAGACGCCTCGCTTGTTTGCTAAAAAGCTGACAGTTTAGGTTCGAAACCCAAGCTCTTCATGATGGGGTAAGCTCCCGTTCCTTGCTCCAGCTCCTGCCCACCTAGCAGTTTGAAAGCAGGCAAATGTGAGTAGATCAATAAATACCATATCAGTGGGAAGGTAACAGTGTTCCATGTGCCTCAGTGTAGTCATGCTGGCCACTTGACCATGGAAACATCTTCGACCAATCCTGGCTCCCTCGTCTAAGAAACAGAGATGAGTACTCTGCTTTAGAGTTGGATACAACTGGACAAGGAAAACCTGTACCAATAAACAAATAAAAAACCTCAAAAGACAAACTGAATGGACCACTAGGATCTTATTCTGCCATTGTTTATTTTCTTGTTTATATGACTTGAATATTGAATAGACCAGGAGAAGAAACAAAAATACTTTTCAGAAGGGAGACCAGCTAGTGACAGGTTAGATAAGGTAGAGGTAAAGATTCCCCTCGCACATATGTGCTAGTCGTTCCTGATTCTAGAGGGCGGTGCTCATCTCCGTTTCAAAGCCAAAGATCCAGCGCTGTCTGAAGATGTCTCCGTGGTAATGTGGCCGGCATGACTAAATGCCAAAGGCACACGGAACGCTGTTACCTTCCCACCAAAGGTGGTCTCTATTTTTCTACTTGCATTTTTTACGTGCTTTCGAACTGCTAGGTTGGCAGAAGCTGGGACAATTAACGGGAGCTCACCCCATTATGGGATACTAGTGATTCGAACCGCTGAACTGCTGACCTTTCGATCGACGAGCTCAGCATCTCAGCCACTGAGCCATCGCGTCCCTTTTGACAGAGTAGATAGCAAAGGCCTACAAAGGTATTATTTCTTTGGCGGGAAGAGACAAAAGCTTAAATCAGAACCATGATGGGCTCTCACGTTCCCCCTTGTGTTGAAAGTGGTATTTTCTATTTCTGAGGGAGGATGGAGAGAACTAATGATGCTATTGATTCTCTGCCACCTGAATAATACTTCAATTAGTTTAGATCCATTAACTCACTGCTCGTCTATCATAAGGCCGAGGCCTGCAAACTTAATTTTTGAAAGATGTCTGCTAAGTGGGTTTTTAAATTCTCTTACTCAAATTAGCTCTATCCCAAGGGGGAGTCCTGTAGATCTATCACTAAAAATCTGGGGGGGAAATCTGGATGGCCACTAGATTTCAGTATGAGGTAAAAACAACTTCTTGGAGACCATGTAGAGAGTTCCTGCAGCTTTCCAGTCAATACGGCAGAGTTTGAATCTCTGTAATTTATAATAGCGCTCCTCAAAAATATTAAAATATACAAGTTAGGCAACTTCGTATCTCCCAGAAATGGTGGAATACGTTTTCCACAATTCCTTTTCATTTGCCATATAACCTGGGGCTAATTAAATTAAATTGCCATTTCTTCTATATCATTTTCACTTTTATTTTGTTATCTTCAGGCCTGTTGTCTCAATTTTCCAGGACGTTATATATCACTAAAAAAAAAAAAGGAATGATTAGCTCTCTTCACTTAGCTTTATATGAGCCTTGACCCTCACCAGGACCTAGAAATGATGAAGATAAAAGTAATAATATAGGAATGCATGAAGCAGATTTCCTGCTTAAGGAAAGAGTTAAGTTGAAATGGTCAACTAAAATTTGAAGGTTTCTTTAAATACTATTATCTTTTAAACCACCACACCAATAAATGTAAAATAACTGCAGCGGTCAATTTAAAGAGATTTGCTGGAGTAAAAATGTAATCTTTGGTTTACTTTATCGCCTTAATAACAAAACATCATGGGCGGGTATATACAAAATGATACGTTTTGAACTGCAAAATTTAGAAGTTTCTTAAATCAGCTATATCGGTTAAACAACCCAGTCATATCCACAAGTGGCACTGGCTGAATACAGGAATATTGATTCACTCCACTGAATTCATGAGAAACAAAATGTTAGGATTACACAGTGAATTTAAGTTAGCATAAAGAAATCTGTGAAGTGGCAATGCTGTCAGTGGTGGGATTCAGCCGGTTCGGGCCAGTTCGGGTGAACCTGTAGTTAAATTTCTGGCTGGCCCCACCCCTCCACTCCTGAAGTCACCACCCGCACCATTTTGGCTGCCAGGTAAGTGCAGGGAGGCCTCCTAGGCCCAAAACAGGGCACGGGGGATGCGGTGCGCCACCTCACCTGTGGCCTGATTTCACTCCCAGGAGGCTGCAGGGAGGCCTACTAGGCCCAAAATGCGATGTGGAGGGCAGCACTGCAATCCCCGGTACCCCATTTTGGGCCTCGGAGGCCTCCTTAAAGCCTCCTGGGAGCAAAAACGGGCCGCAGGGGGTGCACCGCACCCCCACACCCCGTTTTGGGTCTAGTAGGCTTCAGGGAGGTCTACTAGGCCCAAACAGAGCATGGGGGGTGGCGCGTTCCCTCTACAGTCCATTTTTGCTCCCAGGGGGTTGCAGGAGGCCCAGTGCTGCCTGTCATACCCTCTGGCCACACCCACCATGGCCACGCCCACCCAGCCGGTCATTAGGGCAGCGAACCAGTTGTTAAATTATTTGAATCCCACACTGAATGCTGTGCAGTGTTGCCCTTATTGTGACCGAATAAGAACCAAACAGGTCTTTTTACCATCCCATCTTTATACCTGGACATTTGATGTAGAATCATTAGATTTGTTTTTTTTTTTTTTGTTTTTTTTTTTTTTGGTAAGGGTATGTTTGAAATATTTCAAAGCAATTATTTTCTTAGTTAATACCCTGACTCCATAGAATTTATGTATGGCCAGTTCCCCTTTTGCAAGACGTCTTGCCTTACTTCTACTATTCAAGAAGATCTTTCAAGAAGAATGATGTCATGTCAACATTGCATCTTCCTCTCATTGGACCTGCTCTGATTTATTTAAAGCAGAGGTAGGTTTCAGCAGGTTCTGACCAGTTCTGGAGAAGTGGTAGCGGAAATTTTGAGTAGTTCGGAGAACCGGTAAATACCACCTCTGGCTGGCCCCACCCCCATCTATTCTCTGCCTCCTGAGTCCCAGCTGATCGGGAGGGAATGGAGATTTTGCAGTATCCTTCCCCTGCCACATCTACTAAGCCACGCCCACCAAGCCATGCCACGCCCATCAAGCCACACCCACAGAACCAGTAGTAAAAATTTTTGAAATCCACCATTGATTTAAAGGTATTTTCCTCAAACCAGGAAAATGTACATGGCATGTACAGTAGGGAGGGAGGATTTATTCTAATTCTAAATTTTATGGACTAGAACATAAAGGTACTTGCAATAGCTCAGACTAGGATGTAAATTAAAAAGTTGTGTCTTGCTTCTTATCCTCATTTTAAACAAAAAATGGGAGAAGCAAAAAAAATATATAGATCATCTTCAGATTTCTTCTGAGGACTGGAGAGAGCCTGTTTTAGAAACTTCGTGTGATGAAGGTCAATGTTTAGTCAGAGCTCACAGCTGACCTATTTGCTCAAAAATAGGTTAGACTTCACTCCTGGTATATATGGTTCCCTGGGGATGGGAGTAGTGGAGCAGGTGACCAATCGTGCACCATGATTTGACACTGCAAACTTTGTGACTAGCAGATATTGGGTTCAAGTAGCAAGGACAGAATTTTTACTGTAAAGTCAGAATGAGTATATAGTCCCGTGATGGTGAACATATGGAACGTGTGCCACAGGTGGCACATGGAGCCATAATAGTAGGCACGCAAGCATTGCCCTAGCTCAGCTCCAGTGCACATGCATGCGCCAACCAGCTGGTTTTCGGGCCTTCAGGTCCCACCAGAAGTCAGCAAACGGGCCATTTCCGGTCTCTGGAGGGCCTCTGGGAAGTTGGGGAAGGCTGTTTTTGCCCTCCCCAGGCTCCAAGAAAGCCTCTGAAGGCCTAATTAGAAGGCCTAATGGGCCTAATTAGAAGGCCTAATTAGAAGACCTAATGGGCCCACTGTGCCATCGTGTGCCAAAAGCGGGGGGAGTGTGTGTTTGGGGTCATGTGCGCATGCATGGGGGGGGGGGGGGGGAACATTGAATTATGGGTGTGGGCACATGTGTGTGGGACACCCCCCCACGCTCCCCCTGCTTTTGGCACACAATGGCAAAAAGGTTAGCCATCACTGGTATAGTCCCTTTTCCATTATCCAAGCTAGCTGCAGCTGTCTTTGCTCTGAGAAGAGAATGAAAAAGTTGCAAGTGAGGCAATGTAAATATAAGCATTTATAAGTATCCTGTATAGATTCCAAATAACTCAGAAACCAATGATAGCATAGCATGTTAGTTGAAGGCCCTGTTATGAAAGAATAACAGAGTTGGAAGGGACATTGGAGGTCTTCTAGTCCAACCTCCTGCTCAAGGAGGAGATCCTATACCATTTCAGAGAAATGGTTTTCCAATTTTGTTTTGAAAACCTCCAGTGATGGAGCACCTACAACTTCTGCAGACAAGCCATTCCACAGATTAATTCTTTTTCACTGTCAGGAAATTTCTCCTTAGTTCTAGATTGGTTGTCTCCTTGATAAGTTTCCATCCATTGCTTCTTGTCTTGTTTTCAGGTGCTTTGGAGAATAGCTTGACTCCCTCTTCTTTGTGGCAACCCCTGAGATATTAGAACACTGTTATCATGTCACCCTGAGTCCTTCTTTTCACTAGACTAGACATATCCAATTCCTGCAACCGTTCTTCATACATTTTAGCCTCCTGCCCCCTGATCATCTTTGTTGCTCTTCTCTGCATTATTTCCAGAGTCTCAACATCTTTGATAACTTTGATAAAAGTACACTTTGGATAAAGAATGCACTTTCAGAATGTCATTCCTTTATTTACCCATTGCTAAAAAAATTCCAAATATAACTTTTTAAAGAAGCTTGCTTAGAAGTTCTCAGTGGAAAGAGATACCAAAGGGGTATTAGCAAAAAGGGGTCTTAACATAAGATCGGCCCTTCTGGAGATGATGGCACTTGTGGTTCAGTTCATCTGGAGATCACCAGATTAAAGAATGCTATGCTAACATACATGGTGGCTCAGTGGCTCAGACGCTGAGCTTTTTGATCGAAAGGTTGGCAGTTCAGCGGTTCGAATCCCTAGTGCCGCGTAACAGGGTGAGCTCCCGTTACTTGTCCCAGCTTCTGCCAACCTAGCAGTTCGAAAGCACATAAAAAATGCAAGTAAAAAAATAGGGACCACCTTTGGTGGGAAGGTAACAGTGTTCCATGTGCCTTTGGCGTTTGGTCATGCCGGCCGCATGACCATGGAGACGTCTTCGGACAGCGCTGGCTCTTCGGCTTTGAAACAGAGATGAGCACCGCCCCCTAGAGTCAGAAATGACTAGCACATATGTGCAAGGGGAACCTTTACCTTTACCTTTTATGCTAACATATGCCAGAAGCTTGGTTTCATCGTTCCTGCAAGAAGCTCCAAATTCCAGGATCAGAGCCTTACCCCTCTGCCCGCTGCTATGCTGAAGTTGACACAAATGGTGTTTAAATTTCCATTTAAAACAGGGTTTATGTTAATTTCCCTAAGCACCCATTATAACAAGTGGCAGCGATCACAGCCACCTACCCCATGCGGGCTTCCTAATAGAGTAAGCCAACAGCTACAAAATGAGTGGGAAGATTTGAAGGTTACACACACTTCTTCCAATTTGGGAAAACTGCTGTGGCAGCTGCTTGGCTTTGAATTTCTGCCAGAACTGAAGCAATTGTTTGCCGTGTACCAAGGCGCATCCCAATGTTTGGTGCCTTTTGCTACAGTACCAATCCTTATACATCGATATTTAGCCCCCAGGAAAAAAACAACAACCCACTAGTTCAGAAAACCTTCACAATGGACAGTGTGTTCTTAGTGCCTCACTGCTACTATTTATTTCCAGTTTATGCACACACAGTTTAAATAATTGCAGGTAAGTAAAACTGCTTTCTGTGGTGGGTTGCAAAGATAGTATCGGGAAGACGGTTATTAAAAAATGGGCCACCTTGGATGATTGATCTACGTTCCCTTTCCGTCTTGAAAGACCGACGGATATTATTTTAGAATGAGAAATCAGTACGTGAGTTGATAGGATTTGTTTTGTTTTGTCTCTGTATTTCTAATTTTTTTTTTCTGTTTTGTAAATGGGGGAAAAATGATTTTTCAGAAGGCACGTATTACGTTGCTCTATAAATATATTTATTCGGGGGTTATTTTTGCATTAATAATACAAAAAACAACAACAACAACAACAATATTATCTAATGATAGATCCCTAAAGTTCTTCTAACATTTATATTTTTCCGTGTCTTCATATTTACAGTCAACCGAATTTGATGGGACATACAGAACCCTTTGGGTATAAAGTGATGTAGAAAAACAGAAGTCCAGCTGCACCAGCTGTTAGGATATGGTTTGAGCCTAACAAGTTGTCCAGGCAATATATGTGTTCTGTGACTTTAATATGAATATGTATTGTGTGACTTTAAAGTTTTCCTGCTGATTCATTGTAATGCTGAGTCATGCTATAATTAGTTGTGAATGTATTTAAGAAAGGTACTGTAACGTATTCAGTTGATGATAAGCTACAATTGTGTGTGGAGTTGCAACCATTGTGCTATCATCGTTGGATGGATCTGCTACCATCATGGTTTGTGAACCAGAGTGTGTTTGTTATTCTAACCAACTACTGTTTGTGTGGTAAGAAGATTTTTGTATCACTGGACTGATTTAACTGGCAAAGACTTGGATTGATTTAAAGACTATGAGATTGTTTTTTCACTACAAAGTAAACTTTTGATAAACCAGTTTGCACATCTCTTATTCATTGCTCTCAGCAACGTTTCTCTGTGCTCTACACTCTGCTGGTTGGTAACACAACAACAATATCCTTAACACCAGCGCCGGACAGATCCAGCACGAGCTGGATCTATCTGGCTCACGCAAGGCAGTAGGGCTGGTGGTGAGAGGCTCCACCCACCCGCTAGGACATCGTTACATCCCATTTTTGACCCTCTGCTCATGTGCAGAAGAGGTGTGCGTGAGTGTAGTGAGCGCACATGCATGCATGCGCACTCACATTTCCCATCCTGTAGCGAAGGTAAGTGCATTTCATCGCTGAGCTGCACTGGTCTATCTGGAAACAATTAGCATTTTCCCATCCCAAACTGTTTTCATCATATTGGCATCAGCATTTTTCCAGAGAACATACATGAACCTTGAGCGTTACGTTTATGAAGATTCTCAATCATCCAGGCCACAGTTGTCCCAAAGGTGCTTTTCCAAAAGGAACTGGACTTTCTTGGGTTCCTCCCTCCCTTAAAAACGCTCTTTAAAGACACAGCTTCCTGGTGTCAACCATGAAGCTGACCTGACGGAAGCTATTTTGAAGCTTCAGTGTTGCCACACTGGAGCTGAGGGATAGGGAGGAGGAAATAGAGTGAGCTGGGGTTTTGTAGCCAAAACAAAATGCTTTCTCCTGGGAACCAAGGACATTCTCACACCTGGTCAGAGAGAGGAGGAGTGACGTTACTAGGCAACTGGACGGCACCTTGATTGGACCATGTGACTGATTGTTTGGGGAAGAGGAAAAACCTTTTGATTAGGTGAAAACCATGGGAACTTTCAGAGTCGGTTTTCACCAGAACGGTGCCAATATCATATAGCCAATAAAACTATTCTTTGAGGCATCCACCTGCCTTGGAGTTTGGCTTGCTATGGGTATATTACTTAGAACCATGACACCTGGATGTGAAGCAAACTGTTTGTGGGAAGAATCATAAGACACACCCCCATCCCTTTATTTCTATGCCCCCCAGAGAAGGCAAAGAAAAACCATCCACAGAAGCTCAAGCAATCCCTGCCTCCCAGCCAGAATGGCCTCAAGTAACCCCTTTTAGAAGACTGAGACAGGCTGAATTGACAGGATTAAGTCAGAAAACACAAAGCCACACAGAATTTACATCCCCCACCTTTCCCCAAGGCTAGTCTTGACCCTGACCATCACCCAGGAAACCAAATAGGGGCAATTAGAAGACAGAAAGGCACATTATCAATCTAATGCAACGCTCTCTACATGGGGCTCCCCCTGGGGTGCACCCGGAGGCTCCAGCTGGTCCAGAATGCGGCCACGCGGGAGATTATGGGGGCGACGAGGCGCTCCCATGTAACACCTCTCCTGCGCGAGCTGCACTGGCTCCCGGTGGTCTTCCGGGTGCGCTTCAAGGTGTTGGTGACCACCTTTAAAGCGCTCCATGGCTTAGGGCCGGGGTACTTACGAGACCACCTTCTGCCACCAATAGCCTCCCACCGGCCAGTACACTCGCACAGAGTGGGCCTCCTCAGGGTGCCGTCCGCCAGACAATGTCGGCTGGCGACCCCCAGGGGGAGAGCCTTCTCTGTGGCGGCGCCCACCCTCTGGAACAACCTCCCCCCAGAGATACGTACAATAACAGACCTCCGGATTTTTCGTCGGGCCCTGAAAACCCATTTATTTCAACCAGCTGGGCTGGCTTGAGTTAAATTTTAAATTGATTTTAAATTGGGTTGTTTTAATTTACAGCCAAAATATTTAATTATTTTAAATTGCTTTTAAATTTTGTATGTACTGTTTTTTTACTTTGGCTGTTCACCGCCCTGAGTCCTATTGGAGAAGGGCGGTATAGAAATAGGAACAAATAAATAAATAAATAAAAATAAAATAATCAAATAACCCCACCAGGCATCTCAATCTCAAAGGTCCAAAGGGGTATAAAAAAATCACTCTACTCACCATGCCAAGCTGTCAGCCACCCCCCAAAACATGCTGCTGTCACTGTAGTTTCTGGCTACCAAATAAACAGAGACCTCCTTTCCAAAATGCAGCTTGCCTGCAGATAAATTTTCCAGCGTCTTTCTCCCAGCTTGGAGTTTTCTCCCAGCTCCCAGTTTTTAAGGAAAACACCAAGGAAAAGCACCTCTGGGACTTGAATGTGTATCAGGGGTGGGATCTACTTACCTTTACTACCGGTTCTCATCGCGCCCCCATGCACGCTCTTCTGTGCATGCGCAGATCACCTATGATGAAATCCGGGTCAGTGGGCGGAGCCTCCCTCCGATTTTATTACCGGTCCTTGCGAATCAGTGGTGAAATCTAAAATTTGTTACTACCAGTTCTGTGGGGGTGGCTTGGTGGGGAGGGGGGTAATGTGACTGGGTCGGCGTAGCCAATTTTTTTTTTAACTTTTAAAACCATTTTTTCTACAACCTCTTCGCCAGCTAAGTTGCCTGATCGTCAGAGGCTTTTTTTTCTTTTAAATGCCTCTGCTGATCAGGCAACTCAGCTTGGATCGTCAGGCATCGTCTTGGATCGTCAGCTTGGATTGTCATCTTAGATCATCAAACTCAGCTTGATGATCAGGCAACTCAGCTTGGATCATCAGAGGCATTTAAAAGAAAAAAAGCCTCTGATGATTGCGTGGCTCAGCTGGGCATGGGGGGGGGACAGGGATTTTTGCTACTGGTTCTCTGAACCACCTGCCTCCATCGCTAGCGGATCGGGCGATTCGGTCTGAACCGGGAGCATTTCACCCCTGTTGCGAATCCACCACAGGTGTGTATCCCAAAACTGTTATCCTGTTTAAGTGAATATTAGATAATAGGGAAATCAACTTTTATTATATTCTGAACTTTGGGGATCAAATCCCTCTCAGTTACACCATTTAGTGTGTGACCAGTAACTTTCTTCTTAAATTACTCGAAGGAAATGTTACCATTTATTTATTATTATTATTATTCAGTTGTTGGGGGGGAGAATATGTAAAATAGCTATTTGTATTCAATACGCACTATATTTAATATACAATATGATTCATGAATAATAATGTTCATTACCTATGCATAGATCTGGAAAGAAAGGTAGGAAAAAAACCTGGACAAAAAATTCATTTTCATGCAAATCATTTCCATACTTAAATACGTAGCATACATAAAAATATATTCCATGTAAAACCCCAACTAAAAGCATGTATATTTCCATTCTGTTGCCAGATAAATGACATAGCTACTTCCCCTGCTGAGCTAAGATTTCATTGTCCAGAAACAAGGTTTATTATAATAGATGTGAAATATTACTAAACTGCAGGTGTAGAATACTTACTGCAAAAAGACCACTAAAGTACTTAGTTAAGAATTACTAAATTGCTGCAACTACAGCGAGAGAAATCTCCGGAGAAAAAACACCAACAACTCTGTGTTAACTTTCCTGTTTTCATAATCTTAGTGTATTCTCTCTCATGCAACGTATTCTCTCACATGCACAAATAGCACGTAGACATAAATGGCTGTCTATGACTCAGAGAGCATCTGTTTTTAGATACATAAGGGATTTTTCCAGGCGTTTTGGTTTTGTTTTAAATGCATGAAGATTTTTTCTCCTTTTTCTTCATTGTCTGTACTCCTGTACTCCTTCCAGGCCCCAAGAACCAAGATAAACATGTAGAGTTATTCCTAAACAATTTCAGAACAGAACAGAGTAAGAGAGTTGGAAGGGACCTTGAAGGTTTTCTAGTCCAACCCGTTGTTCAAACAGAAGACCTTAAATATCATTCTAGACAAGTGGCTGTCCAGTCTCTTCTTAAAAGCCTCCAGTGATGATGCACCCTTTCTTTCTTTTTTTCTTTCTTCCTTCCTTCCTTCCTTTCTTCCTTCCTCTCTTTCCTTTCTTTCTCTCTTTCTTTCTCTCTCTGTCCCTCTTTCTCTTTTTTCTTTCTTTCTCTCTGTCTTTCTCTCTTTTTCTTTCTTTCTCTCTCTCTTTCCTTTCTTTCTTTCTCTCTCTCTCTCTCTCTCTTTTTTTTTAAATTTGATTTATATGCCACCCTTCTCCGGAGACTCAGGGCGGATTACAATGCTCTAAGCAATAGCCTTCATTCTTTTGTATATTTATACAAAGTCAGTTTATTGCCCCCATAATCTGGGTCCTCATTTTACCTACCTTAGAAAGGATGGAAGGCTGAGTCAACCTTGAGCCTGGCGAGATTCGAACCTGCAGTAATTGCAGGCTGCTGGTCTTAATAACCAGATTAATAACAGGGTGCCTTAGACCACTGTACTACCAAGGCTCTTTCTTTTCTTTCTTTCTTTCTCTCTTTCTGTCTTTCTCTCTCTCTTTTTTGTCTCTTTGTCTCTTTCTCTCTCTTTCTCTCTTTTCTCTCTCTCTCTCTCTTTCTCTCTTCTTTCTTTCTTCCTTCCTTCCTTCCTCTGTTTTCTTTTATTGCTCCTTGCATGTAGACAGAAATCTTGTTAAATTGACTTGCATTATTTAAATATACTCGAAAATTGCTAGGGAGAAGACTCTTAACCCTCTTTCACCCACCCAAACTATTTCAACCTTGCTGTCTCTTGCAAATTTGGAGTGTGGCCCCTCCCTCCTGGGAATCCAGACTACATTCCACCACATCAACCCCAATAATATTGTCACTTTACAAGAAATGCAGTTGGGTATTATTTATGCTGTCCAATGGACTTCGTGATCAATGCAGCACTAATGAATAGATGGATGGGGCGTCCAGTCACCATATTTTCTATGGCCACAAGCAGGGACACTTTTTTGCCCTTTTTTGAGTGAGGTCAGCACAGCTATCCAACAATCAACAGATATTATAAGCAAATACATATATATGCTAGCAACTCATTGCGATGGGAAATTTTGGGCTAGATTGAAGAGGAAGAAGGGGTCAAGTGAAGTCCTAGCTTAGAGTCCTTGTGCAGCCAAGTGAGCCATAAACTTCACTTTCCCCAAGATCCATTAAAGCCTTATCTAGTCATTCACAGGGAAAGAGAAGCATTCTTGTAACTTAGATAAAGAACAATAAAGTTGCTTATTTTAGCTATTTATGAGTAGCTCTGGTTGCTGGCACCTGATACATTGATCTCAAATGTGGCTGTACTTTTATACTTTGTGAACTTCATAAAATGCAATATATCCTGGTGCCATAATCCAAAGAATTATATAAGAAGCTCAATAACCCCTTCCTGAAATAGTTTCTTAGCTTTTTTCCCCAATATGGGAAGGAGCATACTGCTTCCTTTCGCCTTTCAGCCCCAATCCAGGAGCCCTCAGGCAGTCGCTTTCATGACAAACTATTTTGTGTTAAATTTATATTAACTGACAAAGAAATAAAGGGAGACTAGTATAGATCTATTTCAAGCAATTTAGCTCTCATCAGCTAGTCATACCCTTCTGGGATTTGAACCTAAGCTTGCTTGCATATTAGGCAGATGTATTAACCTCTAAGCCACAGGTTCTCCTCACTTTGTCAGTATTTCTTTGGCATGTGTGTGTATATATATATATATATTTCTTTTTATTCGCAGGTTTATATGTATAATACTTTTCTAGTCAGGTTTTTTTCCTACGTAGCTCAAGATGTTTGTATAGCCATAGTTGGGTGATATCTCAAATCACCACTTTCAGGCTTTATCAGACATTTTGTGTTGTCTGCTGTGAGACTTAAGGGAGACTGGGATAGTACTATTTCTGCCTTGTGAGGCTTCATCGGCCAGCCACACCCTTATTTTATGACTCCTTCCTGTAAAGGTCAAATATTTATTTTTATTTTGTTCTTTTTATTCGTATACAAACATCTTGAGCTACGTAGGAAAAAACCCTGACTAGAAAAGTAATATATATATATATCTGCTGTGGTAATTACTGAAAGTGTCATCTGTAATCAGTAGTTACATATCACTAATTATTATCTATAAGCATTACAACTGAAGTACATATTAGGATCATTAAACACTACAGTTCAAAATTGGGGCCCCTTGATAGTCATATGATTTCTAAAACCAATCATTTTATAGTTCTCTGCCTCTACTGTTGGCTCAACAAGCTTCTAATAATGTTGGCCATATCATTTGAGTGGATTTTGCATAAAATAACTTATTCACCCTTGACTGTTCAGTTACTAGAACCACTGGAAGACATCCCTGTAAATTATCCCCATGAACAAGGATGTTAAAAACCATGACTATTCATTGTACATGAATTTATTAATAGAATTTCTTTAGCCAGGCAATAAGGGAATATGCACTTTTAGCTTAAGCAATTAGCATGCAAACTCTAATGTTTATTGCAATATTCAGTTGAATGGTTATTAAAACATTTGTCTAAAGTAGCAAAAGCACATGTCGCATTGTTAAGGTCTTTGCTCTGTTATTAGTAATAGATAGCTTAGATTTCCTGTGGAAATATAAATATTTCACTGCAGATTTTTTCCAATATTATTACCTTGAATATTCATAAAAGTGAATATGTCAAACTTGGCAGTGTTTGTGTGTGTGTGTGTGTGTGTGTGTGTGTGTGTGTGTGCGCGCGCGCATTTGTGTAGGTATGGTGGATAGGTGCACTCTCATAGAGATTTGACACTGGTTACAAATCGTTCCTTCCATATAAAGAGAAACCAGTCAATGGATCAAATTGAATGTATTTATTCATACAACATGATTGATCGAATGAATAAATACATAAATAAAGGTTTCATGTACAAAAGAGTAAGAAGTCAGAAGTGCGAAAGAAAAATAATAGATTTAAATTTGTCCTTTCATCCATTTTATAATGTTTTCCTTATTTTGTTTCTAAAATGTGATATTTAATAGGTATATTCCACCAAGGGACTACAGAAAAACAAATAGCAAGGACAAATCAATTATTTTATATCTGTCCTTCAGTCTATGTCTCTCTCTCTCTCTCTCTCTCTCTCTCTCTCTCTCTCTCTCTCTCTCTCTCAGAGGCAAATCTTATATACCTTAATAGCTTTGCAGAGTCAAAGCTAGTTATTTATTGGATAAGAGAATTTCATGGAATTTTAGACTAGTTGAAATATATAATAGAAAAAGACAATGGCAAACCACTTTCCTTTTTGTTGCTAGGAAAACTACATAAATTATGTTCTTGAAGTTATGAGAATTCAGATTTGAATTAAAACATTTTATTGTAAATCTGGCAAAGGTAAATTGATAAAGATGTCTGTATCAACAGGATGAGCAAACTCCCTATACTGTATGTATAATGAACTGTTAGTGCAATTGTGCTAAAGTTACTGAACATTTTGATAATTTTAAACTGAATTTGGTTATTGTCTCCACTCTGCTTGTTTCTTCATTCTGATTCTTTTGACTTCATCCAATGGGTAAAGTAAATCCAGGATGCCACTTAAAGATCAACCAAGAACCATGACACCCAGAATTGGTGCAAACTAGAGCATACAAAACTTTTGCCAGACCAATTCTTGAATACAGCTCATCTGTTTGGAACCCGCACTGCATATTGGACATAAATACAATCAAACGAGTCCAGAGATATTTCACAAGAAGAGTCCTCCACTCCTCTGCTCGCAACAAAATACCTTATGCCACCAGGCTGGAAATTTTGGGCTTAGAAAACTTAGAACTTTGCCGTCTTTGATCTGATCTAAGCATAGTACATAAAATAATCTGCTACCATGTCCTACCAAATGAATACTTCAGCTTCAACCAAAACAATACAAGAGCACACAATAGATACAAACTCATGGTAAACCAATCCAAACTAGATTGCAGAAAATACAACTTCAGTAACAGAGTGTTCAATGCCTGGAATGCACTACCTGACTCTGTGGTTTCTTCCCCAAACCTCTAAAACTTTAACCGAAGAGGTCTGTAAGGGGCGTTCATAAGCGCATCAAACTGCCTACCATCCCTGTCCTAATCTTTTCTTTTATTTGTATTCTTGTCATGTATTTATAATTATGTTTACACTTGTATCTGTCATAAAATACATGCTTGATGAAATAAAACAAATAAAATGAAATAAAATAAAATAAAATAAATATTTTGCTCAGTCAAAAATAAATCAAGCTACCTTTTGACCATAAAATCAGCCAGAAAGTCTTCTTTGAGGTTTATAGCATATTCAGAACTCCTTGCAGAAAAAAAAGTTTGACACACAATAAATGATGGTGCAGTATTCAGAATCATCATCTTCCATTAACAACCCCATAATCCCTTGCAGAGTGAAGTCCGGGGAACTGAATGGAGCTAGCAGAGTGTTTTAATGGCCAGATGCCCTTCCTGTCACCAATGCAGAGTTTTGTTCAGCAGATACATTCTCAGTGTGCCCAGAGAGAGAAATATCAGCCTCTACCTAGGATCGAACTCACAGCCTCCTGATTGTGAGGCAAGAGCTCCACCTCCAGGCCACTGCGCCACCCATGCAGTATTCAGAATATTTAGATCAAAATATTCCAGATCAATTAAGTATAGGGATCAGATACTTTGCCATTTTCATCAACTCCTTTCTCTTAATTTTATAACCAATCCAAAGTCTTCAGATAAGAGGATCTGTTTCTCATGCTTTCAATTTCCATTGCAAAAGTCAATGGGATAAAAATTATATTTTTTTTTTAAAAAAATGAATATACAGCAATCCTCAGGAGAATCCAGAAACCTTTATGGATGGTACTGTTTGTATAAATCACAATGTGTTGAGTTTTCTTGGCCCAAATCAAATATGTATAAAAGAGTTAACAGAAAGTCTGGGCAATATTGTTAAACCTGGAAAGACTATATATTGATTGTATTGTCATGAGCCACTTTGATCTAATGGTAAAGGTAGCAGAATAGAAAACAGGAGACAGTGACTTCTAGTTCTGCCTTGGCATGAAAACCAGCTGAGAGATGGAAGAAAAATCTCTCTGGTTCAGTTCCAATCTGGGAGAAAGACTCTGGAAATAAAATGGAGGCTGGAGGCTGATTGGAAAGAGGGTCCATTTATTGATGAAGCAGAACCACCAGCAATGTGTGATTCTGGGACAGCTGACAAAATGGAGTTGAGAGTGGGTGGGGTTTTATACCTTCCGGATTCCTATGGGGTCATGTAGGGGTCATGGCAAAAGGGGAAATGCAAATCCTAGGTGTTTGTCTGAGTTAATCTTGTCAACATTTGGCTTGTTGCTTATCTGAAGTCTCTGTCTGACCCAGTCTTTCAGAATGGATTACCAAATCTGCATTTCTAAAAGCTTGCCTTCTCAGTTTCTGCTTGGGGCAGGGAAACTGAGGCTGGTTTCTGCCTCCCTTAAGGTTGTTGTTGTTGTTTTTTTTCCATATCTCCTTTAGGGCAAATATGCTATCCTGCCTTTTTACTATTCCCCAAAATATTTCATTTTTCGGGGAGAGGAGGGCTTCCCACAGTGACTTTGAGCCAATCACCAGGAGATGGAGAGTTCTATTCCTGCCTTAGGCCTGAAAGCTGGGTTGGTGACTTTGAGCCAAACATTATACCAATACACCCTCCTCTACCCTTCCTATATTCAGAGAAAGATGGAGGGAGGGAGAGAAAGAGAGAAAGAGAGAAAGAGAAAGAGAGAAAGAGAAAAAGAGAAAAGAGAAAAGAGAAAGAGAAAGAGAGAGAGAAAGAGAGAGAGAGAAAGAGAGAAAGAGAAAGAGAAAGAGAGAGAAAGAGAAAAGAGAGTGAAGAGAGTGAGAGAGAAAGAGAGAAAGAGAAAACAGAGTGAAGAGGGAGAAAGGGAGAGAGAGAAAAAGAGAAAGAGAAAGAGAAAGAGAAAGAGAGAAAGAAAGAGAGAAAGGGAGAGAAAGAGAGAAGAGAGAAAGATAGAGAGAGAAAGAGAAAAGAGAGAGAGAACAGAGAAAAAGAGAGAGAAAGAGAGAGAGAAAGAGGAAGAGAAAGAGAGAGAGAGAAGAGAGAGAAGAGAGAGAGAAAAAGAGAGAAAGAAAAAAGAGAGAAGTAAGAAAAAGAGAGAAAGAGAAAAGAGAGAGAGAGAAAAAGATAGAGAAAGAGAGAAAGAGAAAGAGAGAAAAAGAGGAAGAGAGAAAGAGAGAGAGAGAAAGAGAGAGAGAGAGAAAGAAAAGAGAGAAAGAAGTTAGAAAAAGAGAGAAAGAGAAAAGAGAGAAAGAGAGACAGACAGAGAGAGAAAGACAGAAAGAAAGAGAAAGAGAGAAAGAGATAGAAAGAGAAGAGAAAGAGAGAAAGAGAAGAGATAGAGAAAGAGAGAAAGAGAAGAGAGAGAAAGTGAGAGAGAGAAAGAGAGAAAGAGGGAAAAGAGAGAGAGAGAAAGAGAGCCTGTAGGGCCCTTTAAGAAAGTTCTCCCAGCTCACAATGGTCCCCCAAAATGAACATCTGGGGTATAATTTGGCAGCATGTTTAATAACAAACAGTGCACAAAAATAGCCTTGTTATGAAAGGTGATTTCATTTATGGAATCCTCTCGGTGCTTGTTCATTGTGAATGGATTTTATGGCCCCCTATTGGTTATTCTTCATTAGAAATAGAGATTCTTCCTTTTTTTCTCCCCCAACTGGGGTGCATTTGTTGAGAAATGAGCAAGAGGGTTCCTGCCGATACTCAGAGGATTCTTTTTATCAGAAAGAGCCCTGTGGCCAGAAGTTTACAATCAGTGGGTATTTATATTAGAAACAATTGCATCGACAGTAATTATCTTATCACAGAAGACAGGGACTGGGACAAAACAACAAGGACTGAAAAGAAATTTCACGATTGGACACCTACCGGGTGGATAATTAAGTAGCTCCATGGTTTCTTTCATTACTACATTCAATAACAGTTAAATACCAGGGATCCTAGTCATAATCAGACATGATTTGATGAGATAGAGAGAAAGACAGGAACAAACAGAATGATTTTCTAAAAAACGCTGGAGGAAATTGCAAAATGCTTATTTTTGTGGGATAACCAGCGACGATTTCCTTTTTTTCTTTGGGGAAATATTTGAGCTTTATTATTCTGCTAATTCTGGGAGCAGCTCTAATAATAGTAATAATAACCGTAATTATCAGAGCAGAAAAATCTGTGGAAACATGTCTTTCTTCCACTCAAAAGCTACCTTTTCATAACTGGTGACGGGGGGGAAAAAGCTTTAATTTAATAATAGAATAACAGGTGCACGTTGGGCTGATGTGAGGTAAATAAAGTTTTTTTTTTTAAAAAAAAGGGAAGAAAATAAGGTATGTTTGGTTCTGAGGGAAATACATTCCCTCAGAACCATGATTAGATGGTTGTAGAGAGCATTACAAATTCATCTATATTTAGAATTAAGCCCATTGAGTAGATGTTAGAGCTGACGTGATTGACGTCAGAAAGTTGGTTTGTGTGATGGAGGCTTCTCTAAAATACTGTTTCTCCTCACAGAGTGACACTGCTGAAAGAACCCATTGTTGTGATATGGACTAAAGCACCATAGTAGCTTTCTTGGAAGTGGTACACTGCTTTTCAATTATTGTAGCTTTGAGGGACCTTAAATACTACTACTTATTTTGCATAAATCCAAAGGAAAGGTCCTTTCCGGTGACTTTCCCAGATGTTTAGGAGAAGAATTGGATTCTTCAAGTGAAGAGTTCTTTTTGACACTTAATTTCTGATCTCAGGGGTTGCTTCAAAGAAGACTTGGGCCAGATTTAAAGAAAGTGTATATGTGACTGTAAGAAGTTTAGCACCCACCCTAGAAAAATGAAAATATTTTAGGAAATATTAAAAGGGCAGAATATTTTCCCTAAAAGGGAGGCAGAAACTCACCCCCGCCTTTGTCAATGGGCCATTAAGGCCTGGGCCAGTCTATTCTACATAACAAAGATCTACCTCCTTCAGACAGAGCTATAATAGGAATTGCCCAAAGCTCTTTCATTACATCATCACCCAGCAAGGCTCAACCAAGCTTGGGACTGAAGAAACAACCTACAGAGTTACCCCTGCATGGCCCCATGGGAGTCTGAGAACCAATCAGAACACAAACTTAAATTCAAAAGCCCAGAAAGGGCATAAAACCCAGGCACTCTCAGCATCTCTGCCCTTTTTCTCTTTGCCCAAAATCTTCAAGGCATGTGATCCTGTCCACCATTAAAACCAAGGGTGAAATCCATCAGGTTCTGACAGGTTCTGGGGAACCGGTAACAGAAATTTTGAGTAGTTCAGAGAACCGCAAATAGCACCTCTGGCTGGCCCCAGAGTGGGGTGGGAATGGAGATTTTGCAGTATCCTTCCCCTGTCATGCCCGCTAAGCCACACCCACCAAGCCACACCAACAGAACCAGTAATAAAAAAATTTGGATTTCACCACTGATTAAAACCATCTTTCCAAACAGCCACCATGTTTCCAGTGTCTTTCTCCCCACTTGGAACTGAACCCAGAAGGACATTTCTTCCAACATGAACCCCCCCCAAAAAAAAGACCTTTCTAGACTCATTCTTATCCCTCAACCAGATACCAACAGATCAAGAGAAGGAACTGGGTTAATATAAGAAACCTTTTCACTTCTTCTCCTAATTGCTTGTTGTATCCACAACTGTCCATTTTGGTTTAGTGATTTGGAAATAGGATCTTCGTATTCTATGTGGGGAGCTGGCTCGTTGAAGGATCAACATCTGGATCAGTGGTGGGTTGCCCCTGGTTCAGACCGGTTCGCAAGAACCGGTAGTAAAACTGGCGGGAGGCCCCGCCCACCGCCCCGGATGTCATCATCAGCGATCTACGCATGCCGCTGCGAACCGGTAGTAAAGGTAAGTGGAACCCACCATGATCTGGATCCTCAAAGGCATTGGAAATAGGTCAGACCTGACCTTCAAGCAAAGTATTTTTGGGAGAAGGGGACAAGGATTGGTCTTTCTCACCTGCTGGGCCTCAAAAGAACCCAAATTGTTTTCTCTTACACAGACATTATCCCACAGTTCAATGTATAATGCAATTTGATTATCCACAATCATGTTCTAGCTTAGGTCCATTAACTTTTAGCAGTCTTAGCACTCAAATTACAGAAGAAAACATCAGTAATTAAATCACTCTTCCTTGGTGGTCCAGCAATTTCACTGTCAAGTGCACCAAAGAAAATGCAACACATTTTATACCCTGGAAAAATGAAATCCTTTAAAACATCCATAATGGTATGAGTTCTTACAATACTGAATGTCTACTCTCTCTCTCTCTCTGTGTGTCTCTTTTTTCTTATTAACTGCTTAGCAGATAGTCAAATTAGAAACAGGCCCCTTTTAAAATAAATCTTTTCCCAGCATTCTCCCACCATGTTTAGCAATCAATACAAGGCTAAAAAGTTAATGAAGTATTTAGTTACAAACTTCACCAGAGCTTAGATTAGCATTAAAGAAGGTTCCTAGAAGATTTTTTAAAAAACAGATTAATCTTCACCATAAGAATAATAATGAAAAGTATATAACTATCACAAAATTTATTTTATAATTCGCTTTATGAAAACAGTGTTCACACTCTGCTTTCCCAGCCCCTAGAATGCAGAGGTTTTGTACTGCTTAATATTTATATTAAGAAATGCCAAAACGTCCTTACAGACACAACAGATTTAGAGAACTTCAGATTAAGAGCCATATCTTGAATGTGCTGATATGAGAAACAGAACACTATTTTAAAAATAATGTTCCCAGACCAAGATAGATTAGACTTTGCCATAATAATACTCAAAACTTCTATATGCTATCCAGTTTTCCAGACTGATGTCCAAGATTTCCAGCATTCATTGAAATTAATCTTGGGTCCTTTACCCCCACGAATAAATCCGTTGTATCACAACTCACAAAACCAGTCTTGTATAGGCACGTATCCAGGGGTGGGCTTCAAAAATTTTAGCAAGGGGTTCTCTGCCTTGTTGCAGGGTGGGCGTGGCCATGGTGTGGCCTAGTCCGCCTCCTGCACCAGGGTGGGGGTGGGGGGCATTTTTGCCATCCCAGATTTTTCTCCCAACAATCCCGTTTACTCTCTTTTTCTTGCCATTTGCCAGTCTTATTTATTCATAGGTTTCTGGAGCCAAATTGGTCCTGAGGAGGAGGAGGGATAAATAGAACAGGGGGGGAAATATTCATCCCAACTCCCCTGATAATGATTACCCTTATGCCATTTGGAGGACTCAAACTTTGGAATGTGTACCTTTAGATGCAGTGGGTACTTCCTTTCGGAAGGATGGATAAACACCAGGCTGAATTGTTAGTGTGAACTCAGCACAGAGAAAACAATGAAAAGGCAAAGTCCATGGTAATATTTATAGTTTTATTTCCCAGCTTCATTTAGATAATCATATAGATGAAAGCTCAGAGGAAGATGAAAGTCCTCCAAGTACTTTGACCAATCATCGTCATCATCATCTCTCCTTTTAATGACCCCATAATCCCTTGCGGGGTGGAGTCTGGGCAACTGAATGGAGCTAGTGGAGTGTTTACTGGCTGGATGCCCTTCCTCTCACCAATGCAGATTTTTATTAAGCTGATATATTCTCATTGCGCCCAGAGAGAGAAATAGCTGCTTCTACCAAGGATCGAACTCACAGCCTCCTGACTGTGAGGTGAGAGCTCCAGCTTTAGACCACTGCACCACTCTGTACTTTGACTAATCTGCCCTGGAAAATAAATTCTACACTAGCAAAATACTTCTGGGTATATAGATAAAGATAAGTCTGTTCCCAGTTGTTGCTCAGATTCAATTCATTGAATCATTTTTAACTTTAGCTTTTTAGAATCAGAGAATATACTTGAGCAACATGGAAAAAGTTCTTTTCCAAGCAAACTTCTCCTTATAAGCTTGTCTAAGCTAATGCATTATTTTACCCTAGCGATTTTCTCCTTCCGGCAAAATAAATATTGAGTATTTACAGTGTCTGCATTTTTTGATACAGACCTATTTTTTCCCCCATAGTGGTTTCCCCTATGCAATTAATACTGTAATGGTTCTGCTTGCTTAACTGCCATATAGGAAGATTTGATACTTGTTCTGACCCAGGCCCAAGTAGGTAGTAGTCAACAGTTCCAAAACAAACAGACTTTATTAGAACAGCTGAGAATTAACTCATTCTCAGCGTAGTCCAAACTAAATCAAAACAAATTCTTCATAACACAAATTCTTTAGTCTAATCACCAACCTTGGTATAATTAGGCAAACTGCCAAAGGCTTCTCTTGGCAAAAGTTCAGAAGCAGAAGACGCCGACCAGAGATAAGTGCAGCAAGACAAGAACAAGTCTATCAAAGTTGTTTTCCGACAAAGAGCCCAAGAGCCGTTGCTGGTCTTTTAATTGGAGAGGGGCCAATCATCAGCCTTACTCCCGAGTTGTCCTATTTGCTTTAGCTGCTCTTGCCTTCTGGCAGCTCTTCTCATGCATGCACTAGGAACAGGCTCCTCCTGTTCTTCTGCCTCTCTGATGTCAGCCTCTGGAGGCTCCGGAGTTTCGTACCTCACTCCCAGATGGCCCTGGTCCCATCTCTGCCTCTGATGCAGAGCCCTCATCCGGGCCTTCCCCAGCCTCCAGGACTGGCCCATGTTCATCCTCAGCCTCCTCACTGTCTGACTCTGCTGCCAGCTCCGGAGGCTGCTGGTGGACCACAACAATACTCTTTATCCTATGTTTGCTGAATTTGGAGGCTAAAAACTGTCAAAAAAAAAAAGTGTAGGGATATTTAAATGGATGTTTCATATCTGCTTTGTATTCTTTTTATAGTACTCTTCCTCTAGAGAAGAGCAGGGAGGTTCCCAATATATATATATATGTAAGTTTTCATGGGTATATATGTGTGTACAGTTAATATTTCGGGCTTCTTCCCATGTAATTGTGAACATATCCCTAAAAGGGTAGAAGCGACGTTTCGATAGAATCTCATCTGCCATCATCAGGCTTATGTTAGGGGTCTTTTGCAGTAACTGAGATGAGATGAGATGAGATGAGATTATATATATATATATAGCCAATTTTGGAACTCCTGTAGGATTTTATGAGATCGCTCATAAAATTGTAACTTACAATTTGAAACTCAAGGTAGGTAAATAGGGACTGTTCAGTAGGGAGAACCTGACAATTTGAAGGGTAGTGTGGGAAAATGTGGCTACCTCTTTTGAAACCCTTCTTTAGACTTAAGAATGCTCGTGCATCTATTATTGATGTGCTGAGCAACAATCAGAATATGCTTTGCTTATTTTCTGCTGCATTTGGGATTAAGCTACCAGTAAGTGATGCAATTGCAGTCTGCTTCCTTCCATTTTTTTAACCCAAGACTCTTCCGTGATGACTTACCTATCATGCTTTTTATTCATGATTTATTCCTCCAAGACCTTGTGGCCTTTCAGTCTCTTTCATTTCTGTTCCTTCAAGGGTATTTGCTTATCACATTTTGATTCTGTTGTTTATAGTAAGCTTGATTTAATAGGATTGTGGTGATCCACTTAAAAGTTGTCTGGATTTTTTTTTTCAAAGATGGGCATCCAAACAACTCTTTAAAATAAATAAAGATGGACTTAACATACTTGGTGAATTATAAAAAGGTGATATACACAAGCCAGTATCAAACCTACTTTGCCATAGTTAAACATTAATTCAAGATTTTCCTTCTTTAATCCTTGAACTTTCTGTGAAGAGAACTTACTCCCTTCCCTTACTCTATTTTGATAGATTTTCTCTCCTTTAAAAATTGAAGTCAATGTGCACATGTCTGGAAGCTGGATTGACTTGACTGTGGAATGTCCAGAGCTCAACAGTGAGACTTCACTTCCCATGAGAGCTTCAGGAAGAAGTCTTTAAGACCACAAGGCAATGGTTGTACTCAGTGGTGGGATTCAAATAGTTTAACAACTGGTTCTCTGCCCTAATGACTGGGTGGGCGTGGCCATAGTGAGCATGGCCAGGTGTTGTGACAGGCAGCACTTGGCCTCCTCTACCCCAGGAAGCAAAAATGGGCCACGGGGGGGATGTGCAGCCCTCCACTCACGGTTTTGGGCCTAGGAGGCCTCCCTGAAGCCTCCTGGGAGTGAAAATAGGCTGCAGAGAGGCCACACCACCACCCCGCACTCTCCCCGCACCCCCCCTGCATCCACCCACACCCCATTTTGGGCCTAGTAGGTCTCCCTGCACTAAAGGGAGCCAAAATAGGGCACATGGAGACTCCTGGAAGGGGCAGGGAGGGGAGGGGCCAGCCAGCAATTTAACTACTGGTTTTCCCGAACCGGCCTGAACCAGGTGAATCCCAGCACTGGTTTGTACCACTACAGACTCTGGAAGAAACTGTAACTATAGTATCCACACTAAGAGATTGAACAAACTTTAAGAAATCAATTGACTTTCTTAGCTATTTGAATTTTTCACTCAAAGGGATCTACTCATGTTGCTAACATCTAAGGAACGGTCTACATTCCTTCCCTTGAAGACCTGTGAAGAGAAGACAAGAAAAATTGTCTTCAATTTTATTTTTCAATAAAATTGAAAAAAATTATTAGGGTAATTTATGTTTGTAAAATGAAAACAAGAGTGTATTTGAAAGTTTTACTTCTGAATGTATGATCCCTTGATCTTATTTTTCCAGTTGTTCCTCAATGGCAAGGTAAACTTGACAATTGGCATGTTGGTCGAGTCCTGGGAGGCAGGAGTTCAAATGCCATCTCAACTGCAGGTTACCTGATTTATTGTGCTTACTGGTTCACTGGGTTTTATTTCAGTCTTCTGCAGGTAACCTTAGTTTGAAAATGTCTTCCTATTAAGAATGTTTCACTGAGTGATCAGAATTAAATGAAGTAAATGTTGGGATTTTCCTTTTTGTTTATAATCTAAACACTGCTAAAAGAAAAAAAAAATAGAAAGATAGGTGAGAATTTAAATCAGGGGTCAGCAACCTGCGGCTCTGGAGCCGCATGTGGCTCTTTCATCCCTCTGCTGCAGCTCCTTGTCGCCAGTCAGCTCCACTATTGATAGGGTTTTCAGTTAGGACAGATAGAGGAAAAAGGATGCCATGCTAGGAGGAGACTCTATAGTGGAGGAACCAGACTTCCGGTCAGCAGAGGAAAAAAGGATGCTGTGCTAAGGGGAGACTCTATGGTGGGGAAACTGGACTTCCGGTCGGCAGAGGAAAAAGGATGCTGTGCTAGGAGGAGACTCTATGGTGGGGGAACCGGACTTCTGGTCAGCTCCAGAATTGAATGGTGGGCTTCCGGTTAGGACCTTTGTGACTCTTTGAGTGATTAAGGTTGCCAACTCCTGAGTTAGATAGTCCTGAGAATACTCACATATTTTTTGTTGGTTCAAGGTAGTCCAGTTAATCTAGAGCCAGGCTGGCTGGTTAGAAAGTATAGTATTTTCTCAGTCGAAATGGCAATAAAAGCCCACTTTTGCCATTGTCCATCTGATACCGCCTAAGAATTAGAATCTTTTGTCACAGAAATTTCAAGGATTTTGAAATTGTTCTGATTCATCAACTCATTATTGCAAATAACTAACTCAGTAATTATTCTTTTGTAGCTGCTGTGTATTGAATATGCACACACACTTTTTTAGAAATATCCATTAACACTGACCCTTTCAAATTATCCTTCATAAACTTTTAAATAGTTCAAGTGTGATCATTTATTTTACTCAGAGAAGTAATCTATTGCTTCTCCTGTTGTTCTGAAATTTTGAGTTAATCCGAAAATTGCTATGTGTATCCAAATTGCTATGAGTTAATCCAAAAATTGCTATGTGTAACCTATAAAAAGGTGCTCCCAATAAGGAGTTCTTGGTGCTCTCTGAGCCTGCTTGTTTTCTCGCAGACGTTTCATTACCCTAACTAGGTAACATCATCAGTGCTAGTGAGGAGTGCTGTCCAATAGTTTCTTTCTTTGGAACTTGATAAAGTGACATCCATTTTATCTGATAGAAAAGCAAATAGGGCTTTTTTACTTTCCTATCTGTTGGGTATTAGGATTGATTTTTTGATTCTCTGATTTTCTTCCATGGTGACATGAAATTGATGTAGTCTATATCAGGGGTGAAATCTAATTTTTTTTGCTACCGGTTCTGTGGGCGTGGCTTAATTAGTGGGCGGGGCTTGGTGATAAGGTGACTGGGTAGGCATGGCCAAGTCAATGTCACTTCTTTGCCCTTTTTTAACCTACATAACACAACACAACACAACTGGCTCACCCACAAGCAGGAACCTCACACAGCCACAAAAAGCCCAAAAAACCCAACCAAATTTAAAACTTCCTAAACTTTAAATGACTAGGTCTAAAAAAAGAACAACTAAAAAAAACCCCAATTAACTATTTTTTTAAAGCTCCCAAAGGGGAAAAAAAACTTACCCAATAGAACAGGAGTCTCCAACCTTGGCAACTTTAAGACTTGTGGACTTCAACTCCCAGAATTCCTCAGCCAGCTTTGCTGGGAGTTGAAGTCCACAAATCTTCAAGTTGCCAAGGTTGGAGACCCCTGCAATAGAAGGTACAAGGCAGGCAGGAAGGCAGACAGGCAGATAGAGCTGCTCACCGATGAGCTTGATTTCAGGCAGGGAGATTCAGTTGCTTGCTGATGCAATGGATTGCAGGTATCACAGCAAGTGAAGCAAGGCAGGCATTGCAACTAGCAGCTAAGGTAAGCAAGCTGGAGGCAGGGGTGGGGAGGGAGGGATTTTTGCTACCGGTTAGCAGGCAACTCAGCTGGGATCGTCAGATCTTGGATCGTCAGAGGCATTTAAAATAAAAAAAGCCTCTGATGATCGGGCCCAGCATGACTCTGCTGGGCATGGGGGGTGGGGGCAGGGATTTTTGCTACCGGTTCTCCGAACTGCCTGCCGCCATCATTACCTACTCGCCCGAGCCAGTCCGAACCGGGAGCATTTCACCCCTGGTCTATATGCAAGATAAAAAGTAAGAGAACTGGTTTTCAACTGTATCCATGCTATAAATGCACTTTATAGTTTGTCCCAAAAGTGCTTTTTCAAGAGTATAAATCCTTCCATTCCTCACCATCCAGTCAGAGCTGAAGACTGGATGGTGAAGAAGCTTCTTGGATGAGAAGTGAAACATCTTCAAAGAAAAAACCAGAAAGTCCAGTTGCCTCAGGGGTGAAATCCAACAGGTTCTAACACATTCTGGAGAACCGGTAGTAGAAATTTTGAGCAGTTTGGAGAACTGGCAAATGCTACCTCTGGCTGGCCCTAGAGTGGGGTGGGAGTGGAGATTTTTCAATATCCTTCCCCCAGGAGTGGGGCGGGAATAGAGCCTTGGTAGTACAGTGGTCTAAAGCACCCTGTTATTAAGACCAACTGCCTGCAATTACTGCAGGTTCGAATCTCGCCAGGCTCAAGGTTGACTCAGCCTTCCATCCTTTCTAAGGTAGTTAAATTGAGGACCCGTTGTGGGGGCAATAAGCTGACTTTGTATAAATATACAAAAAGGATGAAGGCTATTGCTTAGCTCATTGTAAGCTGCCCTGAGTCTCTGGAGAAGGGCGGCATATAAATCAAATTAAAAAAAAATAGAGATTCTGCAGTATCCTTCCCTTGCCACGCCCACCAAACCACACCCACCAAGCCACACCACGCCCACCAAGCCACACCCACAGAACCGATAGTAAAAAAAAATTAGATTTCACCACTGAGTTGCCTCTTGAAAAAGCACCTTTGGGACAACCATGACCTGGATGATTGAGAATCTCCACAGACACATTACAGTTTATGCTGGAAACAACATGGAGGCTGATTGGAAGGAGGGTCCATTTATTGGTGAGCAGAACCCCACACGGACAGCATGCAGTTCTGGGTCAGCTGAACAACTGGTTTGATGAGTACATGGATTTTTATAAGTTTCAGAGATGCTTCTGGGGAAGGGGGGAGTTGCAACATCTGAAATGCCCTTAGGAGATTGTGCAATGTAGTGAGCTCTGTGTAGTGAGCTCTGTGTCTTCTGCTAAATGGTAGTGGGTGAATACTATTATGTCCTGAAGGATCATGTCCTGTTCTTAATCCCATCACCCTGGAGCTGAAGGTCTTTTGTTTTGTAGTGTTGGAAGAAACATCCTTCTAGGTTCTGCTCCAAGTGGGGAAAAAGACATTGGAGACATGGAGACTGCTTGGAAAGATGGTTTAATGGTGGACAGGATCACATGGCTTGAGTTCCTGAACAGAAAAGGGGCAGATACAGTAAATCTTCGGGTTTTTATGCTCTCTCTGGCTCTGCATTTCTTGGGGCCCCGAAAGAGTATCCTGATTGGTTGTCAGACTCCCAGGGGGTGGGGGTCATAGCTAGCTGATGGTCACATGTGCTTCCCAGGTCACATGTGGTGAGTTTCTGTCTAGATGGGTCCCATTGTGTTAGTTTCTGTTGCTATTGTGTTGCAAATGTCCTTTGACAAAGGATTGGGTTTCTGCCTCTGGCCCATTAACAAAGGGTGGGGGGCAGGAAGGTGGGAGCTGCTTTATCTGTAAAATATGCTTCTCCATTTCTCATCCAGGGAAATATAATATTCTGCCATTTTCATATTTCCTAAAATATTTCACTCTTCCAGGAAAGGGGTGGGTGCTAACTTCCTACAGTAGATATAGTCTTTGTTATTGCTTTGCCCAGTCTTTTTTAATGGGCACAAAATATCTGCTGGGGGGGCAGCATTAAGAAAGACTGAGTCTGCTTTCTGTCTTTAAAAAAAAGACATGTTATATCATCCAAGTCTTCGCAGTAAGACATTTTCAAACGGGCTTAACTTGTGTTCCCCGTTGCTATCATCCACCCTCAGCAGATCCCTTGTGCAAGGAACGAGCTGAGTCTTGCAAAACCCAGGAAACAGAAGAAATTAGTGCTTGTTTGGAGTCTAGCCAAAACACATGTAATACACACAAACACATATATAAAATATAGAAAGGGTTTTCTCTAGCAGAGAGCACAAGTGGATGCATGTCACCGATGATTAGCTTTTTGGTTTAACCTACTGGTAAAACATTCTATTTTCTGTAGCTTGAATGCGTTCGGCTAACCACAACTAAACCGCCTTCTGTGAATCTCAGAACAGATGCCTTGCAAAAGAATCATATTTCCAGTCCAAGTTCTGATGCACAGATCAGCAAACCAAGGCTTTCAGAATACGTTGGAAAATATAAAACAAAATGCACAGGTACAGTGTATGTGGTAACCTTGCTCAACAGTAGTAACTGTGAGAGGGATCTTGGAGTCCTAGTGGACAACTATTTAAATATGAGCCACTAGTGTATAGCAGCTGCCAAAAAAGCTAACACAGTTCTAGGTCCCTCTGCATAAACAGAGGGATAGAATCAAGATCACGTGAAGTGTTAATACCACTTTATAATGCCTTGGTAAGGCCACACATGGAATAATGCATCCAGTTTTGGTCGCCACGGTGTAAAAAAGATGTTGAGACTCTAGAAAGAGTGCAGAGAAGAGTAACAAAGTTGAACAGGGGACTGGAGGCTAAAAGATCTAAAGAACGGTTGCAGGAACTGGGTATGTCTAGTTTAATGAAGAGAAGGACTAGGGGTGACATGATAGCAGTGTTCCAATATCTCAGGGGTTGCCACAAAGAAGAGGGTGTCAAGCTATTCTCCAAAGCACCTGAGGTAGGACAAGAAGCAATGGGTGGAAACTAATCAAGGAGAGAAGCAACCTAGAATTATGGAGAAATTTCTTGGCAATGAGAACAATTAATCAGTGGAACAACTGGCCTCCAGAAGTTGTGAATGCTCCAACACTGGAAGTTTGTAAGAAGAGATTGGATAACCATTTCTCTGAAGTGGTGTAGGGTTTCCTGCCTAAGCAGGGGGTTGGACTAGAAGATCTCCAAGATCCCTTCCAACTCCGTTATTCTATTCTATTCTATTCTATTCTATTCTATTCTATTCTATTCTATTCTATTCTGCAAATCGAGTCCATAACTTAGAGACCCATTCTAAGCCATACAAGTTGTCAATTTCAGAGCCTTTGTGTTTTCCTTGATACGTGTATATTGAATTTTATTATAAAGCACAAATCACTTTAAAGTTAACCCCAAGCTTCTGCTTTCAGCAGCCTTTTTACACTGTTGGAAACACTCAGGGCAATTTATGGTTACTATGGTGGAAGTCAGAATGAAACAAAGCAACTGACTTTGAAATGCAGAGTCCAATGTTGACACCTACCCACTAATTGATCCTCTTAGCCATCCTGATAATTAACATTTGTTTACTTTTCTCTCTTCTCTATGAAATTGTTCTTTTTCATAATTTTCCTGTCTCTCCTGCTTCCTTATATCGTTTTGATTGCTGCTGATTATCTGCTAGGGAGCTACACGGTAGATAATACTATTGTATTATTGTATGCCTTATTTGAGGCTTTGAGAGGGCATGTTTTCACAAAGCCTATATCATAAAGTGTGTGCAGAAGGAGTTTCTGTTTGTATTCTGTTTGTATTTTATTTTATTTATTTATTTTTTTGCATTAAATTCAGAAAGAGCAAATATGCAAATGGCGATGTAAAACGTTAGGGCTATATAATTCAGTATCATCTTGTTGTGCTGCAATTAACTTGTGGGTTTCAAAGGCAAGGTTTAAAAGAACACTTCAAGTCAGCCAGAGATAAAATGGCAGGATTGGCAATAGTATATTGTCTAAGGCAGGGGTGTCCAATTCATGGCGTCACGGCGTTGTCACGTGATATATAGGGACTTTTCCCCTCCCCTTTACGAAAATGGGCGTGGGTATGGCCAGCATGTGAGGCATCTCGCCCACGGGCTGGGAGTTTGACAGCTTTGGTCCAGTGGAGGGTTCCTCCCGGTTCGGTCCAGTTCGACCGAGCTGGTAGTGGTGACGATATGACGTCACCGAACCGGTTCTCCCCCCCACCCTCCCCCCCACCCACGTTATTCTTACCTTTTATTTGGTCCCACCCCCAATCTATTGCTGCCTCCTGAATCCCAGCTGATGACTAGAGGGAAATAAACTGTTTAAACTCTTGCCTCAGGGCTTCAAAGGGCCGCCCTACAGCTGATCAGTGTTAAAAGCAAACAAATGAGTCTGGTCGTAAGTGCGAGGACTGGTCGTAAGTTCGAGGACCTTCCAGAAATGACTCTGACCAGCTAGCCACGCCCATCTAGTCACATGACCTCCAAGCCACACCCACAAAATAAGCCACGCCCACAGATCCGGTAGTAAAAAAATGTAGAACCCACCCCTGCTTTGGTCTAAGGCAAGGAGGAAAATTGCAACATACTGGAATGAATGTTCCTGTAAAAGGAGATGGGATGATTATTCACAGATGTGATGGTCTATGGAGATTCTCAGTCATCCAGGTTAGGGTTCTCCCAAAAGTGCAACTGGATTTTGTTTTTCCTTGAAGACATTTTGCTTCTCATCCAAGAAGCTTCTTCAGTTCTGATTGAATGGTGGAGAATGGAAGGGTTTATATCTCTCGAAGTCATGTGGCCATTAGCACGCTCTGAGGCTACTTGGAGGTTTGTAAATGCTCCAACACTGGAAGTTTTTAAGAAGATGTTGGAAAACCATTTGTCTGAAGTGGTGTAGGGTTTCCTGCCTAAGCAGGGGGTTGGACTAGAAAACCTCCAAGGTCCCTTCCAACTCTATTCTATTCTAACTCCCAGAATTTTCCTGTTAGCCTTGCTGGAGAGGGGAATTTTGGGAGTTGAAGTCCGCACATCTGAAAGTTCCCAAGGTGAAACACCTATACTTTAATATTATTAAGTATTCTACAGATTTTTGCATTTTCTCTGCCTTCTTATTTCTTTTTCCCGTTCATCCACACCATTCCAGAGTAAATATTTCAGTCCCTACTTTATGTCTCGTCACTTCCTGATCTCTTTTCCAGGTATTCCCTCCCTCCCTCCCTCCCATTCTCTCCCTCTCCCCCTCTCTCTCTCACACACACAATAAAAATCTCCCTTTTATCTACATTCAGATGAATTACAGTTTCTACTGTAAAATAAATTTACAAAACAGAAAAGGCATCCATTTGGAAACTGACTTTTAGTCCAGAGACAAAGGCAATTACAGTCAATTTCCCTTGCAAATCTTAATAAATGTTGGTTACTTTGAGAACATTTTCAGCTATTTTTTTTATTTTACAGTTATTATTTAAAGCCTTTGAATTTTAAAGCTTTTAAATATTCCATCCACAATTCTTTATTTGAGACAGGGAGATGTAAAATTTACTCGGGACAAAATGAAAAGAATTATGTTACAGAGTTCCATAGAAATATGTAGAGTTATGCTAATGGGATATATCAAGAAGAATGCTTATAAGATAAAGTGGCCAAAACTGGGAAGGGGAACACTAATACTTTCTGATACAGAAAAAAAATGACAAGGAAAACATATGCATAATGGATGCAGAAGGAAAACAGTAGTTGTAAAAAATATAGTCAAGAGAAAATGAAGAACAATTCTGATGAGAGTAAAAATTGTGTTTTAGGAGTAGATGAAAAGGGTTAAACCAGAAGCTTTCAAATAGAGTGAAGGGAATTAAAAATAAAAGTTATGAAACTATCTGGCATGAAACTGAAAGGGAGAAAATACTTGAAGGAGTATTTCGCAGATCTGCGAGGAAAATATAGCAGTAATTCAAACAGTGGCATTGAAATGAATGCTATAAATGTCAGTATCCTAGGAAAAATGAGGTTAATGAAATCACAAGTGGTGTGAGAATGCTGAAAAATATCAGGGCTGAAGATGGAGATGATGCAATTGAAGAAAGGTTTAGATAGATATGTGGCTTTTTTATGGAGCACCTGTGAGACTTAACTTGTGGGTCTGAAGAGTTTAACATTTGAGGCCTTGTTATTATTACTATTATTATTTACTTTATTCATTAAACATGAAACTCAGTCAATTGAACATTCAAAAATGCATCACGAATACCATTGACTGGTGCTAAAGGTTGATACGGGTTGCTGCCAGCGTCCTAGGTATCAACCAAGTACCTTCTTAAGATGTACAAAGTAGCACAGTTTTTTGCAGTTCCACTGATGTTATTGCAGGAAGCTGCAATTTGTTGATGTATCTTATAACATTTTTGGATATGATACCAAGTGCCCCGATGACAATGGGTATCACAGTTACATGTTTCATCTATAACCATGTAGTTTTGATGGCCAGGTCGCGATATTTCATGATTTTTTCCAGTTCTTTTTCTTCGACTCTGGGGTCTCCTGGTGCAGTAGACAGAATCTTGCCAAGTTAAACATTAATTACTTAGCATCGTAACATCTAGTAACATCGAATTGTTAACTAGGGCTACAAAACCTTTGCCAGACCAATTCTCGAATACAGCTTGTCTGCCTGGAATCCACACTGTATATCGGACATTAATATGATTGAGCGGGTCCAGAGATATTTTACGAGAAGAGTACTCCACTCCTCTGCTCACAATAGAATCCCTTATGTCACCAGGCTTGAAATTTTGGGCTTAGACATTCTAGAACTACACTGCCTGCGGTCCGATCTAAGCATAGTACACAAAATTGTCTGCTACAACATCTTACCTGACTACAATGTCTATTTCAGTTTCAACCTCAATAATACACGGGCAAACAATTGATACAAACTCAAGGTAAACTGCTCCAAACTCGATTGCAGAAAATACGACTTCAGCAACAGAGTGGTCAACGCCTGGAATGCTCTACCCAACTCGGTTGTTACAACCTCAAACCCTCACAGCTTCAACCTCAAACTGTCTACCATGGACCTCATCCCATTCCTAAGAGGTCTGTAATACCTCTTAGGAATGGTAGTGGGGGTGCATAAGCGCACCAGCATGTCCACCGTCCCTGTCCTACTGTCCCCATTTATCTGTACTTACTTCCTTTGTTCATGTTTATGTCCATACTTACACTTGTGCATGTTTGACAGACAAATAAAATAAAAATAAATAAATACTTTCATCCAAACAGATGTACCTGGAAGATTCTAATGAGTGGCTGTCCCTGTCTCTTTTCCTCTGGGTTGGGTTGCCTCTTTTTCTCATCCCTCTTTTCCTTCTTCTTGGGGAACTGCTCCTTCATTATAGTCCATCACCCCGGCTCCTCCTCCATCGATACCATCTGTCACAGATTAAAAGGGACGGGGAAAATGTAAGAAGTGCTGTGTGACTTTATGCCAGCTTCTTGGTAGATTTTTTTTTGCTCTTCAGCAGATCACTGAAAAATGTATGAATGTGACCACATAAGTGTATTGCACTTTTTGTTTGTTTTGCTTTAGAAAAGAGTATGATAAAGTGAATAGGCTAGAATTATAGATTGTTCTGCATGAAGATGAAGTTGAAGGTTGGTTAAGCGAATGGTTCCACATTGATCGGAAAGTAGAGCCGGGATGCATAATCATCTATTAGCATTTAACATGCATTGATGAATACATGCATAAAGAGTGTTGTGGTGACGTTAAAAGTGTGTGGCTTGTGTTTGAATGAAAATGTGCATAGGCTTTTCTATGCAGGGGGTGTCTTCAAATGAATTTTGTGTGTAGATTACATGAGGTAATGAGGAATGTGGACCTGAAACTTAATTTATCAAAGAGCAAAGAGAATCTATATATAAGAGAACATGGATTCAATGAGCAAGCTGTAGCTTGTGAAAATTCAGAGCAAAGAATAAACAAACATGATTCTGTGTACCTTCATAAAAGTTTGCAAAGAAGCTGATGGGAAGGTTTTAAAGCTTGAATATACTGGTAGAATGCAGGTAGTAGTATGTAAGTGAGCAGGGAGTTAGCCTATAGTATTGCATTCTAACCAGTGGTGGGATTCAAATAATTTAACAACCGGTTCTCTGCCTTAATGACCAGCTGGCTAAGTGTGGCTCGGTGGTCATGTGACCGTGTGGGCGTGGCCAACTCAACATCACTCACATCGATGGGCATTTTGCCTTAGTTGTTACAATGTAATAAGGGTTAACCAGAGAGGCAGTTTCTGTTAGCAGAGCAATAAAAATTAGGCTAGAAACAACACCAGAATGTTTCCTTCCTGCCTTCCTTACAGGATTAGCCCTATAAAGTGGAAAAAAAACAAAATAAGATTTCTTCCAACAACCAGTTCTCCGAACTGCTTAGAAAGTTAACAACCAGTTCTCCTGAATAGGTGCAAACTGGCTGAATCCCACCACTGAATTTTCTAACCGAAATTTCTAACCCCTGTGCCACTGCAGCTCATTATAATAAAATGAAGTCCCTAAGTCTTTGAAAACAGATCTTAATGGAAATTCAAAGCTTAAAAGTTTAAAAGCAAGATAAAATAAATATCCGCCTACCAGAAATATTCCCAGGGAAAGTAGACTCTGACATGGAGCCAACTTTTATTGATTCCACTTACTGGTTGCCCAGTAAGTAAATAAACTGTTGCAATCAGCACAATTAATGTAAAATCCTTACTGTCATATTGATATCGGGGGACTGATACAAATGCACGAGGATGAGAAAAATCTATGCACTTTTTTAATGCAGAAAAGAAATAGAAATGTGGTTCTATCAAACCAAACACCCAACCAAATATTGTAAAAATGCAAACCAAGTTAGGAAAGTCCAATCTATTACTGAGAAGCAAACACAAGATGGACACTAAGGGTAAGCAAATGATAGTACCGTTTCAATAATTGGAATGACGGGATCAAACTATTTTCCAAAAAAACAAAAGCCAAGAGAAGAAACAATGGATGGAAACTAACCAAGGAGAGAAGCAACCTAGAGTATAATCTGGCAAGGTACCCCTTGATGTGAGTGACATCGAGTTGGCCAGCAAGTTGGCCATGCCCACCCAGTCACGTGACCACCTAGTCAGGCCCACCCAGCCAGTCATTAGGCAGATCGTACTAGTGGTCCGTGGGATTTAAAATTATGAATTTAGTGGTCCCTGAGGTCCAAAATGTTGGGGACCCCTGATCTAGTCCAATCCCCCACTCAAGCAGGAGGTCCCTTCCAAAACTCTATTATTCTATATTCTATATCTATTTGGAATTAACAAGGGCATCATGTGAAAATGTCAACAGTGAATAGATAGAAAAGTAAAGTAAGACAACCTTCATTTATAAATAAGACACAGGCAGGCTGTATCCTCACTGAACTCCAAGCTAGCCAATTTACAACATAGAAGAAAAATCTGATGTTTTAATTGCTGTTCAAACAAGCAACAAATGCTGTTTGCGGGACCTAACCACCTCGGAGACCCTACATAAGCAGATATTCCCTGCAGCTTTGTATCTCCCGCTGATTAAAAAAAAAAAGAATCCAAAACAGAATTCTGGTGATTATAATAAAGACCAAACTCGCTAGGATTGAAAAATAATGTTTCAAATTTAGCTGGACGCTGGGTGCATTTTAGATGCTGAGACCTGATACCAACAGATCAGTCTCGGTTGGATTAAAGGATTTAGGTGACATTCAACTTAAATGCTGCCTTTGCAGATAATTCAAGTCCACGGTGACATGATGTCTCCTGAAACTTTTGGGGTGTACTCTAAGAATGCACAAGATCCTTCAAAAATAGACCCAAGGGCATTAATGAACCCAAGGATTTATTATTTAAAACAAAGCTAAGAAATCTCAAGGGGGTGATCCTAAGTGAAATGCAATCCTAAATAGTGAATGGGATGGAATAGTCAATGAAATGCTCTTCATGGCAATGAAGAAGTCAGAAAGAAGGGCAATAATGCAAAATACAGAGACTCCTGTGCAGTTTCAATTTTTTTGGGTTTCAATTTTTTTTACTACCAGTTCTGTGGGCATGGCTTAGTGGGTGTGGCATGGCTTGGAGGGCATGGCTTGGTGGGCATGGCAGGGGAAGGATACTGTAAAAATCTCCATTCCCTCCCCAATCCAGGGAACGGTTACTGCAAAATCCCCATTTCCTCCCAATCAGCTGGGACTTGGGAGGAAGAGAATAGATGGGGGCGGAGCCAGTCAGAATTTTTACTACCGGTTCTCCAAACTACTCAAAATTTCCGTTACTGGTTCTCCAGAACTGGTCAGAACCTGCTGAAATCCACCTCTGCTCCTGTGGCATTGCAGTAGGAATTTTAAGATAATCTATGAATCCCTTTATAAGGAGCCATGGTGGCACAATGATTAGAATGCAATACTGAAGGCAAACTCTGCCCACAGCCAGGAGTTCAATCATGACAAGCTCAAGGGTGACTGAGCCTTCCATCCTTCCAGGGTCAGTAAAATGAGGACCCAGATTGTTGGGCACAGTAGGCTGACTCTGTAAATTACTTAGAGAGTTCTGTAAAGCAGTATGAAGCTGTATATAGCAATAGCATTTGGACTTCACAGTGCTTTACATCCATCTCTAAGTAGTTCACAGAGTCAGCCTATTGCCCCCAGCAATCTGGGTCCTCATTTTATTGACCTTGGAAAGATAGAAGGCTTGAGTCAACCTTGAGCCTGGTGAGAATCGAACTGCCAAATTGTAGGCAGCTGGCAGTCGGCAGAAGTAGCCTGCAATACTGCATTCTAACCACTGCACCACCATGGCTGTTATATAAGTCTAAGTGCTATTGCTTAAGACTTATTGCTATTTCTCTTGATAGAAAGTAAGGAAACAAGTGTAAAATAGAAAAGTCTCCCAATCGCAAATGTCACAAAAAGGGAACACCAATAGAAGGACATTTGCACACCAGCTTCACACGACGTGTTATATTTTAACAACAGAGAGGAATCTGTAAAGCCATCATATAAACATTTCCTCCCACAAACCTCAGGAACTTGAAGGATGAGCAAAACAAAGTCTTCCTTCAATGGGGAAACAAAACCACACCGTCTCAGACTAAATGAAACGTAACTCCCAGATTTGTAGTCATTTAAAGTAAATGGCAGCTCAGCCAAGAGATAAATCAGCTGAGCTCTCCAATACTATTAATGTCATGCGAACCCAGAGGCCCAGAGCTCTTTTCAAAAACTAATCCAGAATCTTTCTAGGAAAGTGCCCTAAATAGTTGCATGCTGTTTATTCCACATCACTTTTTCTACCCACACCTCATAAAGCTGACCTAAACCTATCGATCACCGTTTTCTTTTCTGCAGATATGGAAATGCTGATAACATGCAGAATAATGGAGTTGGAAAGTGTCAGAGTATGAATATTCATGGACTGGAATAGATCAGCCAATGGGAAGGCATGGTAACAGGTCAGCCAATGGGGCTTGTTTTGGAAACAGAAACTTAAGCTAGAAGCCTGGGCATGGTTTAGCTCTGTACTCAGCTCTAAAACGAAATTAGTCTGAACTGAACTGAAACTGATCTCTCCTGGAAGAACCACTGTTGGTATTGTAAATTTACTTTATGTGTTATTATGTATATAAAGAAGTTAATGAATCCTGCTGAATCAGTTTGCCTGTGTGTGCTTCTGGATTTGAAATTTGCAAGAAACTCTGATAGAAGGGACCTTCAAGAACTTCAAGAACTTCTGGTCCAACCCCTTGCTACACCATTCCTGCCAAATGGTTGTCCAAACTCTTCTTGAAAATCTCCAGTGATGGAACACCGACAACTTCTGGAGGCAAGCCATTCCACTGATTAATTGTTTTCTCTGTCAGGAAATGTCTCCTTAATTCTAGGTTGCTTCTCACCTTGATCAGTTTCCATCCATTGCTTCTTGTTCTGCCTTCAAGTGCTTTGGAGAAATAATGCAGAGAACATCTTGAGACAGTCAATGCTTCCACTGTCTAATAGAAAACAGCAAGAATATTGCTCAATTTGCATCTCTCCCCCAGAACTACTGCAGATCCTGGTGTAACAAAACAACAACAACAACAACCAAAAAAAAAAACCTCACCTGTCAACACACAGGGAAATAAAGGCATTGGCCATCTTGTTATGCTGAAAATCTATACGGAGCAAACATTCAAGTTGTCTTGCCAGAATTCTTCTGCTGGTAAAATGGTGGAATATCAGACGTTATGCAGCCAATCAACTATGCCAGGATCCTGACAATATTTTTTCCCTAACGAGAGTTCAGGTTATTACCCATCTAAGATTATTTGCCCTTGGAATGCAAGGCGATCCAACCGGTCAGTCCTAGAGGAGATCAACCCTGACTGCTCTTTAGAAGGCCAGATCCTGAAGATGAACATCAAATATTTTGGCCACCTAATGAGAAGGAAGGACTCACTGGAGAAGAGCCTAATGCTGGGAAAGATTGAGGGCAAAAGCAGAAGGGGATGACAGAGAATGAGGTGGCTGAATGGAATCACTGAAGCAGTAGGTGCGAGCTTAAATGGATTCCAGAGGATGGTAGAGGACAGGAAGGCCTAGAGGAGGGGTGGGCAAATGTGGCTCTTTTACAACCTGTGGACTTCAACTTCCAGAATTCCTGAACCAGCTTGGTTATCTCAGGAATTTTGGGAGTTGAAGTCCATAGGTTGTAAAAGAGCCACATTTGCCCACCCCTGCCCTAGAGGAACGTTGTCCATGGGGTCACGATGGGTCAGACATGACTTCGCAACTAACAACAACAACAACAACAAGGTTATTTGTCCCCCAGGACCATATGCATTTTCCCAAAAAAATATAAAATAAAATAAAATAGGAAATTACATTAGTTATGTGTTGCCCCCTTGCCTCCTCTTTATTTCTAAGCAAAGGATTGGCAGCTTGAATAATTGACAAATTCAAGTGAGCGAAAATACAGCATTGAGCCTGCTGCTATGTAAAAGGTGACCTAAAGAGAAAGCAGAGATAGACCTCATACTGAGATTGTACTTGCCATTTCTGGAAGATATTAATGAAGAGAATGACCTTTTGCTAATGTGGAAAACTTATTATTCCTTGCAGCGGGATGAAAGGAAAAGGCAACGAAAGTGCGCGCAGATCATCAGCTCTATGAGAGAAAAGGGTGAGATGATATAACGGTTGTAGACGAACAGCAAGTTAGCAACCTGATAGCTAACTGTGACAGATGTGAATTATTCAGACTTGGGGAAACTAATAATAGAGATCGCTAAGAAGGCTTCATTTGATTAAAGAAAGCAACTGACTTGTATGTATTTTTTTAAAAAGAAAAACTTTCTGACTTCAGAAATTGGCCATAAGCATTGGCATATAGGGGATGGATATTCTGTATTTCTATTGGGGTCAAATGGAGCTATCTGGTGGCTTCTGCTCTTCGTGATTGTGGTGACATGCACACAACAACACATATGTATACCTGCCCTGTTGTGTCCCGATCAGTGTACACTTCAGGACCTCATGGCAGTGCAACAGAATGCAATTAATGTTGTTGTCAACTTGCAAAGCATCCCTGGTCTGTTCTTGAGTTGCCATCAGCCAGAGGGGATGGGAAACCGGTGAAATGGCATGGCAGCTAAAGACAGATGCATATTCCATGCTTATCTCTCTCAAGGCTGTATCCCAAGGTTACCTACAGCAGCCGGAAGGGAATGACTTCTACAACCCGTGAAATTGCTCTGTTGGTGAATGTGATTGATGACACACCCTGGGGGAGGGGGGGAAACAGGGTCATAATTGGGGTGTAAATTACATAGGGTTAGAGCTGGCTTCACTTGGGAACATAAGTACCAGGTCAAGGTCTGTTTAATTTGCACATTTTTTTTTAATGTACAAATTTTATTTATACATAATCTTTTATATTCTACAGTTTATGTCGTATAGCATGTCTTATTTTAATTGTGATGCTTCTGACATGAAAAAAACACCAAAACTGGGTTCAAAGAAAGGTCTCTTCTAAACTGTCTTTTTGATGTAGCTAAGTGGGCAAAGATGTATGTACAGAAGTGACATTAGATAGCTGCAGCTAGCTGACCTTCACTAATCTCAAAAAAATTGGAGAGATCTCCAGGAGATACTAAGAGAATTAACCAGAATGAGAAGTCAGAAATAACTCCTGGAGAAGGCAGTAGGAGGATATGTTGTTCCTAAAAAAATAGAATAGGATAGGATAGGATAGGATAGGATAGGATAGGATAGGATAGAATAGAATAGAATAGAATAGAATAGAATAGAATAGAATAGAATAGAATAGAATAGAATAGAATAGAATTCTTTACTGGCCAAGTGTGATTCGACACACAAGGAATTTGTCTTGGTGCATACGCTCACGGAGTACATAAAAGAAAAGATACATTTGTCAAGAATCATAAGGTACAACACTTAATGAAAGTCATAAGGAAACAGTCAATATAAATCTTAAGGATACCAGCAAGAAGGTCACAGTCATATAGTCATAAATGGGAGGAGATGGGTGATAGAAACGATGAGAAGATTAATAGTAATGCAGACTTAGTAACTAGTTCGACAGCAAAAAGCATAATGTGTGATTATTGTCAACATAAATTGAATTTGACTCAAAAAGTCTCTACTTAAACGTAATTATCTTTCAGAAAACTTCCCTCTATTTTTTGGGTGGCCCAATGAATGAAACAATCAAGTCATCAGTGTATATTCATTTACACACACTTCAGGTTTGTTTGTTTGTTTTCAAAGTGAGACAAAAATGTACAAAATTTATATAATTGATGATGGCTATGCGCTAACAACTCAGTGTCAACTCTTAGAAACCACCTTTAGAAGATTTTCTCCAGGACATCATTTGCATACATTGTGGAAATTATTATTTTTTTTAAAAAAAAACCCCTTATCTAGATTACTTATTTGCATGCTTGATTTACATTCTATTTTTATGGAGATTAAAAAAAAATGAGTCTACTAAAATGTCTATGCCAGGAAGAATGTGCACATAAATGTTGGGGAAACTGGAGATGAGGATGATTGTATCTTCCCAAAGTATTAAAGAACATTAAAATATCTCTTTTGGAGGTAACATGGAGGTATTTTGTGGAATTAAGAAGCAATGGATGGAACCTGATCAAGACATAAGGAGAAATTTTCTGACAGAACAATCAATCAATGGAACAACTTGCCTTCAGAAGTTGTGTGTGCTTCATCACTGGAGGCTTTCAAGAGCCTGGACAGCCATCTGTCAGAAATATTATAGGGTCCCCTGCAGTGGTGGGATCCTCCAGGTTTAACAACCAGTTTGGTGATTGTGTGCTGCGCCTACGCAGTTTGAAGAAATCTTCACTTCTGCAATCTTCACTACACCATTATCTTCAGAGGAGAAACACAGCTGAGACTCTGCAATCTGCTCTGCCACACGAATCAGCTGAGAAGGTAAAGGTAGGAAAATAGTGCGGGTGGGCGGGTGAGCCCATCTGATTTTTGGGGCTAACCTGTTCTCTCCCAGCTGATTGTCGGAGCTACCAGTTCACCCGAACCGGTCTGAACCAATAGAATCCCACCCCTGGTCTCCTGCTTGAACAGGGGATTGGACTAAATGACCTACAAGGTGCCTTCCAACTCTGTGTTCTGTTCTGTTCTGTTCTGTTCTACTTTACTCTACTCTACTCTACTCTACTCTACACAACTCAACTCGACTCGACTCTTTTAATACTGCATAGATAGTCCTCGATTTACGACTACAACAGAGCCCAATTTTTTTTGTTCCTAAATGAGATATTTGTTAAGTGAATTTTGCCCCATTTTACGATCTTTCCTGCCACAGTCAAGTGAATTACTGCTGTTCTTAAATTAGTGACAGGGTTGTTAACTGAATCTGACTTCCCCCTTGACTTGTAGAAGGTGGCAAAAAGAGATCATATGACCTTGGGATCCTTCAACCATCATAAACATGAGCCAGTTGCCAAGTGTCTGAATTTTGATCAAGTGGCCGTAAGGATGCTACAGCATTGTAATTTCAAATGGTCCCTAAATGAACTGTTGTAAGACGAGGACTACCTGTAATTCATTGAAGTAACAAGTTACCACTGCGCAGGGTTACATTCTGAGTATAACACACACCCAAATTTTCAGCTTCTTTTAGGAGGGAAAAAAGTATACTCTCAAAAATACGGTATACATATAAAGGTAAAGGTTGCCCTTGCACATATGTGCTAGTCATTCCTAACTCTAGGGGGCGGTGCTCATCTCCGTTTCAAAGCCAAAGAACCAGCACTGTCTGAAGACGTCTCCGTGGTGATGTGACTGGCATGACTAAACACCAAAGGCGCACTGAACGCTGTTACCTTCCCACCAAAGGTGATCCCTATTTTTACGGTATACTTGCATTTTTTATGTGCTTTCGAACTGCTAGGCTGGCAGAAGCTGGGACAAGTAACGGGTGCTCACCATTATTTTATACATATATACATATATGTTATACATATATGTTATACATCTATGCAACATTAAACCTAAGCATTAAATTTTGTACAAATTGCTAGAAGGGTATCCTTTACAGCTTCCCCTCCGTTCCTCCTTTTATTTTATCACATATGACCGTGGTGTCTTGTTAACTGTGGATGAATTTCTCCATCTCAACTTTCAATTCTCCGTGAAGATAATAGAATCCCCAGCCTACAGAATAGAGGATGGTATAAATAGGATGGTATAAACAGGAAACAGCTGCTAGCTTTCCTCTGTTAGGACAGCAGAACTGAACACCATGTGCTGGTGAATATTCTGAGCTTGAAGGCATCATCACCCATTCTGCCTCCAAGAATCTGAGAGAAGTGAGTAAGCATTTCCCATATGCTTTAAAACAAGGAAGCTCAAGGGCAGTAAACCATGCCTTTCCCTCCATTGCTTACACCTGGTACATGTTGCAAATGTGAAATAAGAATACTTTCTAGCCGTCAAATTGGGCAAAATTTGCATGAGGCCACGTTATACAGAACACGTACCTCTTTCGGAAAGGAACATCTAAATGCAAATGAATGAATGTTTCAGATCACCTCAATCCGAAAACACAAACAAAACTTGAAGACGTTCAAAACCGAGACAGATCACTTTATCTGTTCCCAGCAGAGGGTAACCTTTTGAGTCGATACATAACAATTCTTGAAAATCCTCTTACAGAGGAAAAAAAACACGGTTGCTTTCATAAACTAACTTTGCTTGACATGGAGGCTTTCACTTGAATCTTCTCCAAGGTAGCACAGCCTAAATTGGTTGGGTTGACCAAAGAATTCTGGGACATAAGGATGGGATAAATTCTTCTTACTCTCTAACTTAGTAGCTTCTTACTTTTTTATTTATAACTTATGTACAGTATTTCATCCTACATCTGATATCTTTTTGTGGATGCCTTTGTTGAGTGATGTCTATAGAGGTTCTCCATCATCTAGCTCATGGTTGTCCCAAAGTTCCTTTTTCAATAAAGTTGCCTTTTTTGGGGGGGGGAAAGCACTTTATGGGTGATATGTGGGTGTTGTGGTCCGCCAGCAGCCTGCAGAGCTGGCAGTGGAGTCGGACAGTGAGGAGGCTGGGGATGAACATGGGCCAGTCCTGGAGTCTGGGGAAGACCTGGACGAGGGCTCTTCATCAGAGGCAGACATGGGGCCAGGGCCATCTGGGAGTGATGTGTGGACTCTGGAGCCTCCAGAGTCAGACAGCAGAGAGGCAGAGGAACAGGAAGAGCCTGTTCCTAGTGCGTGCATGTACAGAACTGCCAGTAAAAACAAAAGGGACGACTCGGGAGTAAGGCCTGGAGATGATTGCCCCTCCCATAAGGCTTAAAAGAGGAGCAAAGGTACGTGGGCATTTTGCAGGAAAGCAACGTTGTTAATTCTGTTCCCAGTTGGCATCTCTGTTTGATTCTGGACTCCGTGTGGCTTTGTCAAGTAGGTCTTTGGCAGAGTGTCAAGGGAGGTAAAGGTTGGTGATTATCCCAAAGGACATCTCCCGAAGGACTATTTGCAACTAATTGGGACTCAGCTGTGAATGAATGTAATTCACAGCTGTTGCCATAAACGAGGTTTTTGGGACTATTCGTGTGTTTTAATGACTGAGGAAGCCTAGGTCACAACAGTAGGTGTCATTGTTTATGTATGTAGTTTCTCCCTAATTTTATCCCACTACACGCACACTCACAAACCCAGTGAGGTTGTTTGGATTGTGAGACAGTGACAACTCAAAGGTTTTAGAGCTGGGTTTCCCAGATTCTGCTCCATCCTGAACAGACATCCTGAGGAGTCAAATTGAATAGACCTATTTCAACAGCTGAGATTTATAGTTTGATCAGTACAAGAAGTAGCCCTTATTTATCCGTACTTCTTGTAAAGCTTCTATAATCCAAGCCTTCCTCTCTCTTTCTGTCTCTGTCTCTTTCTCTCTCTGTCTTTCTCTCTCTCTCTCTCTCTCTCTCTCCATATGTCTGTCTCAGGGGTGCTATTCAGCAGGTTCTGACAGGTTCTGGAGAACTGGTAGCAGAAATTTTGAGTAGTTCGGAGAACCAGCAAATACCACCTCTGGCTGGCCCCAGAGTGGGGTGGAACTGGAGATTTTGCAGTATCCTTCCCCTGCCATGCCCACCAAGCCACACCACGCCCACCAAGCCATGCCCACATAGTAAAAAAAATTGAATTTCACCACTGGTCTGTCTGTCTGTCTGTCTGTCTCTCTGCCTCTCTCTCTCTCTCTCTGTCTCTGTCTCTCCGTATCTCACTCTCTCCCTCCTCCCTCTCTCTCCCTCCCTCTTTGTGTTTGTGTTGTTGTTGTTTTTGTGTATGTGTGTCCCCTTGCAGTTTCAGACCAGCCAGAAGAATGACAAGAGCTGTTCAGATGATCTAAGACTAAGTTAAGTCCTTAAAAAACATGCTTCAAGTCAGTTGTGGGCGTTTTTTCTGGACATCACATATTTTGTGGGAAAACAGCCTGCTTTCTTTTAGCCCCTGACAGCGCCTTTGATTCATGTTAAACCAGCTTATCAAAAGCCAGAGTTATTACTGCGAACAACACTGAACTCTAAACAAGTCAGGCAAAGACAATCAGTCAGCTAACTGCTTTGAAAGGCATTTTTCTAAGTGTCCTGACACAGGAAGTCAATTCTTCTTTCGGCATATATACAGCAAGAACATTAAGGAAAAAATTATGGGGCATATTAATAAAAGACCATCCATAGGTCATCAGATTTCAGATTTTGGTTTAGGGGCTTTTATATTTGCTTTTGCTTTCGAAAAGAACAAGCAGCCAAGTCAGCCAAGAGGCAAGATTTTCAAAAGCAGTAAATTCTCTTGGGGGAAAAAAATATTGATCATTTCTTCAAGAAAATAAGGATCCAAAAATTGCATCTTTGGGATAAAAAAAAAATCCTTTTGCAATTTTCCCTGCTTAGAATGAATGTGTGTGTTTGGTTTCCTAGGAATACATAGCAGAACACACTACATTAGGAATAAGATCTGGGGTGAAAAACATGGCAGCAGAGAGTCTGTCTGTCTGTCTGTCTGTCTGTCTGTCTGTCTGCCTGCCTGCCTGCCTGCCTCCCCCCTCCCTCTCTCTGCAATTAAAAATCTAGAAGCTGTGGGAAGAAATATCCATCTGGTTCAGTTCCAAGACGGGAGAAAGACCCTGGAGACAAAATGGAGACTGGAGGCTGATTGGAAAGAGGGTCCATTTATTGATGAAGCAGAACCACCAAGCACATGGTTCTGGGGCAGCTGACCACATGGAGTTGAGAGTGTGGGGGGGGTTATACCGTCTCTTGGGCTTTGCACTTGAGCTTCCTGTTCCTGCGCAAGAACATGTATTTTATTGGCTGTTGTCAGACTCTCATAGGACCATGTAGGAGTTATGTAGAGGTCCTAGCTGGCTCTATAGGCAAAGTACAAATCTTAGGTGTTTGTCTGAGCTAGGTTTGGTTGAAGTTTCTGAGGGTGATGCAATGAAGGGACATTGGGCAATTCCTATTGTGGCTGAGGGCTAATCCTACCTTTGTTCAGACCTTGCTTCAGGAAATTTCAAAATATCCTGTCTTGAATAGATTTATGCCTGCAGGTTTTGCTTTGCCTATGAATAGAGCTACCTAGATACTTTGGCTTCTTTCAATAAGCTCTTTATCTCTTAAGTGCTGACACCTGCTGTGGGCTATTAAGGAAAGAGAGAGATAGGGAGAGATAGCTAGATAGCTAGATAGATAGATGATAGATAGATAGATAGATGATAGATAGATAGATAGATAGATAGATAGATAGATAGATAGATAGATAGATAGATAGATAGATACTGCTGCCCATCTCACAAAAATGGAACGGCTTACAAAATCCACAAAACCACAAAATCCACAACATACAACCCCCATAAGATGCCTTCTGCATAGCCTCTTTTATTTATTTATTTATTTATTTATTTATTTATTTATTTATTTATTTATTTATTTATTTATTTGCATTTCGAGAATTAATCTGAAACCATGCCTAACTCCATTGATATCTCCTATAAATCCAGAGGGGGGGGGAAATTAACGGACTAAAGCTTTTATTACCAATTGCAAATATACAATTTTCTGGTGTGCCTCCCCTAGTTATTATAACTCACATTGCTAGCTCCGGAAACAAGCTCGTTGTGACTTTTTATTCCCTAATCTTCTAATGCTTGGGTCATTCCCATGAGTTACATTCAGTCCACTTTCTCTAAATATTAAGGTCATTGATCATGCTTTGTTTAGGGATGCTTGTATGAATTGTTGCCTGTTTACTAATCATGAGGTTATCTTATCCTTCTCTGGGTCTATTGATTGTACTATTGATCTCACTGTTCATTGCACACTTGGTCTTTTAGGCTATTTTGCAGCATTGACAAAAGGGATGTTTTCTTCCTTGTTGCCAAGGCCTTGATTTGGAGTCAAACAATACAAAACATTGAGGGAAGACCCCTCCCACCTCTCTTAGAAGAATGAAATATGTTGAGAAATATTAAAAAAGGCAGAATATTACATTTTCCCTAAAGGAGAAATAAAAAAAATCTTAAGGGAGACAGAAACTCAGAGCCCCAGTTTCTCTGCCCCAAGTAGAAACTGAGCTGAGGCCAGTTTTTAGAAATGCAGATTTGGTAATTTGATATTCTGAACAAAGGCAGAATGGGATTAGCCATCACCCAAGAGCCAAAATAGGAGGAAAACCATTAAGACACAATAGAAATTGCCCAACAGCCTTTCAGAACACAAGCCTTTTCGTTTCATCATCTCAGAGAGCCCAAACTTCAACAAAACCTAACCCCACATGTACCCATGGGAGTTTGACAACAGCCAATATAATAGGTCTTGTTGCACAGGAACAGGAAGTTCAAGTGCAAAGCCCAAGAGAAGGTATAAAAGCCACCCTCTCAACTCTATGTGGACAGCTACCCAGAATCACAGATGCTTGGTAGTTCTCCTTCATCAATAAATTGACCCTCTTTCCAATTAGCCTCCAGCCTCCATTTTGTCTCCAGGGCCTTTCTCCCAGCTTGGAACTGAACCAGATAGATATTTCTTCCAACAACATCATCAACATACTTATTGACAAATAAAACATTAGATTTAAAATAAAGACAAGAATCTGATTTTCAGCAAGACTATAGTCCATTTACTATCTGAAGTAGCAGAACAGATTAAAGCAGGTGCTCAGAATGTCCCCACCCCATTTTTTTTTTCCAGTACATTGCCATTGCCAAGGGTTAAAAAATATATGGTTATAGTGGATACCATTTTCAATGGTAACATGCATAACATCTATCTAAGTAAATAGTACGTTAATACTTGCAATATAAGCATCTTTGGATGACAGTAGATTCGTTCCTATTTCTGTCATTAATTCTGCGGAGTGCTTTGTCTGCAAGAATTCAATTTATTCCAATTGAATCGTTCTTTCCATCAGGAAGGTTGCTAACATTCAATCAGAATACCTTACCATTTTAATCCATTATTCCATGTCTTGAAATCTGGAACAATGAAGAACAAACCGAGACCTATCAGATATTTGAAGAATGCTAGTTAGAATATGCTGTCTATCGTTACTACATACCACAAGGGTTAAATATACCTACCAAACAAGCAATCTTTCAAAATTTTCCAGAATGCAATTTCTTCAACATGTTTTGGAACGCTAAATAGAATATGGTGGGTTTAATCTATGAAAAAAAAAAACCTATATTCGAGATATGCAGATTTTAATCTAATTATAATTGTTATATAGTTTAAAGAATGTAAAGCATATGTAACAACATATGCACCAGCTGAAGAAAACACGTTGAGTAATTTTCTTTGCATATGATTTTTTTAAAAGCTAATTAAAAATATATTTAAAAGCATTGGGTTCTATAGGTGTTAGAATTGGAATATATTTATTCTGTTTTCATTGTTTGATCAGTCATTGTAGATGTGATGCTTTTCAAAACGAATATTCATTAAGTTTTGTCCTATTCACATCAGTTCTCAACAGGTACTATCTTAGGATACAAATCTTTGTGATTATTAATATTCTAAGCTGATTTCCTCCTTGATTGATCTGATCTTCTGAATATATATTTTCTGATCAAGCAGGAATGTTAGAAGATGCTACTAAAGATCTCTGCAGAAGCCTCTTACTGCAAAATTCTAAATCTAAACTTTAGAGTTCATAGCTGGCATTCCAATTTGTAGATAAGTTTCATTAATATCTTTTGTGTGGGTGGAAATGAGAGGGGGAGGGACAGACAGGTATGGGGAAAATTCTACCTAAGCCTCTAATGATACCATATGTATCGTTATATATTAGCAGACTTCTATTTTTCTTCTAAAATCACCCTTCACCCTTTGAATAAATAAAACAAGCAAGTTCTCTACTCAGCTGTAAATGAGAAACAACATCCATTCCCAAACTCCAGCATACCATTCAGAAAACTGTCTATTATCAAATCACAGCTGAACAATGCCAAGAACCTTGGAGAATTCCATGGGCAGATAAAGCCATTCAGATGTGAACAACACATTATCATCAAATGAATAACAGAACAGAATATCATTTATCATTGTCAGTCAATGCCAGTTCATGCACACAATATGAAAGACTTTTGATTGCTGCATAATTCGGAAAGATTTCCTAACGCAGCTTTATAAAATGCCCTAACTATCTTTTTATACTTATGTTAATAATGCAGAGTTTTGTTTTGCTTTCACGCTGACTTTCTTCATTTCCTCATTATTTTAATTGTTCTGAGAGAGGGAGAGAAGGAAGGAAGGAAGGAAGGAAGGAAGGAAGGAAGGAAGGAAGGAAGGAAGGAAGGAAGGAAGGAAGGAAGGAACTTAGACTAAGTTGGGCACCAAAACCTTGTATTGAGATAGAAAGATCCAAAAGTTTTAAGACCAAGTGAAATTTTCAGAGGGTGAAGAAAGTTATTCAATCAGGCATAGGATAATCCTATGTATTTATTTATATGATTTGGGTGGAAATCTGAATCAACCTTGAGTCGGTGAGAATCGGCTCGAGGTGAGAATCGAACTAAAAAATTATTAAAAAAAAAAAAGAATCGAACTGCCAGCAGTCGGCAGAATTAGCCTGCAGTACTGCATTCTAACCACTGCACCACTGTGGCTCTTATGATTTTGTTCTTGCAGAAATCCCTTCATATGTGTATTGTTTTCATTGGATTAAGAGTACAGTAGAAGCACTGGTCACAACCATAATTCATTCCATAACTTTGGTCACAAACCGATTTGGGTCGTGACCTGAACCTAATTTTTGGAAATTTAGCACTTACCAAAAAAAAAAAAAAATGCGTGGAAGGGGAAATTGGCTGTGGGGAAAAAAAAAAGTGAATTTTTTGATCGGAACCTGATTTGGTCGTGGTCAGAAGTGTTTTGTGGCCAGAGGTTCAATTGTATTTTGCTTCAGTTTGATTTGTATTATATCTCACAATTCAGATTCCAGGAAGCAAACTTAACAGAGCCAAACAGATTTAATAACCTAAAGAACGGAAGCAACTCATAATATGTTACACCTGGTGTGGACAGTGTATTAAATAACAATACCCATATTTTATGCTACATTACCTTCTTGCAAAATGACTAATATCCCAGCCGCCTTACCGGAAAAGTTATAGACAAGGGTCAACAGGTAATGTAATTACATACAACATCACTTTACATAATGCAAAATTAGCAAGTGGAATTATTTCAATATATTGTATTTATTTATTTATTTATTTATTTGGCAAAATCTCTTATCGTTCGTATCTCTCCCAGAACCAAATTTTGGGTATTCTCGTGATAAATGATATTTATTTCTCTCGGGATTGAGATTATTTTGCTATTTATCAGAATTAGCTCTATTATGCAGCCTATTCCTCATTACGTGCCTAATTAATTCACAGTATTAAAAATTCATCATACTTTGTTCAAATCAGGCAAGCCAAAACCTTTTAATTTCACTGTGCTCAGAAGATTAATTCTTTTTCGGGTACTGTAAGGGCTAATAATTTATTCCTATTATCCAATCAATCAGGAATCATCTCTTCTCTCCTCCCTTCCCCTTGCAGAATTGAACGGAAGAGTAGAGAAGCTTCTCTTTTGGTTGAAAATTTTAGAATATGGCGTTGCAGAATTACTGTTAAGCCTCTTTTTGTCAATCTTTATGTCTTCTACTTCCTATGACTGAAACTTCCTTCCTTCCTACCCCTCCCTCCCTCCCTTCCTTCCTCCCTTCCTCCCTCCTTCCTTTTTCCTTCCTTCTTTCCTCCCTCCCTCCTTCTCTCTTCCTTCCTCCCTGCCTCCTCCCTCCCTCCCTCCCTCCCTTCCTTCCTTCCTTTCTCCCTCCCTCCCTCTCTCCCTCCCTCCCTCCTTCCTTCCTTCCTCCCTCCCTGCTTCCTCCCTCCCTCCCTTCCTAGTAAGCTCCTCCCTTTTTCTCTGTTTTCCTGCATAGACCCCAGGGCATTAAACTTTTGCAATATGACAAAAATCCCTTGACATTCTTGAACAGCTAAACTAACGCTGGCTCATGCATGCAGATAACAGTATTGTTAATGAATTCTTTTTAAATCAAATTCCATCTCCATCTCCATCTCCATCTCCATCTCCATCTCTCTCTCTCTCTCTCTCTCTCTCTCTCTCTCTCTCTCTCTCTCTTTCTCTCTCTCTCTCTCTCTCTCTCTCTTTCTCTCCCTCCCTCCCCCCCTCTCTCTCTCTTAATTATAATTTGTTAAAACTAGGATCATCCAAAATCCATTCTACTTCTAGGGTTCTGCAGAGTGTGGAAGGAAACAAAACTAATTCCTACATGATGAGCTGAATTTATCAGGAGTCACCACAAGACATACATTTTTATCGGAATGCTTAATATTCCTACCTTTTGCAGTTTCAGGCATAAGCACATACCCAGCTCTTTATTAAATTTTGATTTCAATTCTATAGACACAGAACTCTTTCCACTCTATGCAAACACAGCATAAACAATTCATAGCAACAGCGTGTTCCAACTGAGTATATAATTGTGTAATGAGTAACGAATGAAATTGGGTCCTTAATGCTGTAACATTTTCTCAGCGCCAAATAAGCTGAATTATTTAATTGTACTTTGTGCATAGAAAGGTTTGCCGCAAGTAACTTAAAAAAATATGAAAAGTCTGTATTATATTGGGTTTTTTTCCACACTTCATTTTCATTGTATGCTGTCCAGGGTCCTTAGAAAATGAGATGGGTTATAAATAACATATGAACGGATAGATAAATATTCCCCAAATGGCCATTTTGTTGTGTATGAAACCCAGAAAAATATTCCAGGTATTCAGATTGATTAGGAAGTCCACTGTCTCTCTTGACATAAATTTGAGAGAGCAAGAGATATATAAAATCATAAAAAAACAGATTTAGCATGAAAGACGTTATGACTTCATTAAAGTCTGATTATGAACAGAGCTGTCTGTGTGTTTTTGTTTGACTTTTTCATGAAAAACAGATCTGTTTGGGGACAGACATTTCTAATCATATCAGTTTTTCTCTTTAGCTAAGCTGTTTTCTTCTAATGGAACTAAATTCAAATTATTAAGCTCGTTAGCATCATTACTAGTTCAGTTGCAACGATGACTTTTTTTCCCCCAGTTATTTTACTGCAGGATTTCCTTGAGATTTATGAGTTTACCAAAGTTGGAGTAAAACAATTCACAATACTGTTAATTTTATTTTCCATCTGTCATTTACAAGTCAGACTTAACTTTTTAACCATATCAAGAGATCAAGAGCTGTCAAATGAGCAAAATAATTATCGAACAATGCTTGGAGGATGGCCACAATGATTCAATAATCATAATACCAATTGCTCTTCTGAAATGGATGGCAGATGTGTATTTATTAACATTTTCTTTTATCCTAACTGAGGGCGAAGAAGAGGAATGTTGAGAAAACTCACATGATTTACGACGTGTTTTCCATGGCATTTTCTTTAATCCTCCTTTTTTTTTCTTTAATTTTCATTGTTAGCAGTTACGTATATGTATCCCCCCCCCCCCCCTGAAAGATTACAAAAGAGCAAGTTGAGTGAACAGGAAAAGGAACAACTCTGCTTTGTCTTGTTGTGTTCACAATAGCTTTAGATGCAGGAATCCACAGTCATGAAGTTTTTCACAGTGTGGAGAACTGAAAGCCATTTTAACATCTTCCAATCATACACATTTTGAACCAAAGACTCCAGTGGAAAACAGTTTGGCAAGCAGAGTTTTCAATTATCCCGGAAACCTAAAAACCTGCTATTGGCTTTTAGGAATCCCTTTCAACTTTTAGACTGACGGCAACAGGTGAAATTCCTGTGGATTTTTACAGGGGGTTCAATCTATACATGATTTAAAGTTATAACAAGAACTAGACAACAAAAAGTAACTCAGAGATGACACAGTACTTGCATTGTTTTAGTGGTTAAAGTTCCTTTTTTTAAAAAAAAAAAGGTGGTTTTTTATTTTTTATTTTAAACATTCGATCTTCTATTAAACAGTGTGTCATCTGGGTACAAATATCTCTGTGCAATAACAATCAAAATTTACAACAGTGTTCATTGCATTGATATTGATTCTCTAATCTTACAATAATAATAATGAGCATACCACATCTATTATTTCTCCCTCTTAACATATCTTCTAATAAGAATATAATAATATTACATATAATAATCTTAATAGTCACATTAGTAAGAATCATCATATTGTTTACTTCTCTATCTTAACATGTTTTCTATATTTCACTGATCTCCATTTATTTCTAACTTCTATTTTCATTTTCCAACCTCTCATAAAATAACTCCCATGTCATATAATATTCAGTTTCTTCTTTCTCCTTTATAGCAAGCATTAATCTATTCATTTCTGCACATTCTAATATTTTCCTAATCACATTCTCGTCAGTAGGGATTTCTCCGCTTTTCCAGCTTTGTGCAAATACAATTCTATCTGCTGTTAATACGTTTATAATTAAATATGCATTCCCTTTACTATAAGTGGTTAACGTTTCTTGAGGCACACATCTTCACAGCCTGCAATTCACTCCATAAAGTGCATGGAGACAATCTGAGACAGGAATATGTGATTAAATGGGTAGTGGTGGAAGGAAAAAGAAAGTGAACTCTTAATTGCATTACCAACATGATATTTACATAGTATTTTGCTTTCAAAGTAACTTCTTCTTTACTCATGGAAGGAAAACCAGAAAGGGAGGCATTTGTAGGCAAGACATAAAAGAGCTTGGTAGTCCATTATATTTTTAGAAAGTAGAAAATCTATTGAAGTGTATGTCTATGGAGAATCTCAGTCATCCAAGTCATGGTTGTCGCAAAAATGCTTTTTTAAAGAGGCAGCTGGAATTTCTGGTTTTTCTTTGAAGATGTTTCGCTTCTCATCCAAGAAGCTTCTTCAGCTCTGACTAGATGGTGGGGAATGGAAGGATTTATACTCCTCACAGACAGCTGGTCATTTGCATTCTTTTAGAGAGTTGTTGAGGCCACCTGGAGGTTTATCTGTGTCTTCAGGATTACCTGAGGGGTTCAAATGGATGTGGAGCCTTCTTGGAACTGTATTAAAGTTTATACTAGTAATGTTCCTTTCTTGAGTCCTTCATTTCTGTTGACTGGGTAGGGAGAAAGTCTTCTCATTTGGGCTTCAAATCATAAGCCATAATTATCTGTTTTTGGGACAGTCACTCTCAGTTAGGCCACAAATATTACTTCCTGTATTTCCCATCCAGAAGGACTCTTAACCTTGGATGATATTAAAATGATATTTGAATACTCTTGTCAGTAGGATATGGCAAACCCTGCTCTTTTGGTCTTTAAGTAGTACAGCTCTCATGAACCATTGATGCCATGCCCAGTTATGTTATTGAATCAACCCAGTGCCTTTGTTTATCTGTATATTTCCTGGATTTCTGTCACACTTCTCCTCCAGAAGCTAAAGGCTAAAAACTGCTCATCCACCATGTTTTTTGACAAAAAAAGAAACCAGTTAGATAGGCTAAGCAGAGAGTTAGTGATCCAAAATCACTTAGACATGATTTCTTGTCAGATGTAAATGCCTTATTCTCCAATGTGTAAATAATGTATATATGGAACATCAGAGGTTAACTTATTCTTTGGACTTTAATGTATTCATAACTTACCACTCCCATTCCTAGCTCCACCCCTTGTATATATAAGGAGCCACCCTCACCATTCTCGTCGCTTCTACCTTGAATATTCAGTGAATATAGAATGCCTATCATAATTAAAAAGAAATATATTTAAAGCTCTAACTCCTATTATCTTTATTGAGTCTGATCCTGAAAAAATTGCAACAAGCTGGTAGCAGAGGATGGTTAATTGACTCAATAAGTAATTAAAAATGTCCAAGAAAGATAGGCCCAACACCAGGGCCTACAGCAAAGAAATAGAAACTGATCAAGAGATGATCAACGAATCCACCAATGCGATTTCGAGAGAATCCGAAGAATACACCACTGAAGAAGAAGAACTAATGAGTGAAAATAATGACCAGAAAGAAATCGAAATAGAAAATAACGAACTCAGGTCAGAGATATTAAAGATACTAAAAAGCCAAAAGAATGATGAAAGTCTCATCGCGGACCTCCAGGAGATGCTGAAGAACAGCGGAGCAGCGAGAGAGAAAAACGTCATTAAAGAAAAACCCAAAGATCAAAAAATCGTAAGTGAAATGACTACTGAGAAAATAGTTGTTAAAAAGAAAAGATGTGATCCCGCGCGAAATTTTGAATGGCAGCCATCTTGGTTTCAACGAACTTCAAAAGAGAATGGAGCAGAGCCAATCAAAACGCTCAGTTCAAAATTTCTGGCGCGAAAAACACTATCAGACGAAGAAAGTGAGAAAGAAGTCTCAAACTCTTCAGATGATCCAAAATCAGAAAGTGAAGACGATTTAACAAAATCTCAAGTAAAATCAGCAATGAAAACGCTTTTTGCTGCTTTTGGGCCAAGACTGAAAATTACCAAGACATCTACGAAGAAGCAAGAAATCAAACCGGCGACTCAAGACCTGCACGCTCCCATCCTGACTTCGAAAGCGACGACGCCCGAGCCCAGAGAGCCATGCCGATTTCGCCCTACACCACAGACAAAATCGAATACCAACGCACACAAAAAGAAGAAAAGAACCGTCACCACCACCAGAACCCCAAAAACCGAGCCAGAGACCGACTCATCTGAGGAGGAGCGGATCGAGAGAGCTGAAAGGGAGAGAACCTTCCACGACGCCACCAAAGAAGAAATGAACAACGCGCATGTGCGAAACTACGTAGACGACCCAGAAGGACTTGAACTGGCCAGAGAACCGCGCAGACTCATTGCAAGCATCCCAATGCCGTTCTGTAATTTCCTGCACTTGAGAGATCACGGACTGCCCCAGGTTGTAAGTAATGGACAGAATAATGTAGGTAACTTACCCAGTGACTTCCCAAAACTTAGAATTGATGGCATTAATTTACAAGAGTGGTATCAACAGCTTCAGGTTATTTTCATGAAAGAAAATTTACTATTCTTTATAACTAGCCCTCCAAGAAGACCTTGGACTTTAAAAATAGATTGTTTACATCATAGAGCATTTTTCATAATAATATCTAGCGTGTCTCCTGCAATGTATCATAGCATCAAACCAAACCTAACTGTATCAGAAATAATTCAATGCATGTTTAATCTATTTCACAGCGATAGCGTAGCTACAACCACAAGAATGTCTAAGGATTTCTTTTCCTCTAGAGTAAAACCAGGGGTTTCTATAAGTGAGCATTTGATAAATCTAAACAAAATAAGAGCTGAGCTACAATTGAGGGGGGAAGTGATTTCAGATCAAACAATGAAAAGTGTTATTATCAATTCACTTGATCCATCATGGGATAGCTTTATGTCACACTTAGATACCATTAATTTGGGATATTTATCCATAGAAAGTCTATCTAACAAATTGATAGCAGAAGACAATTCAAGAAAAAATCGATCCAGTATCCAAACAGACCACAAACCTTTTAGGAAAGTAGTCTTTCAAGATAAACATAATGAGGCCTTTAGATGCTACAATTGTGGATCCAGGGAACATAGTAGAAGAGACTGCCCCAAAGTCTCAAGAGAGAGACATAGACCAGAATATAGGAGCAAATATAATTACAGACAATCTTCCACAGATAGACACAAATATAGAAGCCCACCAAATTACAAAGAAGGTAGAGGGGGTAGAGAAAATTCAAAAGAGAGGAAATCTGGGTCACTGAATGGGCTAAATAAACAAGACAGCACCAGAACACAGCAGGATGAGAATAACAATTGGCTTATTGACTCTGGTGCAACAAATCACACCACCAACAACAAAAGTATATTATCTTCATTTATAGAAGATAAGTTTGTGATAAAGGTAGCTAATCAAGAAAAGGTTCAAGTACTAGGCAAAGGAAATGTGACCTTGCCTGGTCTAGGGAAAATAGAGGGGGTATTATTAATCCCAGAAATACCTCACAACATACTAAGTGCCATAAAATTAAGCAGAGAATCTGATATCAATATAGTTTTCTCAAAGGGGAAAGCAACTATAGAAAAGAACAAAACAAATGTAGGTACTGTAATGATAAAAGGAGGTCTACCCTATCTGATAACTAAAGAAAGATGTTTACATAACATTGATTCAAATATGGAAGATTGTATTGAAGCAGATGATGAAAATGTCAGTAACAGTGACAATGATGAGTGTAGAATAACTCATGATCACAAAAATACATACAAGGAAAAGAAACCAAAAATAGGTAAACCAATTCATGATGAGTGTGCTCACATCTTACACAGGAAGTTAGGACATGCAAGCTTTCCTGTAGTACAAAAAATGACTGAACACGCAGAAGGTGTCAAAATAAAAAATTGTGAAAATTATTTGGAATGCTCAGTATGTAAGTCCACCAAACTAAAAACCAGTCCCAGACCAAAAAAATCTAACAGATCAACTAACAATATTTTTGATTTGGTACATATGGACCTAGTTGGTCCATTAAGTCCCTCAATTACCTATAGAAAACGTTACTTCCTAACAATAGTGGATGACTACAGCCGATATGGTTTTGTTTACACATTAAAGCACAAGGATGAAACATTTCAGAAATTTAAGGAATTCTACAAACGTATAGAAACACAACATAATATCAGAATAAAGCAAATTATGACAGATAGGGGATGTGAGTTCATGTCTAAAGAATTCTCCCAATGGTTAAAGGATAGAGGAATGTTACATTTCACGTCCAATCCTTTTTCTGCATTTCAAAATGGAGTTGCAGAGAGGAAAAATTCCACACTACAAACCATGATTAGGTGCACATTAGAGGATGCTGGTTTAGGCAGACAATTTTGGTCAGAGGCATTACATTATTCGAATTACACTCAAAATAGAACCTGGTCCAGTATTGTGAATAAGACACCATATGAGGTGATGTACAATAGAAAACCCAAATTATCACACATGCACATATTTGGAGTCACTGCAGACGTACACATACCTAAACAATTGAGGAGAAAGGGAGAAAACGTATCCAGGAGATTAAGATTCATGGGATACGAAACTGGAACCAAAGGGTACAGATTTATTGATAGTAATAACAAATTTATAGTATCCAGAACAGCTGTGTTCCATGAACAGGCCAATTGGTCAAAATTGCACCTTAATGAAATATTTCCTAATAAATGTAAAGATACGATATCTTGCGAGGAAGGAACAACAGAAAATCAAAATATTAACAAAAGTAAGAACAAAACCAAAACTTGGACTAATAGTCAGCATAAAATAAAGACAGACACATTAACAAAAAAGGAAGCTAGATATTTGCATGATAACCATAGCAAGCCTGAAAGAACTATTAGAAACAATAGAAACCAAATACCAAATAAATACAAAGATTACATAATGCATATGAATGGAGAACAAATAACACCTAATACATATGAAGAAGTATTGAAACTTCCACATGAAGAAAGAGAAAAATGGGAACTAGCTATGGAAAAAGAGATGGAAAGTTTACAAGGATTAAATGTATTCACACCTGCGATCGCACCTAAGGATAAAACAATTATAGGTACCAGGTGGATTTATAAAATTAAGAACTTAGAAGGAGGCAATACCTTATACAAGGCTAGACTAGTTGCACAAGGCTATGCACAAAAATATCCAGAAGACTATACTGATACATATTCACCCACAGTGAGAACAGAGAGTGTCAAAACAGCCCTTGTAGTAGCATCTGCACTCAATCTGGACGTATTCCAATATGACATACAGACCGCATACTTACATGCAAAATTAGATAAGGAAATATATGTAAGAGCACCACACAGTCAATACACTAATAAGAACGAAATTTGGTTATTAAATAAGAGTCTGTACGGATTAAAGCAATCCGGCAAAAGATGGTACGATTGCTTGGTAAAAGTACTTAAGACCATGGATTTCAACGCCACCACTGCTGATAACTGTTTCTTTGTAAAAAAGAGTAATGATCATGTTGAATTTGTATTAATTTACGTGGACGATATTTTATACATTGGAAAGCATAAAGAGAGCAGGGAAATCTTTGTAAATAAGTTAAATGAACACTTCTCACTGAAATCTCTGGGTAAAGTGAATAAATACCTTGGTGTGCAAATTAACAAAACTAAAAGGGGATTCAAACTTACACAGAAAGATAAAATCATCGAACTCCTAAACAAATGTAACTTAAATAATGCTAAAACCTGTGACACCCCTATGCAAACTGATTTTCTTAGAAACACTGATGAATCTTCCCCTGAGTTTAAAGACAACACATTTTACAGATCAGTTATAGGTTCACTCCTTTATATATCTAATTGGACTAGGCCAGATATTGCATTACCTCTCAATCTATTGTCAAGATATGTTAGTAAACCAACCTTGTATCATTGGGAAGCTGTCAAAAGAATTCTAAGATATCTGAAGGGTACATTAGATTTTTGTTTAATGTTGGAACCCAATAATGACAGAGAACCAAAAATTACTTGTTATGCTGATGCAGATTGGGCTGGTGATACATCATGCAGAAAGAGTACTTCTGGTTATGTTTTTCTATTGAATGATTGTCCAGTTTACTGGTATACTGGTAAACAAGAACTAGTAGCCACTTCTACTACAGAAGCGGAATATGTTTGTTTGTCCAAAGCTGCAAATAACCTTGTATGGTTCAATGATCTGATCACAGATGTTTGGAAGAAACCCACCTTACCATTTATTATGCATGAAGACAATAAAGCGGCCATTGAAATATCCAGATCCGATGCAATTGGACAAAGGTCCAGGCATATTGATATAAAGTTTAAGCATGTGAGACAACTGTCTCAAGACGGATTCATTAAAGCAATACATTGCGATACTTCTGAACAATTAGCTGACATATTAACAAAACCCTTACCTTCTAAACAACACAAATATTTAACTTCTAAATTATATGTATTATATTGTCCTGAATCAGAATGTAATTGGTGTTGTGTAACGAACCGGCATTTAGAGGGGGATTTGTCAGATGTAAATGCCTTATTCTCCAATGTGTAAATAATGTATATATGGAACATCAGAGGTTAACTTATTCTTTGGACTTTAATGTATTCATAACTTACCACTCCCATTCCTAGCTCCACCCCTTGTATATATAAGGAGCCACCCTCACCATTCTCGTCGCTTCTACCTTGAATATTCAGTGAATATAGAATGCCTATCATAATTAAAAAGAAATATATTTAAAGCTCTAACTCCTATTATCTTTATTGAGTCTGATCCTGAAAAAATTGCAACATTTCTCATATCACGTCTAAGTTTTTGATACTATATTGGTATCTATGAGCTTTTCCACTGATACCTGCTACCGTTCCTCCCTCCCTCCTTCCCTCCCTTCCTTTAAAAATAAAAGAAAATGGGCATATTATAAGCCCCTAGGTCCAACAAAAGTGATATAGAAGCATCTAGTTATTATTAGAAAACTTAGCAAAATAAACTAGGATGATTGTGTAATTTCCTATCTCCCTTGTTTCCTGTATATTATAATTCATTTTCAGTGTAAAGGGAGATTCAACGATATGTTCTACTTTAAATCTGGTTGTGCCAAATCTGGAGCATAAATTCCATTTTCTGAACTTCACGCTTCGGTGAGCTCTCTTATAAGGCAACTTTTTTTTTTTCCCCAGCCCAGGCAGATAGAAATCTGTCATATCCAACATACATTTCTCACCACTAAAATCAATATCGGCGAGCAGCTCCAACTTCAGTTAAAATTCAGCAAGCTGGGTGGAACAAGACAATGGAGATTTTAAAGTTGCTGTTCTAACATTACTCAAGCATTGTTTTAAACCATTTGAAGTGAAAGTTGACTGCCGCTCAAATAAAGTATCTAGAAGACTAATACGGATAAATAGGAAGCTATAGACCAGCGGTGTTAAACTCAAGGCCCGGGGGGGAGGCGGATCTGGCCCGTGGGCTGCTTAGATCTGGCCTGCAGGGCTGCCCTGGAAACAGGGAAGGACTGGCCTATAGTGCCTCTGCCAGTGAAAACGGAGCTCAAGAGGGTTGCACACGGCCTTCTCGAGCTCTGTTTTCACTGGCAGAGGATTGCAGGAGGCTGTCGCAGCTGAAAATGGAACTCGGGAGACCGTTTTCACTGGCAGAGTGCTCGGGCCTCCACAGGCACCCCTGATATGAGTGACGTTGAGCTGACCACGCCCCCCTGACCATGCCCCCCCCGTCATGTTGCCCTCAATGAAATTGAGTTCTTTTTTTAAAAATTTGATTTATATGCCGCCCATCTCCGGAGACTCAGGGCGGCTTACAATGCCTTCATTGTAATAGCCTTCATACTTTTGTATATTTATACAAAGTCAGTTTATTGCCCCCACAAACTGGGTCCTCAATTTACCTACCTTAGAAAGGATGGAAGGCTGAGTCAACCTTGAGCCTGGGGAGATTCGAACTTGCAGTAATTGCAGGCAGCTGAATGTTAATAACAGGCTATTAGTCTGCTGTGCCACCAGGCTCCAGAGTTTGATACCCCTGCTATAGACTATCTCAAATTAAGACTAACTTGTTGTGATGTTATGAATACATCCATTTACATTTTGAGATCAAAGCAGCAGTGAAATCTATCTGGATCGTGTGAACCGGTAGCACCGGTGAACCGGTAGCACTGGCTCCACCTACCCACTAGGTCATCATTACGTCCCGTTTTTTACCTTCAGCATATGCACAGAAGAGGTGCGTGTGCGCTCACATTCCCGAACCGGTAGCGAAGGTAAGTGCATTTCACCGCTGGATCAAAGCCTAAAACAGTTGAAGATATAAAGTCTGCAGACTGTGGGGAGATCCATTATATTTAGGAAAAAAGCTAGACATTTTATATTTGACAAAGCTTAAGTAAATTGACCTCATGTAAACAACTGGTGGTTGAGAATATAGCTCTCTGTGTAAATGAAGTCCTTGGCTCTCAACCCTTTGTTTAGGGACTGTTCAAGTCTAGTGGCATTGAAATAAAGTGACTTATGATCAGTTTTCACACTTACGACCATAGCACCATTCCCATGGCCACATGATCAAAATGTGGGGTGCTCAGCAACTGGCAGATATTTATGATGTTTGTACATGATCATCATTTATAACTTCCCAGATAATTTCTGATAAGCAAAGTCAGTGGAGGAAGCCAGATTTCTCTCAACAAATCACTTACCAACCTCAGTGATTCATTTAACAATGGTGGCAAAAAAATATCATAATATGAAACACAACTCACTTAACAGCTGCCTTACTTAGCAATGAAATTTTGTGCTCAGTGGTGGTTGTAAGTTGAGAATGTATCTAATTATCTAATTGTATATCTCTCCATATGTGTTTTTGTCTGTGTTTCAATCAGGGGTGAAATCCAGCAGGTTCTGGCAGGTTCTGGAGAACCGGTAGCAGAAATTTTGAGTAGTTCGGCAAATACCATCTCTGGCTGACCCCAGAGTGGGGTGGGAATGGAGATTTTGCAATATCCTTCCCCCAGGAGTTGGGAGGGAATGCGGATTTTGCAGTACCCTCCCCGTGCCCTGCCCACCAAGCCACTCCCACCAAGCCACACCCACCAAGCCACACCACACCCACCACGCTCACCAAGTAAAAAAAATTGGATTTCGCCACTGGTGAATATGTATGTATGTATGTATGTATGTATGTATGTATCTCTCTCTCTCTCTCTCTCTCTCTCTCTCTCTCTCTCTCTCTCTCTCCCTCTCTCTCTCTCTCTCTCTCTCTCCCTCTCTGCATCATATTAGTCCAATGGAATACAGAGGATATGTATGGAATATTTTATATATATATATATACACACTGTCATGTGAAAACAAATTTATTCATCCCAAGAATAAGTATGTCAAAAACTTTTTCCCCTCTTTTGAAGTGAAGTCCCTCATCCCAAAATAATTCATACTTGCTATAAATTTCCATATAAATATATATATATATATATATATATTCCATTTTTTAAAAAAGCTACTTAAATAGCTCTGGGTTTATCATCATTTATTTTTAGAACTTTAGGCAAGTGCAATAATAATTGCTGATTTTTTTGCATTGAATAATGTACAGCGCATGAAAAGTAAGTTTGCTTTCTATGATTGATGATTATATTAATCAGGGAAAAGTTAGGCACACAACATTTGAAGCAAGTCGAAGTCTTCTGATACTGGGAAAATGAATATATGAGTGTATTAGAATAAAATTAGAATTCTTTATTGGCCAAGTGTGATTGGATACACAAGGAGTTTGTCTTTGGTGCGTATCGGGGTGAAATCCAGCAGGTTCTGACAGGTTCTGGAGAACCGGCAGTGGAAATTTTGAGTAGTTCAGAGAACCGGCAAATACCACCTCTGGCTGACCCCAGAGAGGGGTGGGAATGGGGATTTTGCAGTATCCTTCCCCTGGAGTGGGGTGGGAATGGAAATTTTGCAGTATCCTTCCCCTGCCACACCCACCAAGCCACTCCCACCAAGCCACACCACGCCTACCAAGCCATGCCCACAAAACCGGTAGTAAAAACATTTGGATTTCACTAGTGGTGCAAATGTACCTAGAAGGAGAAAAAAGAAAAAAAACATACATTCATCAAGAATCATAAGCTACAATACTTAGTGATAGTCATAGGTAACTAATAAGCAATCAAATCATACTAGGAAACAAACAGAACAATATAAATCATAAAAATACAAGAAACATGGTTATAGCTATAAGTGTGAGGAGATAGGTAATAGGAAGAATGAGAAGAATAATAGTAATACAGTCTTCATAAATAGTTTGACAGTGTTGTGGGAATTGTTGTTAAAATTAAAGTCTTATAATATAAATATTTTGTCTGTTGTGTAGTATTCTACTGAAACTTGGAGAAAATGGCCTGGTGGCTCAGCAGACTGATAGCATTGTGATTAACACCAGCTGTCTGCAATTACTGTAAGTTCGAATCTCCCCAGGCTCAAGGTTGACTCAGCCTTCCATCCTTTCTAAGGTGGGTAAATTGAGGACCCAGTTTGTGGGGGCAATAAGCTGACTTTGTATAAATATACAAAAGTATGAAGGCTATTGCTTAACACATTGTAAGCCGCCCTGAGTCTCCGGAGAAGGGCGGCATATAAATCAAATTAAAAAATAATAATAATAATTTGTGTCTTTGGATCAAGAAGCATTTCCTCTTTTTGTGGGCAAGATCCCTTTAATTAGCTTATTTTAATGACTTTTGATCTGTTGTGGGCTTCCTTCCTTCCCAATTGTCGCAACTTCAAGATGGAACTGCAACTCCCAGAATTCCCTAACCATGTCTCAGAAATTAATCCAAAAATTAGGATGTTGTCCAAATCCAAAGAGCCTTGATAGTACAGTGGTTTAGTGCACCCTGTCATTAACACAGCTGCCTGCAATTTCTGCTGGTTTGAATCTCTCCAAGGCTCAAGGTTGACTCAGCCTTCCATCCTTTCTAAGGTAGGTGAAATGAGGACCCAGTTTGTGGGGGCAATAAGCTGACTTTGTATAAAAAAATATACAAAAGAATGAAGGCTATTGCTTAACGCATTGTAAGCCGCCCTGAGTCTCCGGAGAAGGGCGGCATATAAATCAAATTAAAAAAAAAAAATTTAGACGACACTAATTTATATTTATTTATTTATTTTAATTTATTGACCACTCAAATCAAGTAGATGGCTAATATATGCATGGAAATTCAAGGATGTCTAATAGCCCAGAAACCAAATATAAGAGTAATCTTTGCAGTATCAAAATGCATCAAGAATGCTGTTTTACAGCTAAAGGTAGGTTGGGTTTTCTATGAGTTGCCTTAATTATCTCCTTAATTTCTGGTTGAAATTGATTTTTCCCCTGTGGATCTGGTTCCATTAGTTTTCAGAGACCGTTTTAAATCAGCCTGACTAACAAAAGTTAATAGCAAACTTCTTTCTTTAGGATTCTCTTTGGAAACTCTGTTAGGGATGGAAAATGCCAAGTGTCATATTATACAGAAGTGGCCAAAATTGTGGAAGCCTTTTGGGAAAAGTGTATTTTCTAAAACTAGCTAATAACACCAATTATTTTTGGAGTAGTACCATAAAACTATATATCAATGGAAGGAAAGATAATTTAATCAAGAATGTAATGCAATAACTTTTATGAAGGATTTGCTATTAGAATAGCAGTTACAGTATAAAGAAGAAAAGTGAAACACGTAGAAAAAAATGAGATATATAAAAATTATCACGATAGAAAAAAAGAGATATACAAAAATTATCACCATGTCAGTTAATACTTAGTTGGGTAACCTTTAGCATGAATTACGGCCTTACAATGTCTTCCCATGGAGTGAACCAAGTCTTTTAGTTCTGCAGCTGTTCTAATGGGAAACCAAGATTGAAGGATTGCTTCTATTAACTGGGTTTTCTTGCTGGGTCGCTTCTGACTAACAAGTTTCTTTAGTCGGCTCCATAGATTTTCAATTGGGTTAAGGTCTGGGCTATTCCCAGGCCATTCCATTATGATTCTTGATGAATGTATCTTTTATTTTATGTACACTGAGAGTATATGCTCTAAGACAAATTCCTTGTGTGTCCAATCATACTTGGCCAATAAAGAATTCTATTCTATTCTATTCTATTCTATTCTATTCTATTCTATTCATTCTATTCTATTCTATTCTATTCTATTCTATTCTATTCTATTCTATTCTATTCTAGCAGTGAAATATGATTATCTTGAAACTCCCAAAAAAAAAAAAGTGGTTATTAGCCACCAAACCTCAAAAATACACTTTTCCCAAAAGGTTTCCACAATTTTAGCCACTACCGTAGAGTGTATCTGGGATACTAATTGCCAAACCAGTTTAAGCTTAGTATCCAACCTTACGATTGGATTCTTCTCAAATGGGCACATGGCCATCATCTTATCTCTCTTCAATTCTAATTTTACATTTTGCAGAGCTTTCACCCGGGAAAGGTTGAATGTCCCATCCTCTGAACGAAAGGTGTTTTTTCAAACAAATAAACAAACAAACCCTGAGGAAGCTTCTTGGATGAGAAGCAAAACATTTTCAAGGGGAAAAAATTAAGAAAGTCCAGTTGCCTTTTGGAAGAAGCATTTTTAGGACAACCATGACCTGAATGATTGAGAATCCACACAGACATCTATGGACATCTGAAGTTTTGTGAGAATGGTATAAATGCATTCCTTTGTAGCATGTGAGGGAAGTCACCCCTCCTAGAAGAATGAAATATTGTGAGAAATATTTAAAAAGGCAGAATATTATATTTCCCCTAAAAGAGAAATGGAAATCTTAAGGGAGACAGAAATTCAGCCCCAGCTCCCTGCCCCCAGGAGATATTTGGTGACCAATAAGAAGGACCGGGCCAGCCTATCTACAAGACAAAAGACCTTCAGCTCAAGGATGATGGGATTAAGACATGACCTTCCAGGACATAATAGGATTATCTATCAGCAGAGCTCACCATATGGTACTATCTAAGGACATTGCATCACCCAGCAAGCTTCAACCAAACCTGGGAGCTCAGACAACCTCAGCCATGACCCCTGCATAGCCCCATGGGAGTCTGACTGCAACCAGTAGAATACATGTTCTTGCCACAGGAACAGGAAGCTCAAGTTCAAAGCCCTGAGAGGGTATAAATAACCCTCACTCTCCACTCCATGTGGTCAGCTGCCCAGGACCTCAAACCCATGTGGTCCTGTCCATCTTTCCAATCAGCCTCCATGTTTCCAGTGTCTTCCTCCCCACTTGGAACTGAACCAAATGGATATTTCTTCCAACAAGAGTTTCTGCACAACTGGAGATGCCACTATTGATCATTTGAAAACCTTGTCATGGATGAGAATGGGTCTACAGAAGAGAGACACTGTGGTATATTGCTTCTCCCAGCTTCCCTTGGTATTGACAATACCTGTTAGGTAACTGTAAATCAAGAACTTCTGCAAAACCACACATTTTCTGAACTAAAGGCTGGAGAAGTTCAACCAGGGGTGAAATCCAGCAGGTTCTGACAAGTTCTGGAGAACCGGTACCAGAAATTTTGAGTAGTTCGGAGAACCGGCAAATACCACCTCTGGCTGGCCCCAGAGTGGGGTGGGAATGGAGATTTTGCAATATCCTTCCCCCAGGAGTCGGGAGGGAATGGGGATTTTGGAGTACCCTCCCCATGCCATGCCCACCAAGCCACACCCATAGAACCGGTAGTAAAAAAAATTGGATTTCACCATTGAGCTCGACTCTATAAAAACAGCTATTCCAAACCAAATATGGGGTGCTAATTCAAATCAAATATTATTTCGAGCCAGCATCAAATTGATAGCTGAAAAGATTTTTTACTTATTACTATATATATATATATTTAGAAAAAGATATGCTTAGGCTATAATTTTCTATCCCTTTATGTGGAAATAAATAGGGAATATAGAACTCAGGGATTGCACTGGAAAATTAGATGCTACTAGCACCTTAAAACAGATATTTGTTTGTATACATGGATTGTTACACTGGATTTTGTATGGCACTACTTGATAAGACACGCTGTATCTTATTTATATGCTTATATGAATATTAACATACCGTGCAATTTCTTCCCCTATCTAGTTTAAATATGTACTCATATTCAGAGCTCATGCTAGTGATGCTAAAACCTGGAATAAAATGTGAAAAGTTATCTAAACAATTTCACCCCTTTTAAAATAATATTACATTTTTTTTCCCCGTTCCATGCTGTTTGATATCATTTCCTTAAAAGGTTCACCAGAGTAGGAGGAACATTGCAGAAGCATTTGGAAAATGACTTAGAATGACATTAAGTGCAATTCTATAATCATAAAAATAAAAAGCCTCCTGTCTAACTTACTCAATGCATCTTCCATTGGATGTAAGCACAGAGGGAGAAAGAGAGATTAAAGTTTTTATATTAATTCTTATGGCCTATGTTCTTCATTTAATGCTTCTTGGGGGGGGGGGCAACAATCTACAGTACACTCTGAGACGATAATGTGATAACATCCCCTTTCCTTTTCTTTTTTCTTTTTGTAATATATATATATTATTATTGTTGTTGTTGTTGTTATTGTTATTGCTGTTGTTATTATTATTATTATCTTTATTCATGAAATATGAAACTCAGTCAACTGAACATTCAAAAATGCATCACAAATACCATTGACTGGTGCTAATGGTTGATACGGGTTGCTGCCAGCGTCCTAGGTATCAACCAAGTACATTATTATTATTATTATTATTATTATTATTATTATTATTTAAATTATACATTTATATTGTGTATGAACATGTTGTGGCCTGACAGCAGCCTGCGCAGTGTTGTGGCTCCGATCACCGAGCCTGTGTTATCAGCAGGAGAGGACTCCGAGAGTGAAGGAGAGGAGTTGGCAAGGCCTCCCTCTCCAGGACCCTCCTCTCTGGCAATGCCTTCGGTGTCCACCGAAGGGCAAGAGATAGGGCTGGGGCCAAGCACTTCTACGCAGCCGCAGGTGGACAGTAATGATGATGATAATGAGTCTTGGCTGGACCCTCGACAGCGTCGCAGAGATAAGTGCGTGCAGCAGAGGAAGAGGCATGCCAGGGATTAGGCTGAGTCACTGGACCACACCCCACAGGGTATAAAAGGGGGTGTGGTGGCCATTCAAGCTCTGTGACGAGCAAAAACTGATATTGAACAAACCTCTCTGCATTGCTGAACTTTTTGAGTATTCTATTATCTCTTGTGTGTTGGCTTTGAAAAACACTCCCTTCGTAAGTAAAAGACTCTTGGCAGCCAGCCACTGGGTTGCTGCCAATTCTGCTCTTTGTCGGCTGGTTTATTTCACTATTGACTGTCTGTGGGGGTGCGTGTGTGAGACAGAACACACGGATTGTTGCTGATCCCGACGACGAGGAGGCTGGTGTGGTGCTGCGCCAGCAGCCTGTGCAGCCGGCGCTCGAGTCAGACAGCGAGGAGGCTGAAGAAGATGTGGTGCCAGAGGCAGGGATTCAGTCTGGGCCTTCAGAATCTCCAGAGGCTCCTTTAAGTGAAGAGGATGAAGAGGAGGAGCCTCTTCTCAATGCACGGGCACACAGAGCTGCCAAAAGGCAGCAGTGGTTCCTCAGGAGGAGGTCTCCTCGAGAGTAAGGCTTGGGGCTAATTGGCCACTCCCTTAGCCTATTTAAGAAAGAACGCAGCTTGCAACAAGCTGCAGGAAACAACTTTAGTTCGCTAATCATTGTGTTTGGGATTTCTCTGCAACCTGGTTTCTGGGCTTTCTGCCAACTCCAGTAAGACTCTGACTATCTTATCTGTGGAATTCTGGCAGGCTGTTAAGAACGCTTATTAACAGCCAGCATTTGCTAAAACTGTGTTATTTGAGTAAACTAAGTTTTGTTCAGAGTTTGTGTGTGCTGTGTTCTTTGGGATCCATAGCTGGGGCAGAACAGAATAACAGAGCTGGTTCTGGGTATCATTCATATTAATCCAATTCACAATAAACAATACTGGTAATCTCTATCACATTTCTCAAATTTAAGTAATCCTCATTATATTGTTCAAACGCAGATATTCTTACATACTATTATTGTGAATTGGATTAATATGAAAAAAATGTATAAGAATTGAAGTACTAAAGAGGAGATGTATAAATAAATAATACAATGAGGATTATATAAATTTGATAAATATGATAGAGATTATTAACAATGTTAGCGTGAATTGGATCAATATAAATGAAACTTAGTTAAATTTGTTCATATGCAATAGAGAAATCTTTAGATAGAACAAGAAAGATATAGATGAAGGTAGAGATAAAGATGAGGAGTTAGGCATTTTTTGAATATGTATGTTTGAACAATATAATGAGGCATCTTTTTTCCTTTTCAATAGCACATCTGGAACATCTGTAATTGACCTTGAATTCAGAATCTGGCACTTATTCCATAAGGGATTTTTTTTAAAAAAATATTTTTATTATTCATTAATGTAGAGATTTAAAAATTTAATTTTGGTTTGTTTTAGTATTATTGTTCTTCCTGTTAAGTACTTTGTCACTGAGAGAATGTATAGAAGACAGACAGGTCAATAATTTGCAAATAGATTTAGTAGTTTAAAGAAGGCCTGTTTTGCTAGAGGTGGGAACTAATGGTATAGTAAGGTATTAATCAGTATTCAACTAGGGGTGATAAAATAATATGTGTATATGCTGCATGGGGGGGTGTTGATGCACTTTTTAAAAATGTTTTGATTATTGTGTTTTGTTTTGTTTTTTTGTCCTTGTTTTCTTTTTTGTCTTCTTTTGGTTTTTTTTTTTTTTTTGGGTGTCTGTGTGTTTTGTATTTTAACCTTGTCTTGAACAAGATAGATAGATAGATAGATAGATAGATAGATAGATAGATAGATAGATAGATAGATAGATAGATAGATAGATAGATAGAGAAAGAGAGAGATAGAGAGATAGAGAGAGGGAGAGATAGAGAGATAGATGATATAGGCATAGACATAGACATACATACATACATACATACATACATACATACATATACCAAATTTATGCTTCGCTGATAAAGAAATAAAGGGAGACTAGTTTAGATCTATTTCAAGCTATTTAGCTCTCATCAGCTAGCCATACCCTTACTCAGATTCAAACTTGGGTACACTCGAATCCGAGTAAGGGTATGGCTAGCTGATGAGAGCTAAATAGCTTGAAATAGATCTAAACTAGTCTCCCTTTATTTCTCTATCAGTGAAATATAAATTTGGTATAAAAATGGTTTGTCGTGAATGCGACTGCTTGAGGGTTCCTGGATTGGAGCTGAAAGGCGAAAGGGAAGCAGTATGCTCCCTCCCACATGCTGGGGTAGACCAGGTGTCTCGTTAGAAAAACACTTTATATATATAAAGTTTATACATACACACATGCACGCACGCACACACACACACATATATACACACACATATATCAAATTTATATTTTGCTGATAAAGAAATAAAGGGAGATAATAAAGATAGAAAAACTATATATATATATATATATATATATATATATATATATATATATATATATATATATATATATATATATATATATATATATATTATATATATATATTATATATATAATGTATACATATTTAATATTTTAATACAAAATATATAATATTTTGTTTTTTTTATTTTCAGATGGTGTCTTTCTGCCATCATTGAAATTCTAAGCCATCAGTAGAAAGGTATCTGAAGGTAATTTCAGTGAAATAATAGGAGAGCTGTAGTAGCCTGTGGTACCTAGAAATTCAGGAGGAATCTAAAAATATCTTTTCAGGCTAAGAAATCTTATTACTTGCACAAGGCATAAGCACTGTGTTGCTAATGCTTTTCTCTGTCGTTTGTGCTTTAAAACAAATGGAAGCTTTCCAGTTTAGCCACTGATAGCAGTCCCTAAGTTTACTTAATGATTGAGACTCCATAAGAGTGGTTGAAGATGTGAAATGTCATTGGGAAACAAAACCATTCCAACATCATTCATCTGTAGCACGATGCGTGGTCCTTATGAGACAAATCCACTCCCAAGTTATTACAGTTTGCAGGTTGTTAAAGGAACAAGGCTAACTTTATCCAGCGGGGACCATATAAATCAGCTGGGATGCAACAGTTATATTACATCCAAACTGTAGTTTTATCATTTTATCGTGCAAGAGATCAATCTTTGCTGTGCCTGTGTCTGACTTTGAGTTGCAACTAGGATGTATGTGTCAGTGGCCAGATTCTTTCTATCATTTCTCATGCCTGCGTGTCAAAAAAATACTATGAAGGGAACTAGCCCAAGGCTGACCTTCTTCCTGATAGGTTTCTTTTTCTATAAGTAGAATCCGCAGAGTAATATATACTATATTCCACTCTGTAACTGGATAAAGGATCCGAGATGATAGAATGGCATGGGAGAAGCACATTTAAACATTTTAAATCTACCGGTTTAAAAATTGGGATGAACCCTGTTATCGAATTTACAGTTATGGCACATTTATGGGGAGAAATGCTCCTTCCCACTTGGGATTGTCAGATGTACTGTACAGTTTTTGGTTTTTCCATCCTAAAAGTCATAAGCAGCCAAAGAGTCACTGGTACCTACTGTAGAAAGTTAGCACTCACCCCTCTCCTAGAAGAGTGACATATTCTAGGAAATATTAAAAAGGCAGAATATTATATTTCCCTGGATGAGAAAAGGAGAAACATGTTTTTAAAGATAAAGAGCAGCTCCCTGCCCCCAGTAGATATTTGGTGCCCATTGAGAAGGACTTGGCCAGCCTATCTACAAAACAAAAGACCTCAGCTCCAGGGGGATGGGATTAAGACATGACCCTCCAGGACATAATAGGATTATCTAGCAGCGGAGCTCACCACATGGCACAATCTAAGGACATTGCCCCTCCATTAAATCACCCAGCAAGGTTTAACCAAATTTGATTCAAACATGACTCCACATGGGAGTCTGACTGCAACCAATAGAATGCATGCCCTTGTCACAGGAACAGGAAGCTCAAGTCCAAAGCCCAAGAGAGGGTATAAATACCTCTCACTCTCCACTCCATGTGGTCAGCGACCAGGAATCACATGTGCTTGGTGGTTCTGCTTCACAATTAAAACTATCTTTCCAATCAGCCTCCATGTTTCCAGTGTCTTTCTCCCCATTTGGAACTGAACTCAGGTGGACATTTCTTCCAACACTACAAAGCTCATTAAGAATTGCTTATTATTTTCCTATCTGAAATGTCCTTATCTATTTGCTATCTGCTCTACAAACACATACGCAGCGAGACATAAAACTTGAATAAGAGTGAATTGTTTTATAAAGCCTGTATCAGAGAGAGAGAAAGGGAGAGAGGGAGGGAAAGGGGGAAGGAGTGAAAGAGAGAGAGAAAAAAATATTTATAGCAGTACTTACCAACAGCTACTGTACCTAGAGGTGGAGTTCTTGCCTCACAATCAGGAGGTTGTGAGTTCAATCGTAGGTAGAGGCAGATATAGGTTTCCTGCTTGGGCAGTGGGTTGGACTAGATGACCTGTAAGGTCCCTTCCAACTCTGTTAATCTGTTAGAGGAGAACACTTCAAATTCCAAAATCTCATTCCTCTATCAAGTGTATCTGTCCAAAGCTCAGCTATAGAAGAAAAACACTTTTGTAAATATAAATATCTTATTTTTTTTTTAAAAAAAAAATCAGCTCCACAGCGGCTTTTGTGGTGCTTAACATTTTATCCATTCATTCTCACCTACCATTAATGAACATTTTACTTCTACTTTGAAGTGGGGGAATCTGGAATTTTGCATAAAAACCAAAGAGGAGGCAGGAATACAGAGAAAAATGAACCCGGGAAGCAATATGACAAACCTCATTTAAGGTTTGAAGATATTAAAAGCACATTTCATTTTAGCCCAACCCTCACTGTTCATTATTAAGACAGAGCTGATATAAACTAGGACATACAAAACCTTTGCCAGACCAATTCTTGAATACAGCTCATCCGTTTGGAATCCACACTGTATATTGGACATTAACATGATTGAGTGGGTCCAGAGGTATTTCACGAGAAGAGTACTCCACTCCTCTACTCACAATAGAATCCCTTATGCCACCAGGCTTGAAATTCTGGGCTTGGGCAATCTGGAACTGTGCCGCCTGCGGTCCAATCTAAGCATAGTACACAAAATTGTCTGCTACAATGTCTTACCTGTCAACGACTTCTTCAGCTTCAACCTCAATAATACACGCGCCAACAATTGATACAAACTCAAGATAAACCACTCCAAACTCGATTGCAGAAAATATGACTTCAGGAACAGAGTGGTCAATGCCTGGAATGCTCTACCCAACTCCGTTGTTACAGCCTCAAACCCTCACAGCTTCAACCTCAAACTGTCTATCGTGGACCTCACCCCATTCCGAAGAGGTCCGTAAAGGGGGCATGCATAAGGGCACCAGCATGCCTACCATCCCTGTCTTACTGTCCCCATTTATCTGTACTTACTTCCTTTGTTTATGTTCATGTTTATACCTATACCTGCTATTTTGTACATTTGACAAACAAACAAACAAACAAACAAATAAACTACACCAAAACCAAGCTTAATAATTCTAGATAGTTTTTAGATAACCCCTGAGTTTTCTTTGAGTTTGCTATTAAATCATATTAAATGTCAAGATTTGTATCTGGATGATGAGTTCTTAAACTATTTGGTTTCCGATATGCATTGTGGCTGTTTGATTGAGGAACAAAGTAGTCTAGTGGTGAGGACATTCACCTCCTCATTGGAAGGTTCGGAGTCAAATCATATATAGTGACAAATATTTCTCTCTCAGGGCACAAAGAAAATATCTGCTGTGAACTCTATGTAGGCATCAGGAAGGGCATCTGGTCAGTAAATGCTCAGCTTCATTCAGTCCCAAGTCTACTCTGAATTAAGGGATTATGGGGTTTGTAAAAAGAAAAAGAAATCAGTTGTTTGACTTAGAACCATGCAAGGAACATTTATATAGGAGATTTAAAAAGACCAAGATATATATAACCTCATTTCTTTTTCTTCTTTTACATGAGCTGTGCATAGAACATATTTTAAAAAGTGGTGGGACTTTATGTAGCTATGGCCACTATCTTAAATTTCTGTTCCTTCCAATTGGTGTCTGCAAACCTTTCCAATAAATTGGAATATTAGTGGCATATTAGATACAAAAAAATAGAACAGCCTTTGCTCTACAATTTTTCAAGATTGATAGGGTTGTTTTGGGGTTGTCTTCCTCACCAATTCTGTACTGACTCAGGACAGGATAATGGAACAATGACACTAAGATCACAGATAAAGAGTTTGGGTAGGACTATTGAGAGTTTGAATACAGTAAAATCTGAAAAGATCATGGTAGATACATTTTGAGCAAAAGTGGTCACCCTTCAAAATGCAGTTGATCCACTAGAAATAAAAAATCTATTAACCTCAGATGATCTTGGTTCCCGAAAAATAATAATGATTTGTCTGGTAGCTTCCTGTGCACATAGAATTGTGTATCATGAGTTTTGGCGCAGCAAATTAATGAGATCCTATCATCTAGAAAGAAGAATGTTTATCAGAATTATTGCATGTGTACAAAATTCCACTTGGTTTAGATAATCGGCTCTCAATAAATAGATTTGTCTAACATGAGAATCTTTTTCCTAACTTCTTCATTTGTAAAGTAATATTTTTTTTCCTCTATATCCATTTTTGCACAAGTATTTTTTTTTCCTGACAATTCATTTGTTAAGGTTTCTTCAGGGGCTCTTTATGACTAGCTTCTAATCACTAAATACTTGTGATTGATACACTGTCTACTTTATCCACCCAGATGGCAATAAAATGCACCAACAGAGAAATAAATAAACTATGGATTGTGATTTTACAGTAATAAGGATTCATTCATATGATCACCCACCCCCACCTTTACTCTCAATCAATATGACTATAAAGTTGTCCGCCTTCTAGATAATCTTCCTTTGGAATGAGAAAGTAATAATTGTATGTGATTTTTCCCCTTTCATTTTTTGCCCAAAACCAGATGTTACTTAGGCAAAACTGCACCAGAGCAAACAATGGGTTCTCTTCACCATTGTGGTGTTTATTAAACAAAATACATTTGTTTTATTCCTGCCCCTTTAGCTTAATGACTGCTGAGAGAGAGGGGGGAGGGGGGAGGGAGGGAGGGAGGGAGGGAGGGAGGGAGGGAGGGAGAGAGAGAGAGAGAGAGAGAGAGAGAGAGAGAGAGAGAGAGAGATTGGCTGGCCATGTGACCTACCTGAATTTGATTTAAGACTGTCGCAACATAGGACCATAATGGACAGGCTCCATTATGGTCATCTGCCGAGGACTGTTAGTTCTAGTCTGAAGGACATATTGTGGTACCCAGAAAGGACAATATTTGTAGTTCAGGGTTGAAATGAGGAGTCTTTGATGCTCTCTGAGCTTGGTTGTTTTTCTGCAGACATTTCATTATCCCAAACTAGGTCTCCTCCTCTTCTTCTTCTTCTTCTTCTTCTTCTTCTTCTTCTTCTTCTTCTTCTTCTTCTTCTTCTTCTTCTTCTTCTTCTTCTTCTTCTTCTTCTTCTTCTTCTCCTCCTTCTCCTTCTCCTTCTCCTTCTCCTTCTCTTTCTCCTTCTCCTCCTCCTCCTCCTCCTCCTCCTCTTCCTCCTCCTCCTCCTCCTCCTCTTCCTCCTCCGATGATGTTACTTAGTTTGGGATAATGAAATGTCTTCAAGAAAACAACCAAGCTCAGAGAGCACCAACAACACATTGTGCCTCTGAACACAGTTCTTATTTATAAGATAACTTGAATATAGTGATTATGTTTATAGCGTGAATACTTTTGCACATACGACTCCATGTTTCCTGCTCGCCAGTCTTCAATTAACATCCCTGTTTCTAAAAGTTTCTGGTTTCTCTTAATGCTCCAACAACCATTCGAATCTCAAACTTTTCAAACCCATCATTCATCTATCCATCCAGAATGTTCGTTGAACCGTCAGTAATACAAATGAACAGTGTAAGAAGTGAATTGAATTTGTCAATAGGAAGTCCTGCTCTCAGGGAGAAGAAAATGCATGTGTGGAAAACAAGAATGTAAGAACTCAAGCGAGAATAATAATTAAAAAAAAAGAATAAAAGAAAACCACTGTCCACTTAATTATTTCTAAAAAGTTATTTAAATCAACACTCCCTTAAATGCTTCTTCCCAAAAGACACTCCTTAAAATATTCTTTGCAAGAGTCTTTTTTCTTCTTTTTGTGAAATGTAAGGTTTATCAAGATGTTCTTAATTACTGCCATTTAATATCATAATTACATGGGACTGCTTCAGGATGACCACTTGGGAAATAAAAATGAAACACTGCAGAGTAACTTATATAATTCAGGCAGTATAATTCTTTTTTTTTTTTGTAGGCTTCATCTCAAATGTCTATATTCCGTTTTTCATCTTAAAAGTTAAATTTTCAAAGCAAAAGCAGAAATAGGAACCATACTGAGTAAGGCTCATAAGCCTCATAATAACATTTCATATTTTTAAGTGTCCATTTCATATACCGTATTTTTCAGAGTATAAGACACACTTTTCCCCCCCTAAAAGAGGGTGAAAATTTGGGTGCATCTTATACACCAAATATAGCTAAAAATGTATGGCACGGAGGTGGCAATGGTCTGTGGCAAACCCTGCAGCCTGGAACAGCTGATTGTGGGTATTCCAGGAGGCTGATCCACCCACCAATCAGCTGCTCATGTTGAATCAGGCTGCAATAATGTGCTGAAGCTGACCTGGCTGTTTGCTATTTGCTGCAAGGATTGTCAGAGTTTGCAGCAGCAATCACATCCAGAAAACATACCCAAGTAACTGATTCAGCAGGATTCAATAACTTCTCTTTATATATAATATACACATGAAGTAAATATACAATACCAAAAGCAGGTTTTTCAAGTAACTTTCCAAGTAACTTTCCAAGCAAAACACAAGCAGAGGAGTTTCAGTTTCAGTTTTGAGCAGCAGACTAGTTTACAGTTCAGCACAGACTCAGAGCTGCAGAGCTAAGCCACGCCCAGGCTCCTTGCTGTCTCCTTCCTTGTTGCTCACATAGCAAATACTGTTTCAGTTTCCAAACAGCCCTCAATTCTCTCACACACTGACAGGACGCTAGCCAGATGAATAGCAATGGATGCTGGTAGGCAGAGGCAGAATTTTTTTTTTCTTATTTTCCTCCCCAAAAACTAAGGTATATCTTATATTCGAAGCATCTTATACTCTGAAAAATATGGAACATGGAAGCTTAGAAAAGAAGCCAGAGAAAAGATCCTTCCATTTATACACTCCCAAGATTTGGCTTTTAGTTTCTGAAACACTAATTTTCTTGTGCCATTGGGACTAACAAAAGTTTATTGAATGTTTCATCTCTAGTTTCTCAGCTGAACAATTTTTTTCTAATCTAACTAGCATAACACAAAATGAAAAGAGCTGTAGTGGTGCAGTGGTTAGAATGCAGTGTGGCAGGCTGACTCTGCCTACTGCCAGGAGTTCGATCCAGACTCTAGCAGTTGACTCAGGTTGACTCAACCTTCCGTCCTTCTGAGGTCGGTAAAATGAAGTAACACAGATTGTTGGGGCAATATGCTGACTTTGTAAACCACTTAGAGCTTAGGGCTGTAAAGCACTGTGAAGCAGTGTATAGGTCTAAGCGCTATTGCTATTGCTATTTCTCCTCCAATATGATTGGAATACTTAAAGGCCTGGCTTTCTATACAGATGTAATTCAAGATATTTTGGATACCAGCAAATAACATTCCAATTCTTTCCTAAGAACAAGGGAAATAAGTTAGAATGTAGCAGAATGTTAAGTGCTTTATAGTTATTTATATTAATAGGACAAAGAAACAACCATTGATTACTCTTATGATGATCAAGATGAATTTCTGAAAATAGGAAATATTTTCTATATTCTCATCTTCTAGATGTGGACCTATCTTTGCACAGCTTGTTCTCTGGTGCCTGGCTGGAAATTTGATTGACACTTTTGGAGGACTGATAATGGTGAAAGCTTAACAATAATATGATAAATAATGTTGAAAATCTGAATCATGGTAGAGAAATTGCTAAAAAAAAATCAACCTAAGGACATTTAGATATCCCAAAATTATTTCATTACAAATAAACTTAAGCCAGTTTTGGGGCCAGATGTAGTTTAGAATTATTATTTTTTTTTAGAATTTAGAATAAAAGAGTTGGAAGGGACTTTGGAGGTCTTCTAGTCCAACTCCCTGCTTAGGCAGGAAACCCTACACCACTTCAGACAAATGATTATCCAACCTCTTCTTAAAAACTTCCAGTGTTGGAGCATTTACAACTTCTGGAGGCAAGTTGCTCCACTGGTTAGTTGTTCTAACTGTCAGGAAATTTCTCCTTAGTTCTAAATTGCTTCTCTCTTTGATTAGTTTCCACCCATTGCTTCTTGTCCTACTTGTCTTTATTGAGACATCCCTAACCCTTTCACACCTATAAATTTGTCTTTGGATTCAGGAAGATTTGAAACCAGGAATATTAATTTTCTGGAGTTCAAATACATATCAATCAATTTAAAAATAAACCTAAAATTGAAACAACCTTAATTCCATCATAATAGAAGCAGAGCAGAGAAGCAACAAAACAAAACAACCCCAACAACAAGTAGGTCTATATAAGAGTAGAATACTTTTTTGTTCCTGTTGTTATTTAATTCATACTCAATTTGATCTTTAGCCATATGGGAAAAGGTAAGTGGGTGAAGGATTTATCTTCTGGAAACTCTAAGGGGGTACACATTTCATCTGTACATTTTAATTGGGCCCATATATATATATATATATGTTTTCTCAGGTTTTCGCGGGTGTTTTTATGTAGGTCTTTGGTTATTCGGGTCTTCTCCCACGTAAAATTGGAAGTGTCTTGGCGCGACGTTTCGACGAAGTCTCATTCGTCATCTTTCAGCCCCAATCCAGGAGTCCTCAGGCAGTCGCTTTCATGACAAACTATTTTGTGTTAAATTTATATTAACTGACAAAGAAATAAAGGGAGACTAGTATAGATCTATTTCAAGCAATTTAGCTCTCATAAGCTAGTCATACCCTTCTGGGATTTGAACCTAAGCTTGCTTGCATATTAGGCAGATGTATTAACCCCTAAGCCACAGGTTCTCCTCACTTTGTCAGTATTTCTTTGGCATGTGTGTGTGTGTGTGTGTGTATCTATGTATGTATATATATATGTGTATAGTTAATATTTCGGGTTTTTTTATATATTTGTTTTCTCAGGTTTTCGCGGGTGTTTGTATGTAGGTTTTGGTTATTCGGGTCTTCTCCCACGTAAAATTGGAAGTGTCTTGGCAACTCATCATAGCCAACTTGCCATGGCCAAGTCATATATATATATATATATACTAAGAAAAGAAGATTTGCTATCTTTATGCTTCCCCCATGTTTTGATGTATTCAATTCCAGATTGCTGTTGGGTTGGGAGCACAGTATTATTTTAACATCGCCAGCTCAAAGGAAAAATAATACCATTTATGTGCACATATAATTGGCCTTTCTATTTTTCGTATCTGGCAGCTGCAAAACACTCACACTCTTTAGCCTTTGTTGTTGCTGTTACACTTGCTGGATTGTTAAAAGAAGCACCCCAGGAAGGACAACCTGGGCAGCATTGGCCTTTGGCAAAGGAATGGGATAACTCACAGCAGCAACTCGCTGTGGCCAACTCACCACAGCCAACTCACCGTGGAACAGCTCACCCCAGCCAACTTGCTGCAGGAGAATTTAACAATTAAATTTAACTATTTAAAATAAATTTTTTAAAAAATGATTTTCATTTTTGTCATTCACATTTCATTTTGTGGGATCTTTTGTACCCTTTCTTTAATGGTTCTCTTCCACCTCTTTTTTTCATATTTGTATAACTCTTGTCCTGCAGTGAGTTGGCCGTGGCAAGTTGGCTATGATGAGTTGGCCTGCAGTGAGTTGGCTGTGGCAAGTTGGCTATGATGAGTTGGGCCTGCAGTGAGTTGGCTGTGGCAAGTTGGCTATGATGAGTTGCCCTGCAGTGAGTTGGCCATGGCAAGTTGGCTATGATGAGTTGCCTTGCAGTGAGTTGGCCATGGCAAGTTGGCTATGACAAGTTGCCCTGCAGTGAGTTGGCCATGGCAAGTTGGCTATGACAAGTTGCCCTGCAGTGAGTTGGCTATGGCAAGTTGGTGCTATGATGAGTTGGCTATGGCAAGTTGGCTATGATGAGTTGCCTGCAGTGAGTTGGCTGTGGCAAGTTGGCTATGACGAGTTGCCCCGCAATGAGTTGGTTGTGGCAAGTTGGCTAGACAAGTTGCCCAGTGCAGCGAGTTGGTTGTGGCAAGTTGGCTATGATGAGTTGCCCTGCAGTGATGTTGGTTGTGGCAAGTTTGGCTATGATGAGTTGCCCTGCAGTGAGTTGGCTGTGGCAAGTTGGCTATGACGAGTTGCCCCCGCAATGAGTTGGTTGTGGCAAGTTGGCTATGATGATGTGCTTGCCGCAGATTGGCTGTGGCAACAAGTTGGCTATGACGAGTTTGCCCCGCAATGAGTTTGTTGTGGCAAGTTGGCTATGACAGAGTTGCCCCTGCAGCGAGTTGGTTGTGCGTGCAAGTATGGCTAGTCATTGATGAGTGTGCCTGTGTTGGCAAGTTGGCTATGATGAGTTCCCTGCAGTGAGTTGGTGTGGCAAGTTGGCTATGATGAGTTGTGCCCTGCAGTGTGTGCTGTGGCAAGTTTGGCTATGATGATGTAGTTGCCCTGCAGTGAGTGGTGGATTGTGGCAAGTTGGCTATGATGATGATTGCCTGCCTGCAGTGAGTTGGTTGTGGCAAGTTGTTGGGGTATGATGAGTTGCCTGCCAGCCTGCAGTGGTTGTGGCATTATGGCTAAGTGGCTATGATGAGTTTGCCTGCAGTGGTATGTGGCAAGCTTGCTATGGCAAGTGTGGGCTATGACAATGATGTGCCTATATGCTGCAGTGAGTTGGCCATTGGCAAGTTGGCTATAGACCAAGTTGCCCTGCATGTGAGTTGGCTCATGTGCAAGTTTTCTATGACTTAATTGTTACACTCTGCAGTGAGTTGGCTATGGCAGTTGGCTTATGGCAGCTTATGGCTATGGAAGTTGGGCTCATGACGAGCTGCCTGACAATTGCCCAGTTGGATATGTTGTTGATATGATGAGTGTATGTGCAGTGATGTGTTTGTTGTGAAGTTGGTTGGTTGCAAGTGATGGCTAGTGGTGCTTGCCCATGTAGAGAGTTGGTTTGTGGCAATGTTGGCTATGTACGATTGTTGCCTGCTGCAGCTGAGTTGGCTGAGTAGTTGATGCAGATTTGGCTATCCGTTGCACCTGCAGTGAGTTGCTGTTGTGGCAAGTTGGCTATGATGAGTTGCCCTGGCAGTGAGTTGGTTGGGTCAAGGCTATGGTTGCCTAGACAGATGAGTTGCCCTGCAGTGAGTTGGTGTGTGGATGCCCAATTGGTGGCTAATGATGAGTTGTCCCGAGCAGTGCAGTGAGTGGTGCCGCATGAGTTGGTGTGCAAGTTGGCTGAGAGTTTTGGCAAGTTTGCTGAAGAGTTGCCCTGGCTATGATGAGTTGGCCTGCAGCAGTGGTTGTGGCAACTATGATGATGCCCTGTAGTTGCCCTGCAGTGAGTTGCTTGGCTATGATTGTTGGCAAGTTGCCATGGTTGGCTGAGTGAGGAGTGTGGCAAGCCTGCAGCATGAGTTGAGTCCCTGTGCAAGCTATATGAGTTGCTTTTGGTTGATGGCTATGATGAGTTGCCCTGCGTGGCATTGGCTATGATTTGCCCTGCATGAGTTGGTTGTGGTGCTGAGGCCTTGTGTTTGCAAGTGGCTATGATGAGTTCTGCTGCAGTGAGTTGGTTGATGGCTGTTGTGGCGCAGTGCGAGTTGCCCTGTGGCAAGTTGGCTATGATGAGTTGCCCTGCAGTGAGTTGGTTGTGGCAAGTTGGCTATGATGAGTTGCCCTGCAGTGAGTTGGCTGTGGCAAGTTGGCTATGACGAGTTGCCCGCAGTGAGTTGGCCATGGCAAGTTGGCTATGACAAGTTGCCCTGCAGCGAGTTGGTTGTGGCAAGTTGGCTATGATGAGTTGCCCTGCAGTGAGTTGGTTGTGGCAAGTTGGCTATGATGAGTTGCCCTGCAGTGAGTTGGCTGTGGCAAGTTGGCTATGATGAGTTGGCCATGGCAAGTTGGCTATGGCAAGTTGGCCATGGTGAGTTGGCCACGGCAAATTGTCAAAGACCCTTCAGCAAAACCAGGTGAAACACAGAATAGGCATATGCACATGCCAGCTCGTTGCCCGAAGATAATACTTCTTAAACAAGTGATGCAATGACCTGGTACTCAATATTCCTTTCATTTTAATTGGATGTGGGATTGCAGAATGTGGTTGTGGGCACAGGAATGCTATTTACACTTTTTGGTTTTAAATAGGGTTAAATAGGGTTTCAAGTGAGGGATCCTTGGTGCTCTCTGAGCTTGCTTGTTTTCTTGCAGACATTTCATTACCCTAACTAGGTAACATCATCAGTGCTAGTAAGGAGTGCTGTTTGCTGTCAGTTTATATTCTGGTTTGGTTGGGCTGTTTACTGATGGCTCTTTGGCAGTTTCTTGATTGAGGTATTGTTTACTTGATTTTTGGCTTGAAGTTAACCTTGGAGTTAATCTATACTGATCTGGGCGCTGATTACTGGTGGAGAGTAAAGAATTCCCTTCCCTTCCCTTCCCTTCCCTTCCCTTCCCTTCCCTTCCCTTCCCTTCCCTTCCCTTGCCTTGCCTTGCCTTGCCTTCCCTTGCCTTCCCTTGCCTTCCCCTTGCCTTCCCTTGCCTTGCCTTGCCTTGCCTTGCCTTGCCTTGCCTTGCCTTGCCTTGCCTTGCCTTGCCTTGCCTTCCCTTGCCTTCCCTTGCCTTCCCTTCCCTTCCTTCCCTTGCCTTGCCTTGCCTTGCCTTGCCTTGCCTTGCCTTGCCTTCCTTTCCCTTCCTTTCCCTTCCCTTCCCTTCCCCATCTATTTAGTCCCTTCCCTATCATTCTGTATCCTGTGCTAAATAGCTAATATTCTTCTGGTTGAAGCACAAATTATAACATTCCTGTTTCTCATGTGTCCCTAGAAACAAGTTAGCATTTATATACGTTCGCATACACACATATCACTAAGGACACAGGGTAACATATCTGGCAATGAAAGATTCTCATCTCAGAGCTTTGTTTCAATTCCTATTTTTAATGGTTGCATTTCACTGGAGATTGTTATCAAGAGAACCAATGGTATAGTGAAATTTGAGATAAATAAATAAACCATGTGACACTCAACTATTTAATCCCAATCCAAAGTAATGGAGAAAAATGAGGTTCGAATAGCATAGCTGTTTTTTTTTTTTCTACTGTGGGATATATTTTGTATAAGTACAAAAAAAAATCTACATATATAGAAGTCATATGTTGTTAGCACAGCATCAGAGTAATATGACATTTCTGGCTGTATTTTATGAAGCATTAAAGTGTTCAAAATAACTATTGCTTCTAGCTGTCACCCATAAATCAAAACAGGCCAATGGCAGCAGAATGATGGATCTCTGGTCATTGAAGGGATTTGATCATAAGACACAAGATAAAATGGTGACAAGTAAGGAGATAAATGTTTATGTTCAGATTAACAACCCAAGGTCAGAGTGCTTAAGCATATCAATGGAATTCCTCAGTCAACATGGAGAGAATATTAAGCTAACAGGTCCATAGCAAAGGAAGACAGAAATGGAATTTTAATGAAGTTGTCTGTTATGATTGTTTAAGGAAACAGTTGTAGTAAATTAATCATGATGAGACTTGAGTTTCTTCTGTGAAGGGCTTTCTCCTTTCAAATGTCAATCCTTGTTATCCATAGAATTGTTCTTTATTGTGTGAGACAATGAAGGGATGGGGAGGAAAGAACATTTGTCGATATAATAAATATGATAAAACATAAAGAAGATGCTCCATTTAGTATCTCAAAAAAAAGGAGCTGTTGAAAAATTATATACATGTTGGGCATGTTCAACCTTCCTTGAGAGAAATAATCATCATGTAAGAGCCATGATGGCGCAGTGGTTAGAGTGCAGTACCTGAGGCTACTTCTGCTGACTGCCAGCTGCCTGCAATTTGGCAGTTCAAATCTCACTAGGCTCAAAGTTGATTAAGCCTTCCATCCTTCCGAGGTGGGTAAAATGAGGACCCAGATTGTTGGGGGCAAGATGCTAACTCTGTAAACTGCTTAGAGAGGGCTGGAAAGCACTGTAAAGCAGTATATAAGTCTAACTGCTATTGCTATAACTGTAGATCATTCATGCTAGTGTTACCAGTTCCTAGAAAGAGGCTATCAATGGGTCACATTTTTTTCTTCCCTTGATGTCTATGAAGGTTCTCAATTATCCAGGTCATGCTTGTCCCGAAGGTGCTTTTTCAAAAGGCAACTGGACTTGCTTTGTTTTTCCTTGAAGACATTTTGCTTTTCATCCAAGAAGCTTCTTCAGGTCTGGCTTCAGAGGCGATCTGATGCGAGTTTGACACCCCTGATCTAAAGAAAAGCTCTAGCTTGACAGATATGAGGGTTTTCACAATTCCTTATCTCTGTTGCTTGCTACTTCCTCAACTCAGGCTCTGTACCCCTTGCTGTTCTTGTGAACTGAATGGATCATCTTAGGGCCACCTTACCTGCCATTGTACACAACCTGAATTGAAATGGCATCACATTTTTGTAAGTAAATAAACCCTGGTGACCTCATGGGCATATCCAAGAACTTTTCTTTGTAACAGCAATTACAAATCTATAAAATTGGCTGGGTGTGTGCGAGAAAGATGGGGGGGGGGGGAATTAGCTCTTCAAGGAGCCTTGGTAGTACAGTGGTTTAATGCACCCTATTATTAATACAGCTGCCTGCAATTTCTGCAGGTTCGAATCTTACCAGGCTCAAGGTTGACTCAGCCTTCCATCCTTTCTAAGGTAGGTTAAATGAGGACCCAGTTTGTGGGGGCAATAAGCTGACTTTACATAAATATACAAAAGAATGAAGGCTATTGCTTAACACATTGTAAGCCTCCCTGAGTCTCCGGAGAAGGGCGGCATATAAATCAAAAAAAAAAAAAATCAATTTGCAGGAATTATTTCTTGATATCTATTGCTGGTCAATATACAAATAACATTTATTTGGACAAGAGACACTGAAGATTTTTGAATCATGTATTACAATGCATCTACAATATATTGCAGAGTTGACATTATAAATTTCTTGACCTGTTTCCTTTAAAAAAATAATTAAACATTAACTCTTATTTGATAACATTCATTGTTATGAATGCATTGTTGCATATACAGATAATTATTTTGTTAATTTATTTGATATGGTATCTCTGTCTCTGCCTTCGAAGATTTACACTTGCATTGTTGTTGTTGTTAGTTGCGAAGTCGTGTCCGACCCATTGCGACCCCATGGACAATGTTCCTCCAGGCTCCAGAGACCATTTAAGCTCAGACCAACTACTTCAATGACTCCATCCAGCCACCTCGTTCTCTGTTGTCCCCTTCTTTCTTTGTCCTCAATCTTTCCCAGCATTAGGGTCTTCTCCAGTGAGTCCTTCCTTTTCATTAGGTGGCCAAAGTATTTGAGTTTCATCTTCAGGATCTGGCCTTCTAAAGAGCAGTCAGGGTCGATCTCCTCTAGGTCTGACCAGTTTGATCGCCACACTTGCATTAACACCCCAAAATCAAAGATGTTGACTGTGTACTTGCTGGAAAGCACTGTTTTATCCCTCGTGTTTAATCAACTTTTGTGATAAAGGAGCCTGCCAAAACTGTGAATTGTGAGTTTGAACAGCTAATTTGTTTGGTTTGCAAAGCATAAATGTGTAATGAGTTCAGAATTCAGGGTAACACATACTTTACCATTTTTTTTTGTACTTCAAACAGAGAGTAATTATAGGTGGGCTCATTTACATATTTTGTTCCTGGGTAAATCTGAAGGACTGATCATCAGAGCCCTGCTACCTTATTCAGGCACCTTTTACTTGGAAAGGAAAACTAAGCATCAAAATAAGAGCATTCTTTTACTCTTTTGCAATCCTTTACTACTGAAAACGCTTTCATAATGTCTGCTGACCTATAAAACAATTAAGCACCTTTTGAAGAAATAGCCCAGTTAGTATTTCCCATTCAAGGCTGGCATCCATAATTCAGTTCTTACTCATTAATTTATAGAAAATATTTAATCTTGAAATTGGAAAGGAAATAAGTGTGTCAGAACTTTAGCGCACAAATCTGAGACACCAATATTTGTGCAAACGTGGTTTCCTTATCAGATGTGAAAACTCATATGTTCCCAATACACATTTTCTCAAACAGATTGCAGACATAGACTCAACATCATGGAAAGTTGCCTATCCCACAGAGACAAAGTTTTTCTTTCTTCAAATGCTGAGGATTAGAAATAAAAAAAAAATGCTTTTCTTCTTTCCCCCAAAAAGAAAAAAAAAGTAGCAATTGCTAAACAGCTGTGTTGCTCACCTTTCTCAAGCAGTCTCAAATACCGTAAATTCTTCAAAAATCTGTTACATTTTTCTTACAGGATTTAGAACTTTCTAATGAGTGACTTTCAACCTTTTGATGTAGACCAGGTCACTAAACATTTCACAGATTACAATAAAGCGACTTATTGTTGCAAGGTATAATAACAGAAACAACAGCTTCCTTCTGACCCCTCTTATGCCAAACAGGACCTAGGTGGTGTTATTTTGAGTCTCCTTCTCACTCTCCTCTTAATGATTCTTGCATTCCTTTTCAAAGCTCTCTTTGCCTGATCAGTACCTGCAAAGTGACTACCTGAGAAAGAAAATGCTTACTAATATCTTTCCTGAATGAAAAATAACCAGTATGTTGACTACTAATAGGCATCAAATCCATTCGACAGACGTATGCTGCAATTATTGCTTGCTCAGGGGACTCAACCTTATGTAATAACTCTAAACCAGGAATCCCCAACCCTGGTTTGTGTACCAGCAACCAGGTTGCTCAATAGCAATAGCACTTAGATTTTATATAGAATAGAATAGAAGAATAGAATAGAGTAGAGTAGAGTAGAGTAGAGTAGAATAGAATAGAATAGAATAGAATAGAATAGAATAGAATAGAATAGAATAGAATAGAATAGAATAGAATAGCTTTATTGGCAAGATGTAATTGGACATATAGTATAAGGAATTTGTCTCTGGTACAGAAGCTCTCAGTGTACATGCAAACGACAGGTGAAAAATCATGATCACAATCATAAAAGACAATCATCAATGTCTCCATTAATTAAAAGGGGGAATCTACCAACTATTTATCATCTACAAGGGCTCGTGAATTTGGATATAGTGCTTTGCACATATCTTCTTGGTTTCCTGCTTCCAAAAATCCTGTTTTCTCCATCATTGTGCCTTGTTAAGCAAAGGGGCTAACTCTTACATTCTTCTAATCACCATGGTCAAACTAAAGACACTTTGCAATGCCAAAGAAAGGAAAACAAAACAAACAAACAAACAAACTTTGAAGCAATCCAGTAAAGGTGGATGTAGATTGTTGAGATCTGGCTGGGAGAGATAAAATAGGATGAATGTAAGACTCATCTCATTTATAATCTAGTTATTCCACTTGTGACCCAGAACAGAGCGTATAATCTAGCAGATTTGGTGTCAAGGTGAAGACAGCAAAAGCAGGAACTCAGGCAGCAAAACTTCTTGCCCAGCAAGTCATGCAGTGAGCTGTCCTCTCTGCAAAGAAGCCTCATAATACCATCATTATAATTAACAGCCATCAGCTAAGGCAGGAAAGGAATGATAGAGTAGAGTAGAGTAGAGTAGAGTAGAGTAGAGTAGAGTAGAGTAGAGTAGAGTAGAGTAGAGTAGAGTAGAGTAGAGTAGAGTAGAGTAGAATAGAATAGAATAGAATAGAATAGAATAACAGAGTTGGAAGGGACCTTGGAGGTCTTCTAGTCCAACCCTCTGCTTAGGCAGGAAACCCTACACCACTTCAGACAAATGGTTATCCAACATCATCTTAAAAAATTCCAGTGTTGGAGCATTCACAACTTCTGCAGGCAAGTTGTTCCGCTTATTAATTGTTCTAACTGTCAGGAAATTTCTCCTTAGTTCTAAATTGCTTCTCTCCTTGATTAGTTTCCACCTATTGCTTCTTGTTCTACCCTCAGGTGCTTTGGAGAATAGCTTGACTCCCTCTTCTTTGTGGCAACCCCTGAGATATTGGAACACTGCTATTATGTCTCCCCTAGTCCTTCTTTTCATTAAACTAACCACAACCAGTTCCTGCAACCGTTCTTCATATGTTTTAGCCTCCAGTCCCCTAATCATCTTTGTTGCTCTTCTCTGCACTCTTTCTAGAGTCTCAACACCCTTTTTTTACATCGTGGCGACCAAAACTGAATGCAGTATTCCAAGTGTGGCCTTACCAAGGCCTTATAAAGTGGTATTAACCCTTCATGTGATAGACTGAAGTGATCAACAAGAGCACTCCACCCAGCAGCATTGGGTCAGAGATGCTACAGAACATGTTCAATGCACTCTCACACTGTATTCAATGGTGATTTGTAGAGGACAATCATTGTGAAATACATGATTGGCCACCAGGCATGGAGGGAATAATCAACCCTCCTATTGTTCATTCCTCATTTTGAGACAGCTGCCTTCTGCCCTTCCTTTACCCCATTTACGTGGCATTTGAATTGAGATGTCGCTATTAACTTTTCCTTGGGGCTACTTGCTAGAGGATACATTAAGGCCAAACTACCGGCCTCCCATAAGCCCTCTTAGTAAAGCAATATTTATTAGGTCTTCATTCCAAACCAGCTGAAGTGAGCAAACTTAATGGGTTTTGGATCAATGCCTTAAATAGGATTTATTCTTTTTACCCGGATCATACCGCTTGGCTTATGAAAGGAAAAGTGGGGGAAGGAAAGATCCTGGAAATGATAAATGAACGTGGGAACAACGAATGACCAGCCAATTGAAATGTTAGTGTTATAGGCAATGCAATGGATTGCTTGAGGAGAGCTCTGGGTATTCAGGAGCCCCGTATGCTTCCTGTCCTCGCATCATTCAGGTGCTCTGTTTGTAAGGGAGGAAGACCAACAGGTGCAATTAAGTTTAAGGAGGCATAGCTTGGAGCAGATGCAGGAATCCTTGAGCAGAGATGGCACCTTCTGTGTCAGCAAGCTGCTTGTAAAAGCCAGTTCTTGGCAACCCTGCCCCAAGGCAATGGTGCAGCCAAGATTTCCATGGGCTCGATGCCATCCTAGCAGATTGGCATGAGCTGAAGCAGTCAGGTTCAGTAATCTGGGCATGTATTAAGTCAAGCTGCAGAGGCACAAGTTCAGCACCTGGGGACAGGGAAAAAACAAAAAGAGTTTGCTAGTGCAGAGTTTATATACGATTCTCGCAACACAAAAACACACATGCACACAAAAAAAAGAGAAATTAAAAGTGCCCCCCATTAACCCAGACATTTTCAAGGCTGAGGACTCGTAACAAATGGAATCCGCTCTGCAAATTAACTCCCCTAACTCCCAACCGTATTGGAAAGACTAATCAGATTAGGCTTTGAAAAGCCACTGGAAACCATTTCATCTGCTCCAACTGAAATCCTTCTCCCTGGCCCTGAAATTTCTGCTATGAAGAAGCATCTAAATAATCTTGACTGACCTAGTCAGAGCAAAGAAGGCCCAGCTCACTCAGCCCAACTGGATGGCTTTAGATCAGGGGTCTCCAACCTTGACAAATTTAAGCCTGGCGGACTTCTAGGAGTTGAAGTCCTCCAGGCTTAAAGTTGCCAAGGTTGGAGAACCCTGCTTTTAGATGATCTGAAATGGTGTTTAGGGTTTTTTGGGGAAAAAAGTTATTTTGGAGCATGGGAAGCAATGCACTGCTGAGAAAAAGACATACCAAGTTCCTCAAGTCCTCCTTTATTTATCAAAACCAGCAGGTGGAACTGAAGAATTATCTGTGGAAGATAAACAGTTAAAGTGGGTTGTTGTTTTTTTTGAGGGGTCTATCAGGGCAACCTGATCTACCCAATTATGGGACAGAGCATACTGCTTCCGCTTTCGCCTTTCAGCCCCAATCCAGGTGCCTTCACAGGCAGTCGCTTTTGTGGCCACCTATTTTTCTGTTAAATTTATCTTTTGCCGACAAAGAAATAAAGGGAGACTAGTATAGATCTATTTTTAAAGAGCTTGAAATAGATCTAGACTAGTCTCCCTTTATTTCTTTGTCAGAAAAACAAATTTAACATAAAGGGTTAAAACTCTTGGTCAAGTTCAAATGCTTGTTTTGACTTCTCTGCCTTTGTTACCATGACCTATTTGTATCACTTCTTTGTCTGAAATTTATCACATTAATGAAGTACACCAGGGGTGTACTTCAGCCGGTTCGTGTAAACCGGATGCTAATTTTACTCTGGTTCGCTGAACTGGTAGTTACAAGGACTGGACTGGCTGGCCCTACCCACCCTGCCCTGCTCCTCCCAGGAGTCTCCACGCAGCCCATTTTGGGTTCCAGGTAAGTGCAGGCCCTGTGTGGAAGCTCTGGGAGGGCAAAAAGCAGGCCTCCCGGAAGTCTGGAAGCAGCCCCATTTCTGGCCTCTGGAGGGCCTCAGGAGCCTGGGGGAAGCTGTTTTTGCCCTCCCAGCGGCTCAAGGAAAGCCTCCGGAGTCTGGGGAGGTGAAAAATGGGCCTACTGGAAGTATCAGAAATGCAGAAATGGGCCCATTTCCGGCCTCTGGAGGGCCTCCAGAGCCCCAGGAAGGCCATTGTCACCCTCCCAGAGGCTCCAGAGCCTGGGGACATTTAGATCAGAGTAACTAAATAGCAATAGAAATAGCACTTAGACTTATATAACACTTTACAGTGCTTTACAGCCCTCTCTAAGCAGTTTACAGAGTCAGCCTATTGCCCCCAACAATTTGGGTCCTCATTTTACCCACTGCGGAAGGATAGAAGGCTGAGTCGACATTAAGCCTGGTGAGATTTGAACTGCCAAATTACAGGCAGCCAGCAGTCAGCAGAAGTAGCCTGCAGTACTGCACTCTAATCACTGCGCCACCACAGCTCATGAGTGAATGATGAGCATCATTTTATTGTTTCTACAATTGTAACTGACACACCATGAAGCTGAAAACAAGAGCTCTCAGTTCGTAAGATTGTTTATTAACATTAATACACTTTTTACAGTGAACCGTTGTCAGACTTATAAAATTGATTAAACAAAAATAACTCCTTGCTAGTTCATTTTGCGTGGAAGAGAAGATCCTAAACCTTACATTTAGTTAGTGATTTTAACTTCCCTTTCCTCCATGGTATTTCAAAGGAAATTCATCATGTTTGAGTGCTAACCTTTTTCCCACCCCCTAACGCTTTATGTTCTGTCTATCGATATCAAAGCCAACACCTCTTCCCTTTTTTGACATGACTTTTATGTAAATAAATTTTATATTCTTTGGTTGCTTGAGAACTTCAAACTCAGGAGATGGTGAACAGGTTTCTTTTTGTTTTGCTTTGCAGTTATAACAGATTGAGGTAACTGGGGTGAATTGCAGTAACTTGCTGACTCAGTTCAGTGAGCTCCATGGTTGAGTGAGGAGTAGCACCTCCAAGTCTTGAATCTCATCCAACATCTTCATCACAGATTGAAGCCTGCAGTTGGTTCAGAATTTTCCAAACTTGACTGCTGCTAAAAATATTGTGGCCAACATAAGGAGACTGAGAAATAATAGAAAAGTATCAGAACAGAGGCTAGACTAAAAAAAAAGAAAAAATAGAGAAGAGATCTTACAAAAATGTAAAGGAAAATCAGTTCCATATTGTTATTGAGTTATTCATGATTTTGTCCATGAAATCACCAGAAACCAAGTTAGACTGGAGGAAATCTTTACTTTACTTTACTTTGGAGAAACAAAACCCAATCAAATATCCATTAACCTCAAGATTTAAAGGGGCAGATGGAAAAAAAGTAAAGTTAAAAAAATAATAATACATTAATCTATAGTAAAAGTACCCGTATATAAAATGGAAGGGAGTCCCTGTTTGCTTCTTTTAAGAGCAATACTGAAAGACAAAAATGCAGAGATTTTGTTGCTGTTTTTGTTGTTTAAACTGTAGTTACAATATATAGAGATGGAGATAGTGATGGAGATAGAGATTATAGATTATAGATTTTACTATAAAGCCTTAGTAAGACCACACCTAGAGTACTACATCCAGTTTTGGTCACCACACTATAAAAAAGATGTTGAGACTCTAGAAAGAGTGCAGAGAAGAGCAACCAGGATGATTAGGGGACTGGAGACTAAAACATACGATGAACGGTTGCAGGAACTTGGCATGGCTAGTCTAGTGAAGAGAAGGACCAGGGGAGACATGATAGCAGGTGGGTTCCACCTACCTTCGCTATTGGTTCGGAACTGTGACCATGAGCAGGGCACTTTTGCGCATGTGCAGAACCTTCTGCGTATGTGCAGAGCATCCAGGTGGGTGGGCGGAACCTCCTACTGCTGCCACTACTGGTTCGTCCAAACCGGGGCGAACCAGTAGAAACCCACCACTGCCCTCCGGTTCACTGTAAAACCTCTCTCCATGGAGACTGTCCCTGGTGCCCAAAAATTTGGGAGCCACTGATATAGGTACATAGATATAGAGCCGTGATGGCTAACCTATGGCACGTGTGCCACAGGTGGCACGCCAGGCCATATCTGCGGGCACATGAACCATTGCCTTAGTTCAGCTCCAGCGCATGCTGGCCAGCTGATTTTTGACTGGCCCCGCCGACACTGCCTCTCCCCTCCCAGGAGTCTCCATGCGGCCCATTTTGGATGCCAGGTAAGTTCAGGGCTCATGCGGAGGCTCTGGGAGGGCATTTTTGGCTTCCAGAGAGCCTCCAGGGGTGGGGAAGACCATTTTCGCCCTCCCCAGGCTTCAAGAAAGCTTCTGGAGCCTGGGGAAGGTGAAAAACAGGCCTACCAGGCCTACTGTAAGTCGGGAAATGGGCCATTCTTGGAGGGCCTCCGGGGGGGGGCATTTCGCCCTTCAGGTAGCCCTTCAGGTAGGCCTGCTAGGCCCAAAATGGGGTGCAGGGGGATTGTGCATGGGTGGGGGAGCGTGGGGGGGGTCTCATGCACATGCGTGAGCGGCAGGGTATGGGGGGGGCATTGAATTATGGGTGTGGGCATGTGCAAACGCATGCACCACCCCCACACTTCCTGCGCTTTTGGCACACGATGGCAAAACGATTAGCCATCACTGATATAGAGTACCATTTTACCAAAGGGAAAAAGTTGGACTGGAGAGGCTTTATAATATAAATTGGAAAGGAAGAGGCAGTGATGGATAAATATAAACAAAGCAAGTATTTTTTCCCCCTGAATCTTGGGTGAAATCCAATGCATAGTTGAAAAAAAAAAGTAGGTTAGAACTCTGAGTTGTGTTTGCTGTAAACATGCATGACAAAGAACACTTTGGAAGCGTTTCAATTATAAATAGCCCCGTTCCCTGAAAGGTACCAGGAACAGTATATAAATTCCCATCAAGACCTTGATTGGTTGGCAATTGAAGCAACTCAATATTCACAGAAATGAGAATTGAAACCACCTTCTACCCAATACTTGCCGTGCAGCTCCAGATTCGGAACCTAATGGTTCAGTCTACGTTAATGGGAAGATCAATGAAGGCGTCAACTTAAGAGTGCAGTGGCTGTGACAAAAGGCAACTTCTGCTCTAGGCATCAATAGGAAAAGAATTGAAGATAAAACTCTGCTGTGCCCTTAAACAAAAGTAGGATAGCCCATATCTGGAGTATAGCATATACACCTCTCCTACGCGAGCTGCACTGGTTACCAGTGGTCCTCCGGATCTGCTTCAAGGTGCTGGTACTTACCTATAAAGCCCTTCATGGCTTAGGTCCAGGGTACTTGCAGGACCATCTCTTACCTGCCTCCCACCATCCTGTCCACTCACACAGGGCTGCCCTCCTCAGGGTACCGTCGACCAGACAATGTCGGCTGGTGACGTCCAGGGGTAGAGCATTCTCTGTGGGCGCTCCTGCCCTCTGGAATGAGTTACCCACTGAGCTCTGGACGGCGCCTGATCTCCGCTCCTTCCGTCGAGGCCTAAAGACTTGGCTGTTTCAACAAATGGGCTGATTCTGATTTTTGGGTTTTATTATTTATTTATCCCGGTTTTAATTGGTTTTCATTAGGATTTTCCTTTATTATTGTATGTTTTAACTTGTGTTCGCCGCCCTGAGTCCTTTGGGAGAAGGGTGGCATATAAATATTTGTAAATAAATCAATCAATAAATAAATAGTTCTTCTTGCCACATTTGGAAAAAAAAGGTTTATCAAGGCTTGAAAAAGTGCAGAAGAACGCAATCAAAATGATCAGGGAGCTGGAGGCTAAAACAGATGAAGAATTAGGTAGGTCTAGTCTACTGAGAAGAAGGACTAAGGTAGACATGATAGCAGAGTTCCAATATTTGAGGGGACCTAGGAGTACTCACCTCAAATGATCTAAGCCCCAGAGCTCACTGTAACAGCATTGCCAAAAAGGCACTAAGAATTGTTAGCCTAATCTTGTGAAGCTTCTTCTCTGGTAACATTGGACTGCTAACTAGGGCATACAAAACCTTTGCCAGATCAATTCTTGAATACAGCTCATCTGCCTGGAATCCACACTGTATATCGGACATTAATACATTGAGTGGGTCCAGAGGTATTTCACGAGAATACTCCATTCCTCTACTCACAATAGAATCCCTTATGCCACCAGGCTTGGTGGACCTCACCCCATTCCTAAGAGGTCCCTAAAGGGGGCAGGCATAAGTGCATGAGCGTGCCTACCATCCCTGTCTTACTGTCCCCATTTATCTGTATTCATTTCCTTCCTTCATTTCCATGTTCATATTTATACCTGCTATCTTGTACATGTTTGACAAACTAAACTAAACTAAACTAAACTAAACTAAACTAAACTAAACTAAACTAAACTAAACTAAACTAAACTAAACTAAACTAAACTAAACTAAAATAAAATAAACTAAAATAAAATAAACTAAACTAAACTAAAATAAAATAAAATAAAATAAAATAAAATAAGAAGGGACGACTGCTATATATGCTTAAAGAGTAAAGGGTGAGAGATGATGGATAGATAGACTATACTTCTCAATATGAGGATTGTTGTATTAGGGGTTAAAAAAAGAGAGGTAGAAAGCAGAAATTGGGGAAACATTACTATGTACAGTGTTACAAAATATAATATATTATAACTACAATGTATTTGTAAGTCTTGGAAGTTGAACGATTACTATCATGCATACCAAAACATTATTATTATTATTATTATTATTATTATTATTATTATTATTATTATTATTATTAGTATTAGTATTAGTATTAGTATTAGTATTAGTATTAGTATTAGTAGTATTAGTATTAGTATTAGTATTAGTATTAGTATTCTGTATAAAGTAAATTGACCCAGACAATGTACTGTTCACCAAGCAATTTAATATATGTTAAAGAAAAAAAAAACCATTTAAAAAAAATCATTAAAAAGAAGAAGAGGGGGGAATCAACCTATTTTTCCAAAGCACCAGAAAGCAAGACAAGAAACAATGGATGGAAACTAATCAAGGAAAGAAGCAACGTGGAATTAAGGAGAAATTTCCTGACGGTAGAATGGCTTGCATCCAGAAGTTGTAGGTGCTCCATCACTGGACACTTTTACGAAGAGACTGGATGGCCACTTGTCTGGAATAGTATAGGGCAGTAGTGAAATCCAATTTTTTTTTACTACCGGTTCTGTGGGCGTGGCTTGGTGGGCATGGCTTGGTGGGCGTGGCAGGGAGATACTGCAAAATCTCCATTGCTGCCCCACTCCTGGGGGAAGAATATTGCAAATTCTCCATTCCCACCCAACTCTGGGGCCAGCCAGAGGTGGTATTTGCCGGTTCTCCGAACTACCCAAAATTTCCACTACCGGTTCTCCGAACTACCCAAAATTTCCACTACCGGTTCTCCAGAACCTGTCAGAACCTGCTGGATTTCATCCCTGGTATAGGGCCGTGATGGCAAACCTATGGCACGCATGCCATAGGTGTCACGCAGAGTCCTCTCTGTGGCCATGCACACCGGCCATCTGGTTTTCTGGTTTCTGGCACGCACATGCGCACCGGCCAGCTGATCTTCACGCATGCTGGAGCCCCAAAAACTGATTCATTCAGTTCATTCAGAAATTATGCCTAGTTAGAGTTTCCCTTCAAATGGAAGCTACTGATACTCTTACACTCCGCTAAAAAAGATAACTCTCATTTAAACGTGCCAAGAGCGAGAAGCTTGGTAAATATTTCTTGAGAAACATTATAATGTATGAATACATTGTGCTAAACAGTACTGTTGCAAAACAAAAAAAAATTCCCTTTTTTTTTTAAATGCTTCTTAAAATCATTCATTAGAAGTCAATTTGGCAAATCTCATTTATTAGCTAAAGGTCTTTAGGTGTCCATGCATACCTTGCTTTGTAATTAGCTTTAATTACAAAAAGATGTTTTAATTTCAATTGCCTTTGCTATTACTCCAAATACTCTTTTCACCTAATGTGGGACAGGAATTCTTTTCTAAGTAAATGTTATTGACCTGTTCACTTTTAGCACGATGCCCACACACACATACACACAAATGTGTGTGTCTATATCAGTGATGGGATTCAAATCCCGGCACTACCAGTTCGCTATCAGTAGCGCATGGGCATGCACCGCTTCTGTGCATGCCCAGAAGCTTCTGCACATGCCCAGAGCATTTTTGATGACATCTGGGCGGGTGGGTGGAGCCTCCCACTGCTTCCACTACCAGGGCGAACCGGGAATAACCCACCACTGGTCTGTATATTTATTCTTGACGATTCTTGACAAACGCATCTTTTCTTTTATGTACACTGAGGGCATATGCACCAAGACAAATTCCTTGTGTGTTACAATAAATGAAATGACGATATTATGAAATGATTGGAGAACAAGAAGAAGACACAAAGGATGCACTCAGATGAAGCACAGATTATGTATTGTATGTTTGTTTGTTTGTTTATAAAATAAAATAAAAATTCAAAAAAAAAAAGACAGAATCCTATTGACAAATTTTATTGTGTTAATATTATTATTATTATTATTATTATTATTATTATTATTATTATTATTATTATTATTATTATTATTAATTGAATTTATATACCACCCTTCTCCCCGAAGGGACTCAGGGCGGTGAATAGCCGAAAATTAAAATAACATACAATATAAAAGTTAAGATAACTAAGAATAAATTAAATTAATTGGCCTCCCAATTTGAAACCCCAAGCTATACAATTAAAAACTAACCCATAAAACCTATTCAGGCCAGGCCGGCTTGCTGAAATAAAAACATCTTCAGGGCCTTACGGAAAGTGAGGAGATCCGGAATCAGCCGTATTCCGGGAGATAGCTCGTTCCAGAGGGCGGCTGCTCCCACAGAGAAGGCTCTCCCCCTGGGGGCCGCCAGCTGACATTGCCTGACCGACGGCACCCTGAGGAGGCCCTCTCTGTGAGAGCGTATTGGCCGGTGGGAGGTTATCGGTAGCAGCAGGCGATCTCGTAAATACCCTGGCCCTAAGCCATGGAACGCTTTAAAGATGAGAACCAACACCAAATAGAACTGCTATATGGTAACTACTGTATGTACAGTCCAACCCATTGTTTGGTGAACTATGGTTGGATAATCATTGGCCAAAAATGACAGACAAAGTCTAGGATGCATGTTGACATGGAAGTTGGGCAGCTGATGGACTTCTTCTCAAAATGTCAATGGGCAGGAGTACAAAATCGGATGAATAACTTCTTTAGGAATTGCAGAGTTGCATGGAAGCTGCAAATCAGAATAGGTCAATTTCAATGTTACAAAGATCAAGTTTTTCAAGCATCCCTAATGAAGGATTTATTTATTTATTTATTTGGTTCGATTTATATGCCGCCCTTCTCTGGATACTCAGGGTGGCTTACAATGTATTAAGCAATAGCCTTCATACTTTTGTATATACCTGCTTAGTAGGGTTTTTGCCCCCCCCCCAAAAAAAAAAGTGGTGTTCTTTTTATACAAAGTCTGCTTATTGCCCCCACAATCCGGGTCCTCATTTTACCTACCTCGGAAGGATGGAAGGCTGAGTCAACCTTGAGCCTGGTGAGATTTGAACTCGCAGTAATTGCAGGCAGCTGGCAGCTAAGTGCTACTTAACAGCACTTTAGTCCGCTGCACCACCAAGGCTCCTTTTAACTTGTGTTTCCGTTGAGCCAAGCTTGATTTTTGATGAGCCTGGCTGCAGACCTACATAGTTTTCTTGACAACATTACAAAGTTGTATGCCATTGCCTCCTTCTGAAATACATATTGCTTTCCCAAATCCTATTTAGTTGGGACCCACAGATGTTCTATCATGGCTCATTCTTCTTCAATGTCCAGTCCCGGAAGGGCACCTGAGACTGCCACCTGTTGAGACTGTGAGATCTTCTACCTTAATTTTTCCAGAACTTGCATTGATCATCTTTATTTATTTTGCAGGGAGATAAGCAATAGGAAAAGGAAAAGGGAAAGAAAAAGAAAAGAAGAATGTGAGAAAGCTTTAAAAAGAGGACAAAGAAATAAGAAATGCACGTAAAGGATTGATTACATCCATCTTTTGCTTTTCAGAAGTCAAGACAAGAAGCACAACGGATGGAAACTAATCAAGAAGAGAAGCAACCTAGAACTAAGGAGAGTTTTCCTGACAGTGAGAACAATTAACCAGCTTGAGCAGTGGGCTGGACTAGAAAGCCTCCAAGACCCCTTCAGTTATTCTGTTCTGTTTTGTCTATGTCTTGCGTTTAATTTTATAATGGAAGCTTCACTTTAAGTGTGGCTGCCTCCTGAGTGCTTGCTTTCTTTTTCAGGTAGACTTTGCTTCACTCTGGATTTCTGAAGATGGTCTTTTACTATAACATTTGTGAAACCCTCGTGGTATGCTGTGAGCACATCCACAGTATCACCTCCAAAATTCTCTGGGGAAATTACTGTTTTCCAGGATAGTGAGTCAACTGCATTAGCAGCTCCCAAAAGTTTAACTTTATTAATGTCAAGGATTCAAAAATCAAAACCCAATCAAACATTGAACTCCTAAAATCAAATGTTAGATCCTTAGGAAGATGTTTTGCTAATATTTGCAAAGTTTAGAAAGGGTCGTGTCCGAAAAGAAGAAAGACATTTGCAGATTTTCAAATCCAATCATAGAATGAATTAATCCCCGCACCTTTTAAAGGTAAAGGTAAAGGCTCCCCTTGCACATATGTCCTAGTTATTCCTAACTCTAGGGAGTGGTGCTCATCTCCATTTCAAAGCCAAAGAGCCAGCACTGTCTGAAGACATCTCCATGGTCATGTAGCCGGCATGACTCAATGCCAAAGGTGCATGGAACACTGTTACCTTCCCACCAAAGGTGGTCCCTATTTTTCTACTTGCATTTTTTACGTGCTTTCAAACTGCTAGGTTGGCAGAAGCTGGGACAAGTAACGGGAGCTCACCCCATTACGCAGCACTAGGGATTCGAACCACTGAACTGCTGACCTTTTGATCGATAAGCTCAGCTTATCCACTGAGCCACCATGTCCCTCTTAAAGGTAGTAAGTCCCTTTTCTTGGTGACCATTATCAACAAAAAATGGTCTGTGTTAATAAAGAAAATACATAATACTTGATTTTGAGAGAAGGATTTGAAAGACTTGGAAGTATCTCATCTCAAGTCATTGACAGTAAAAAGTGATTAATAAAGACTAACAAACAAACAAACCTCAGCAAGGATACTTGATCTCATACAAAAGATTGCATAAGAAGGGCTCGTGTTGAGCTCATGAAATAATTGAGACATTGTTCGGGGTCCTAAAGTGAAATCAATGTCATGCTTTTGTTTGTTGGTTCAAAGAAAGAGAGAGAGAGAGAGAGAGAGAGAGAGAGAGAGAGAGAGAGAGAGACAAAGAAAGAAAGAGAAAGAGAGAAAGAAAAAAGGAAGGAAGGAAGGAAGGAAGGAAGGAAGGAAAGAAGAAAGAGAGAGAGGGGGAGAGAAAGAAGGAAGGAAGAAAGGAAAGAAAGAAAGAAAGTGGAAAGAAAGAAAGAAAAGAAAAAAGGAAGGAAGAAAAGAAAAAAGGAAAGAAAGAAAGTAAAAAAGAGTGAAAGAAAGAACTAAAGGAAGGAAGGAAGGAAGGAAGGAAGGAAGGAAGGAAGGAAGGAAGGAAGGAAGGAAGGAAGGAAATGGCCAAGTGGCAATTATGATTCTGAGTGAGAAGAATTTAAGGGCAACTACTCAGCTTCACCTCGCCTAAAGGGATTGGCAAGGAAATGAAACGTGGAGCAGCTATTTGATTCACTGTTTCACAGCAGGCGTAATGCAGAGCCCTGACTTCCCGTCTGTCCAAGCCAGAGTGATGAAGGAGAGCAGAAGGAAGAACAGGTTGGGAACGGAGCATTTCTCCTTCCCCTCTTCACCCTTTTAGAAGCTGGAAAACGATGGCGGGTCCTGACTTGTGTTACTGCTGTGCCAGACTCTGCTGCCAGCCATCGTCCTGCAGAGATGGAGGGGCAACTTTCTGTGGCATTCCAATGCTGGCACTCTCCTAATGTATCTTGCTGCTTAAGAAATCTGTTGTCCCTTGGCGACTCATTCAAAGACTTCAGCCTCAACTCCCCCAAACAAAAAGACGATGCTATTATGCACTGCTTTGGAAAAGTGAGAGAGAGCAGCAAGGAAGTGTGGCCACAGCGGGATGGTCCCATTAAAAGCCTATGTACCCATCTGTGAGATGACAGAGAAACTGCTGCTTGGATTATCCTCTGTAAAAAGCCCATCAACTATCATGTTTCCCCCAAAAATAAGACTGGGTCTTTTATTAATTTTTGCTCCAAAAATGCATTATGATTTATTTTCCAGTTTTCCAGGTCTTATTTTGGGGAAAATACAGCACTAAACACCTCCATTTGGTTGATGATCTTAACTGGGGCTTATTTTGGGGGTAGGGCTTTTATTATGAGCATCTTGTAAAATCATGCTAGGGCTTATTTTCCGGTTGGGTCTTATTTTCGGGAAAACAGGGTAGTACAGGTTAATCCTCGACTTACAACCACAATTGAGACCAAAACTGCTATCACTAAGTGAGACATTTTGCCCCTGTGAGTTTTGCCTCATTTTGCAAACTTTCTGGCCATGCGCTGTTAAGTGACTCACTGCATTTGTTAAGTCAGTCACGCAGTTGTTAGGTGAATCTGTTGTGCCCATTGACTTTGCTTGTCGGAAGATCACAAAATGTGATTGTGTAATCCTGGGACACTGGCAACTGTGTCCCAGGGTTAAATAGGAACCAATTGCTCAATGCAAAATTTCAATCATGTGACTGTGGGGATTCTGCAATGGTGTGCAAATGTGAACAACCGTCATAAGTCCCTTTTTTTTCAGTGCTGTTGTAACTTCGTACACTCATTAAATGGACTGCTGTACGTTGAGGAATACTGTCATGGATCCACCCTGGACCCCTCTCTGGATGTGAGTTCAGAGGAAGAGGAGGAGTTTGAGATGGCAGAGGAAAACATGAAGCTGTATGATGGCCCAGATCGGGACTCGGAGAGTGACAGCCTGTCAGAGCAGCTTCCACCAGGGTCAATTGGACAAGGACAGGCTGAGGAAGGTGAGCCGCAGCTGTGGCGAGTCGTCCAGGAGGCCCCAGGGAGCTTCCAACAATTAGCAATGAGGAAGAAGTAGAGTCCATACCTCCTCCCAATCCAAGGACATATAGAGTGGAGAAGAGTCAGGTGCAACGTTGGTTGGCTAAACTACTCATGAGGAGGCAACCTCATGCCCTCGTGAAGGGCTGCACCAGTATTGCTTATTTAATCCCATCCTGAGGATTTGAGCATTGCTGAAGCAATGCGCCAGTTCCTCGCTTTGTGTGCTCATGCCATGTATCCAGATCCATTTGACCTGTGGATTCTTTTCCTGGACTTCACATGTGCCCGTTGAACTCAGTTTACCCAATGACTCTTGTCGTGCTGAGCGTGGAATCTGAACCTGTGTGACGTGGGTATTCACACGGTTCTGAGGACCTGTGTGGGGTGTGTGTGAATACACACCTTTAGAACTCTCATTGTACCTGTGTGTGTAGGAGAGGTTTGTTTATTTGTTTGTTTGTTTGTTTGTTTGTTTGTTTATTTATTTGGAAAATCTATAGTGCTGCCTAGTCCCTCACAACAACTCGAGGCAGCTTACAGGAAATAAAAACACAATGTAAAAGAAATAAAAATAATAAAATAATAACCTCCCACCTTGGCGACAACACAAACTCATACCAGCCATTTAATGGGCTTCATCCCGCTGGGTTCCACAGGCCCACTGGCAGAACCATGTTTTCAGGGTCTTCCAAAACAGTGTCGGAAGTGGGGGCCAGTCTAATTTCCAGACGGATGAAGTTCTAGAGATGGTGTCAAACTCACGGTGTCCCATTGCTGTCATGTGACATTTCACGACATTTTTCCCATTTGCAGAGCTGGAGTGGGTGTGGTCTGCGCACAACACATAGGCCACCAGTTCGACACCCCTGTTCTAGAGGGAGGGAGCCACCATGGAGAAAGCCCCTCTTCTGGGTCCCGCCAGATGTATGTCCTTAGGGGACGGGACCCGCAACATTCCTTGACTCCCCTTTCTAGTGGATCAGGTGGATGTGACCGGCAAGAAATGGTCCCTCAGATAACCTGGTTCTATGAAGGGCTTTAAAGATGTACAACCAACACCTTGAATTGTACTGTCTTTGCTAGGTTAAAGTGGATTCTCATGACTTGGTTACTTTTTCCACCAAGGATGATCTGCTTTCAAAGACAGCTAAAACCCTTTGTTGATTAGAAGAAACCAGCTTTTTCATTGAAACATCACAATTGATGTAGAGTATCTTCCAGAGGTGGCATTCAGCTGGTTTAGACCGGTTCGGGCAAAGCGTGTGCTCATCGAACTGATTGTTAAACCGGCAGCATTCCACCACTGGTATCTTCTAAAAAAATACCCTCTATTATTTTGGCAACAATGAGAGAGCATACTTCAAAGCAGAATCCATCTAAGCTTTTGTTTGCTATCCTCTCTCGGATGTCTGTTTCTTTTCCCCGAGATGACTTATAACTCTTCTGCAAAGCGAAGGATCCAGACAGAAGTACTATATTTGTGCCATAATATCTGTAGCCATAAATCTAGGCCCAAGTTTGAAAAGAAACATCCATCGTTCAAACTTGAAGGGGAAACACTTGTGATACGATAAAAGGGGCTTTTAAGAATTTAGATTGGATAACCTTCCCAGGTCAATCATCCTAATAAACACAGCTCTGCAGTGCATGCAACATTTGGGCAGTGACCTTCACTTTACAAAGCTTGTGAGTGCCCTGTCTATAATTTCCCCCAGAGTCAAGAAAAGTCTCGAATGGTCCTAACACACCTTCAGGCCATCTGCTCCCAATTTTAGCTGCACCTTTAGTGGCTGGAGGAAGAGAAAGCAATTCCCAGGAAATGAAAAAGATTTGATCCATTCTATTTGATTACCATTTATTTTGCACTGTTGGCTGTGGCTCACAGGCCTCTTAGTAAAAGGCACAACCTTTGTGCGGGTTTCGGTAACTAATAAGAACAAGAGGATAGGCTGTCCATAAGGCCATATATATATATATTATTTTCTTTTTTTACAAGGACTGGGGATAGCCTGGCATTACGGACAGCCTATCCTCTTGGACATTAGGCCTGGGAAAAACTCATCGTCCTTCCTATCAGAATGAATCTGTGTTTCTTAATTGATATGTCCATGTGTCAAAAAAGTATTATTTTAGGAGTATTTCTTTCCTTAAAAACAAACAAACAAACAAACAAAAACACTTTGCTCATGGTTCTCATTGGCCCTTGTATTCATTTGCCCTTGCTTGACTCCAATGGTGTCTCTGCTCTTAGTTTAGATTGGCTGTGTGGGGCATCCTTTTTTCTGTCCGTCTCTCTGTCCATCTCTCTATCTGTCTCTCTCTGCCTGCCTGCCTCCTGCCTGTCTCTCTCATCTCTCATCTCTCATCTCTCATCTCTCATCTCATAGTTTCCATGCATTGTTTCTTGACTTGCCTTCTGGTCCTTTGAAAAATAAGTCGACCCCCTTTTTGTATATTCAAATACTGGAATGACTGCTATCATGTTGTGGCCATTTTTTTTTTTTTTTTTACTTTTAAAACCATTTTTTTCTACAACCTCTTCAGCGAAGAGGTCGTAAAAAAAAATGCTTTCAAAAGGCTCTGATGATCCCAGCTGAGTTGCCTGATCGGCAGAGGCTTATTTTCTTTTAAATGCCTCTGACAATCCAAGCTGAGTTTTAAAAAAAGCCTCCACCGATCAGGCAGCTCAGCTGGGATCGTCAAAAGCTTTTAAAAGCATTTTTTCTAGGTGGTAGAAAAGCTTTTAAAAGCTTTTGACGATCCCAGCTGAGCCGAGCCGAGCGGTCCCAGCTGAGCTGAGCCGAACGATCATCAGAGGCTTTTTTTTATTATTATTTTTAAAAGCATTTTTTCAGCCGAAGAGGTTGTAGAAAAAATGCTTTTAAAAGTAAAAAAAAAAAAAAAAAGCCTCTGATGATTGTGCGGCTCAGCTGAATATGGGGGGGCGGGCAGGGATTTTTGTTACCAGTTCTCTGAACCACCTGTCTCCATCGCTACCAGATCGGGCGATTCGGTCCGAACCGGGAGCATTTCACCCCTGCCTAGTCCTTATTTCTCTAGACTGTCCATACCCAATTCCTACAGCCTTTCTTCATATATTTTTTTTGTCTCCAGTCCCTTAATCTTCTTAGTTGCTCTTCTTTGCACTTTTTCCCAAAGTCTCAACATCTTTTTTGTAACGTGGTGACCAAAACTGGATGCAGTATTCCAGGTGTGGCCTTACTAAGGCTATATAAAATGGTACTAATATTTCATGTGATTTTGATTCTATGCCTATATTTATAAACCGAGTATGGTATTAACTTGTTTGGGCTGTTGCCGCACACTCCTGGCTCATGTTTAAGTGATTGTCCACTAAGACTCCAAGGTCCTTTTCACAGTTACTGTTTTAGAGCCAGGTTTTATCTAATCTGTACTTGTACTTTTTGTTTTTCCTGTCTAGGTGTAAAACGTTGCTTTTCTCCACACTTATTTATTTGTTTATTTGTTTATGGCACGTTAACAGAACATGCAACTGATCTCTTCAGGTGCCCTGAGCAGCAAATCTACGCACAACTAAAGTGGACATTTATTTTCTTCCGTGTAATTGCAACCAAGGCTGCCTGCAAACAATTATTTAGGGCTCAGTATTTATGGTGCGAGTTTGCAGGCAGACCAAAAAAGAATTAGATAAGGCTCACTGAAGTGCAACATCTTGTTTCCACCAAATGCCTAAAAAAAGAGAAGATGGAGGAGATTCTAATTTAAGCTTGGGGAGGGCAGAATTTGGGTTTGGCTAATCTAAAGAAAAGAAGAATTAGGGGTGACATGATAGCAGTCTTCTAGTATTTGAGACGCTGCCACAAAGAAGATGGGAGGGTCAAATTATTATCCAAAGCATCAAAGGGAAGGACAAGAAACAATGGATAGAAACTAGTCAAAGAGAGAAGCAACCTGGAATTAAGGAGAAACTTCCTAACACTGAGGACAATTAACCAGCGGAACAACTTGCCACCAGGAATCATGGATGCTCCAACACTGTATGCTTTTAAGAAGAGTCTAGACAGTCACTTAACTGAAATGGTATAGGTCCTCCTGCTTCAGCAGGGGGCTGGACTAGAAGACCTCCAAGGTCCCTTCCAGCTCCTTGTATTTAATTCTATTCATTTTATTCCTTTTGCCCTCTTATGAGAAAGCCAAACTGATTTGAGGGTTTGCTTTTAAGGAGATTCATTTTTTTTCTTTCTTTCAATGTTTAAGCCTCCCTGCCCCTCAAAAGAAAGCTTTGGTTTTCCATTTTGGAGTGAGGTGCTCTAGGAATCACAAAAGCAATGGGGAACTGCAATGGAGGGCATTGTATTGTTACCGATATTACAATGTTGTTATTAAAGATACCGCTTTGTAGCTATTTGGTTCTTGTGTGCCTTGTGTAAAAGTTTGAACAGTCATGAAGTCTATGAGTTGCATTCAAAGTAGGATCAGGATATCAAGAGGCTTTGTCTGGAGAAAAGGAAAGTCTATGAAAAAACATCCGACTCTAAGAAGACAAAACCAGAGATGGTTCTTAAACCAAGAAGAGTTTTTGAAATCAAGGATCATTCCCTAGACAAGAGATGCTTCTCATGGGATCCAAGTGAGATGTCAGAAAACATGAAGGAGTCTTTGCATATGGTAGTAAACACCTGGATTATTCTGTCAATAGTTCATACAGCTCATACAGTGGCAAAGGTATTCTCTGGCCCAAAGTCACCCAGATCCCTGTGTGTCTAAAGCGAGAAGTGGAACTCAGGACCTCCCAATGTTCTAGTCTAGTTTAGTGAAAGGAAGGGAGGGAGGGTGGGAGGGAGGGAGGGAAGAGGAGGGAGGGAGGGGAGGGAAGCAAGAGGAGGAAGGGAGGGAGGGAGAGAAGAAAGAAAGGGAGGGAGGGGAGGAAGAGGTGTGAGGGAGGGAGGGAGAGAAGGAAGGAAGGAAGAGGAGGGAAGGAAGAGGAGGGAGGATGGGAAGGAAGGAAGGAAGGGGAGGAAAGCAAGAGAAGGAAGGGAGGGAGGGAAGGAAGAGGAGGAAGGGAGAGGAGGCAGGGAGAGGGAAAGAGGGAAGGAAGGAAGGAAGGAAGGAAGGAAGGAAGAAGGAAGGAAGGAAGGAAGGAAGGAAGGAAGGAAGGAAGGAAGGGGAGGAAAGCAAGAGGAGGAAGGGAGGGAGGGAGGGAGGAAGGGAAGGGAGAAATCATGGACGCTCCAATACTGCATGTTTTTAAGAAGAGTCTAGACAGTCACTTAACTGAAATGGTATAGGTTCTCCTGCTTCAGCAGGGGGCTGGACTAGAAGACCTCCAAGGTCCCTTCCAGCTCATTGTATTTAATTCTATTCATTTTATTCCTTTTGCCCTCTTATGAGAAAGCCAAACTGGGAGGGAAGGAAGAGGAGGGAGGGAAGGAAGGAAGGAAGGAACGGGAGAATAGCAAGAGGAGGAAGGGAGGGAGAGAGAGGAAAGGGAGGGAGGGAGGAAGGAAGGGAAGGAAGAGGAGGGAGGGAGGGAGGGAGGGAGGGAAGGAAGGAAGGAAGGAAGGAAGGAAGGAAGGAAGGAAGGAAGGAAAATGGGCAATTATACACATATGATGAATTAATAAATAACATGTCAACAAGCAAAGCATATTTTTTAAAAAAAACCTAAAAAAGTGAATCAATTTGGTGCATATGTGAAGGTTCCAGGCTAGAAATGGGGAGTCCTGAGTTCCAATTCCCACCTGAGGCACAAAAGGAGCTGGGTGACTTTGGGCCAGTCTCCACCTCTCACTTCCAGTCTTAGGAAGAAGAAGAAGGGAAGGAAAACTACTTCTGAAAAATCTTGCCAAGAAAACTTTAGGGACCCAAGGCTGACCACAGACAAAAGTATCCAAGAGTTAAAATATTTGCTTTAATCCTCTTTTAGGAACTGGAACATTAAATCACAACAATCCATAACTGATCATACTGGGTTCCACGCAGAAGATAGGATCTAGGCCTGAGGCCAGCCTAAGATCAAAACTATTCAGTAATCCGAAAAGTGCCAATAAATCATTGCCCTTTATTATCTTTTAATTAAACTTACAGTGTCAGAATATGAATTGTAAAGTTGACCTTTGGTTACTGACCCATCTTGTAACGTAACTCTGGCATTTTCACCAAGCAGGCAGGCAGGTGTTTCAAAAACTAGAATATAAAACGAGTCTCTGTATGAATGAGTATTTCAAAAAACCATGTCCTGGTAACCAAAAAAGACCAGCTGCCTGCAATTACTGCAGGTTCGAATCTCGCCAAGGCTCAAGGTTGACTCAGCCTTCCATCCTTTCTAAGGTAGGTAAATTGAGGACCCAGTTTGTGGGGGCAATAAGCTGACTTTGTATAAATATACAAAAAGGATGAAGGCTATTGCTTAGCGCATTGTAAGCCGCCCTGAGTCTCCGGAGAAGGGCGGCATATAAATCAAATTAAAAAAAAAAAAAAGACTTAATGGATTATACTTTCAGCAATGCATGAATGTTAGAGCCTCTGGCAGGTAGACTAGGACAGCTTCCCACAGCTCACAAGGCCCTGGTTTAGCCATCCAGGAAGAAACTGTAATATCAGGTTGGTAGCACAGCGAACACTGGTTCATACAATGGGTTCATGCTGTACATTAAAGATTTCCCCGCACATGGATGCTAGTCATTTTCTGGCTCTAGGGGGCAGTGCTCATCTCCGTTTCAAAGCCAAAGAGCCAGCGCTGTCTGAAGATGTCTCCGTGGTCATGTGACCGGCATGACTAAACACCGAAGGTGCATGAAACACTGTTACCTTCCCACCAAAGGTGGCCCCTATTTTTCTACTTGCATTTTTTACGTGCTTTCGAACTGCTAGGTTGGCAGAAACTGGGACAAGTAATGGGAGCTCACTCTGTTATGCGGTGCTAGGGATTCGAACCGCTGAATTGCCGACCTTCTGATCAACAAACTCGGCATCTTAGCCACTGAGCCACCGTGTCCCTTTGCTGTACATTATAAAGACTCAATTAGCCAATCCTGTTAGTAGTTAGTAGTAGTTGGTCTCTTGGTTTAAATTTTGTCAACAAAGGAGTACAACTAAAGTCTACCCATATCCTCAATTTAATTTCCAAAGAGGTTTTGGGGGAAAATGAGAAAGGGGCCTGGATATGCTTTGCTTTGATTGGAAGAGCAATGATCTTCTTAAATAATGGCCTTAATTCAAATGAAGAGGAAGAGAAAATCTCTTGCCAGATTAAAGAGTATCTTATGAATCAGTTGTTACTGCCATGTCTTCCTTGACAGCCTTTGAAGAACCTCAAGGGTTCAAATATCTGCATCAGCAATTAAAGTTTAGGGCAGAGGTCATCACACTCAGAAACTTTAAGACTGGTGGACTTCAACTCCCAGAATTCCCCAGTCAGCATGAGTCAAAGTCCACCAGTCTGAAAGTTGACAAGTTTGGAGACTCCTAGTTTAAGGATCGGGGAGAACTATAACTTTTGTTTCTTAAGGCTTCTCGTTGGCTATGGAGTGTGGAGATTTCCCTCTGGAATATGTACATCCTTCCCTCTGGAAAGGATCCTTTCCTATGGACATTTAATCTCTAGAAACTGGGCTCTGAATCTCTGGAGACATTGAAATTGACAAGTTACTCTCTGTATATCTATTTATATCTGCTGTATATTAGTTGTAGGCAAAGTTCAGGTAACTTGCTCACACTTTTTCTACAAAGTACATAGTTAAGCAACATACAGTATATTTTTTTACACAACATCTTGGAAACATTCATTTCTTTGAAATAAGGTATTGTAAAGAATTGATTGAATTGAAAAAGTACCCCAAATTTTGTCCCTGTCATATTCATGTTGGAGGAGGAGGAGGAGGAGGAGGAGGAGGAGGAGGAGGAGGAGGAGGAGGAGGAGGAGGAGGAAAAGGAAAAGGAAAAGGAAAAGGAAAAGGAAAAGGAGTCCTTGGAGTAGTATTAAAGGTGCCACACATTCAATTATATGAACAAATTCTTTGGAATGTATTTGTGTTTGAGTATTTGTGTTTGTGTTTGAATCCATTCAACATTTTGCTGGAATTCTATAGTTATTTAACATTTTCCCTGTGAAACAGAACTTATATATAATTAACAGACCAACTCAAAACTTCGATCTGGTTGCATGGCTGAATATGTATTTCTTCTATCTTGTCATAGTTAATTATTAACAAAAATACTAACTTTTAGAGGTCACCAGCCTTATTTGATATATCCCAACTTTCATAACATTTCCTGGATATATGCAGCATTTGGAAAGCAATGAAGATGTTAAACAGAAGGATGGATTCTGTCGAAAGAGAGAAAAGAAATAGACGTCAGTATGTTCTGCGTATATATAATGTCAAATAATTGTCAGAAAACCTTAAACATATGGTAATTTAATACATGACATAAGTTTAGGAAGAACAGTGTAGGTGAGTAAATTAGAATACACCATAGGAAATTTATTAGTCCTCCCCCAAACCACTTTTCAAAGGATATGGCAGATTTGTTAAAATACAGGGGGGGGGAAACAACACCCCAGCTTTAGTTCCTTGAATTTGAGCTTCAAACAAAATAACTTCTCAGTTCTTTGACCTTTGGAAAATGCACAAACATTTCAGTATATTTTAACATTCATATTATCCCAAGACACATTCTAATTAGCAGGAGGTCCAATCCAATTCTGCTTCTCAGACCTTTTGAGCTATAACCACTTGCTAGTTATCTCAACTCAATTACATGAAGCATGAATTAGATTGGAATTCAGCAAATGTTCTTTACAAATTCAGTGCCCTTTGAAAACACTTTATCGTTTACCATTATTTCACATTTCTTAGGAAATGTTGATTGGCGTTTCTAAGACCCAAACACCAAATGGCTGCCGATTTTAGCCTCAACCATGTAAATTTAAAATGTTAGTATTGTAGTAGAATATTGAAGTTGAGCCTTTCATCCTGAAATTCACAAGATAGAAGCACAGCACTCAAATCTAGCCAGGAACACAAGAAACAAAAAATGAAACGAAATAAAAACTCTCTCTTAGAAGTCTCAAAGAAATATGGTGATTTCTCAAAGTTTTGGTGACTTTGATTTTAATGCTCAGGTTTATCTAAGATCCAGTGCTGGGTTTCAAAATTTTTACTACTGGTTCTGTGGGCGTGGCTTGGTGGGCGTGGTGTGGCTTGGTGGGTGTGGCTTGGTGGGCGTGGCAAGGGAAGGATACTGTAAAATCTCCATTCCCTCTCCAATCCAGGGGAAGGTTACTGCAAAATCCCCATTTCCTCCCAATCAGCTGGGACTCAGGAGGCAGAGAATAGATGGGGGCAGGACCAGTCAGAATTTTTACTACCGGTTCTCCGAACTACTCAAAATTTCCACTACCGGTTTTCCAGAACTAATATCCCATTATGTTGTATGGGACCAGACTCCTGGCTGTATAATAGTCTATAGTCTTTTTAAGAAATATGTACAATATTTTGGATTGGTTTTACAACATGATGCCTTGGAAAGGTTACTGCTTTTATCTACAACTTTTTAAAGCAGACAAGGTGTTGTTTTTTTTCCTGGCGTGTTATACAGCAACCTTGTATTGTATAAGTGGCTGTTTTAAAGATGTTTAATATTTCTGGACTGGTAGGATGTTAGCTCCTGAAACAGCCTCTTGTAATTGAATCCAAAGATCCAGCACAGGAGTGTCAAACACAACGCCTGGTCGGATCCAGCCTGCGGGGCCTTCCTGGAAAATGTAAGGGGCCAGCCAGCATCGCTTTGGCCTGGTCTACCCAGTGCGAAGAGGAAACATTGGGCCGGCATGGCTTCAGCCTGGTCTACCCAGTGTGAGGAGGAAACATGTCAGCAGTTTGGGGAGTGGTATCAAGATGGCCACGTCCACCCAGTTGGCCATGCCCGTCGGCCCCTCCAAGGTCAACCATAGCCCTGATGTGGCCCTCAATGAAATTGAATTTGACACCCCTGATCTACTGTAGCATATAGCCTATAACTATTTTTAATATGTCCTGTCAGATATCACCACCATCAACATCCCTTAAATTCAACTCAGTGCCAGGGATGAAATCCAGCAGGTTTTGACAGGTTCTGGAGAACCGGTAGTGGAAATTTTGAGTAGTTCGGAGAACCGGTAGTGGAAATTTTGACTAGTTCAGAGAACCGGCAAATGCCACTTCTGGCTGGCCCCAGAGTGGGGTGGGAATGGAGATTTTGCAGTATCCTTCCCCTGCCACGCCCACCAAGCCACGCCCATAGAACCGGTAGTAAAAAAAAATTGGATTTCACCCCTGCCTCAATTTGACACCCCTGATCTAGCACATAACCTATAATCATTTTTAATATGTCCTGTCAGATATTACTACCATTACCATCCCTTAAATTCAACCCAGTGCTATATAAAATCTGCCAAACCTTAAAGTTAGAAGTTTTTAGCTGATCCAGTATGTCTTACAGGTAGGCCTTGATAAATCCCAAGGACGATTCTACACTTAGGATCTCAAATACTCCTGTAGGAAAAGTTCTTTGGAGAAATGAAACTACAGTCGTCCTGAACATGTGACTGTACATTTACAATGTGATATACGGTTAGGTTCCAGCTCTTCCTGCTAGGAAGCGTGCACCATCCATAGCCAGACTGAATCTATCCGTTAACTTTGAGCATATCTTCAGGGCAACGTAGACAGTCCATTTAAAATAATGTAATGTTGTGGAACTTCCAACAATTGATCGCCTACTGTAGGAAGCAGCAAATTAATGTACCAAAGAGCATACGTGGGAATACTGCCTGATCCTCTTGCACAAAGAGAAGGAGGACTGTAAAGAAAGAAAGAAAAAAAAAACCTTTCTAATTTCCTTAATGGAATTTTCTTTATTGTTCAAGAATATTTAGGTAGGAGCCAGGCTCGCCTTTTCATTAGCACAGTTTTAATTTCCTAAATGGCCATATTGCTCATCTATATGTGGCTAGTAAGAAACATGCCACCCAGAATACGCATTTGAGAAACCATTATAGGAAAGTGGTGATTACTTTAAATGCACATCCAGCACAAAACAGCACAGAGCAGCACCAGCCAAAGGAAGGGAATCAAGGAAAGCTTGACAACAAAGCCCTGTATTAAAATGAGACATTTATCGTCTCTGCCATTGTTCCATACTGACGCGGTTTTTATTTATAACTAGCAAAATCCCGGTCATTATGTAGATAACCCTTTCTACTCAGGAATGGAGACACACAGCATTTATTCGTAAGAATGCTAACAAGCCGCTGAGCTATTTTTACCTCCACAAACTCCATAGAGGTGAAGCCAAAATGTCCTCAGCATCCTGAAGGAACCAACATCAGAGGTGTTTGAAGAGTCTCTACACAAATACAATCTTGCTGACTAATTGAGGAATGTGGTTTTTAAGAACTTATGGAACTACATGTTTCCACAGAGGAGGAAAAAAAGGTTGAATTAGAGATAAGGATAAAATCACCTCAGCTTTTGAACAGATGTAATCATGGGTAGTGTCATGCCCCAGCATATAACTTTTATATACTGTTGTTGCTGTCTAGCCCCATCTACTGGCCAGAGAGACAAATACCAAGTATATTGTTTGAAGCTGACCTAACCCCTTTACCCATCACTCTCAAAACAAGTGCACTCCATTTCCTTTAGTATTTGGAGAAGGCAGAAGCACAAAGAAGAATCCATCTCAATTTGTGGCACGTGGTCATCCAAGGACAAACACATATCCCCCACACACAGCATCACTGGTGAGATTTAAATTGCTTGTATTTATAAATTGTTATGTTCAGCAATAACTCAATACTGTCTATCTTGTATTTGGTTCTCATTGTATCAATGGTGGGTTGCCCCCGATTCGGACCGGTTCACAAGAACCAGTAGTAAAACCAGTGGGACCGCCCACTGACCTGGACATCATCAAAGTTGATCTGCGGATGCACAGAAGAGTGTGCGAGTGAGCGAAGTGAGCATGCGGGCGCGATGCGAACCGGTAGTAAAGGTAAGTAGAATCCATCCCTGCATTGTATGTATCCCTATTTTCCCCAGTTTCACCATATCCTGTTCTTTCAATAAAGCATTCAGATCTATGCCCATGGTCTGTTTTATTGGAGGATAGGTGGGTTTTGCTACATGTTATTACCTACAAAGCCCTCCATGGCCTAGGCTCAGGATATTTGTCGGACCCCCTGCAGCCAGCGACAATTCCCAATCGCCAGGTGCATTCCCACAGACAGGGCCTCCTCAGGGTGCCATCGGCCAGACAGTGTCAGCTGGTGACCCCCAGGGGCAGAGCTTTCTCTGTGGGCACACCCACCCTCTGGAACCAGCTTCCTTTGGAGCTCCGGATGGCCCCTGACCTTCGCTCATTCCGCCGTGATTTGAAGACCTGGTTGTTCCGCAGCCTGTACCGATGGGGGAGTTTTTTAATGAATTTTAAATTGTTTTAAATTGGGATTTTAATTTTATATTGTCTTTAATGAGGAATTGTGCATTTTATCATTGTGAGCCGCCCTGAGTCCTCGGAGATAGGCCGGCATATAAATTGCATTAAATAAATAAATAAATAAATAAATAAATAAATAAATAAATAAATAAATAAATAAATAAATAAATAAATAAATAAATAAATAAATGTCAAGCTGTACGCAGACTGATGTGTCATGAGGACAGAACAGATAGGATGGTGAGCTTTCTACCTGTGTGACTATCGATGTGATTTTGGTTATCTTGTCAGTTTAGAAGTCAAAAGTCAAAAGAAGAAATCCTTTGGGACCAAGCTTTGAGAGAATCCGACCCACTTCGTGCGTCTCAAACCCTGATGCTTGGAATTAGTTCATTGGTTCAAAAAATTAGGCAAGAGAATTAAGGAACAAATCTGAAAACTGGCCGGAATGAAGTTACAGTATGCACAACGAGAAGCCGACTGAAACAGAAGCACTTTTCTTTGCATGAAATGTCTTACTGTGTTCACAGAAGCAGGGCACAAATGACCTTTCAAATTCTCCTTCAGGTTTGTGATCACAGACGCTGAAGGATAACTCATTCAATTTTATTTTATATTTTCCAGGAAAAGGATAAATTCTCAAGAAGAGCTGCCATTTAAGGGTAAGAGAAGCGCACCAGTGAAGCTTCCTTTGGACTGGAGATCCTTGATTATCCTCTTATCAACTATTTAAGAATATACCTGAACTGTGAGAATTTCTTGAAAGTTCTCTTTTTTTCCCTGAAAGAAATTTATAAAGCAAGACGTGTATTTATTAAACGAGGATCAATAATGGTGAAAATGTTTCTTACCCAATACTAGCTGATACTTTGAAGGACAGTATCTAGATACTCAATGGTCTGTGAAAATATCCAAGTTCAAACCACCATTTATCCTTGAAGCTCAATGTATGACTAGAATTAGTTGATAAATTAGGTTTTAGCCTAATTGCACCAGAGTGGTTGTGAGGACAGAATTGTCCCTGTTCCCCCCCCCCCCCAAAAATAATGTGTTTGATATTCAGATCTTCCTACCTTCCTTCCTTCCTTCCTTCCTTCCTTCCTTCCTTCCTTCCTTCCTTCCTTCCTTCCTTCCTTCCTTCCTTCCTTCTTCCATACCTCTCTCCCACTCTCCCATCTTCCTTCCTTCCTTTTTTTGTTCCTTCCTTCAATAAAACAAACATGTTTTGTTAAAAGAAGTTAAAATAATCAATAAAATAATCAATAAAATAAGCCATTTAGCTCCACTGCATATTCCTGGTGATATTAAGAGGCCAAACAAACAAAGCTTTTAAAAAAAGTTTGCCTCTTTTTTTATGCAACATAAAACATGGAAACTTGAATGAGGGAATATTCACTTCCATACTATTCTACAGCATGAAGCTGCTAGGAAGGAGGAGGAGGAGATAAAGACTAAAATGGCAGCAAAGAATCGGTACCACAGAGTGGTTGTGAGGACAGAATTGTCCGCCCCCCCCCCCCAAAAAAATGTATTGAATATTCAGACCTTCCTTCCTTCCTTCCTTCCTCCCTCCCTCCCTCCCTCCCTCCCTCCCTCCCTCCCTCTCTCCCTCCCTTCCTCCCTCCCTCCCTCCCATCTTCCCTCCTTCCCTCCCTTCCATCTTCCTTCCTTCCCTTCTTTCCTGATTTCATCTGATTTATTTTGGTTGAAGAAAAGGAGATAGAGGCAGCAGCTTGACTCTAAAACAAATGGTATCCCATAAAGAGAAAAGTAAAACAATTTATCACACTAAGGGAAGATAACATACTTGTGCCAATGTATATCTATATGTTTGGGTAAGAAAAATAAAAACACAGAACGACGGATCAAGTGCTGTTAGTGTATCTGGCTATATATTTTCCACATATTGATTTGTATAATAATCCAAACCCAGTAATGTGAAGAAACAAACGAGGCACTTAGGAATATTATGGAGACAGATAGTCCTCGAGTTATGACCACAATTGAGCCCAAACTTTATGTTGCTAAGCGAAACATTTGCTAAGTGAGTTTTGCTCCATTTTTTACTTTCCTAGCCACAGTTGTAAAATGATTCACTGCAGTCCTTAAGGTTGTAAGATTGTTGTTAAGTGAATTGTGGCTTCCCCGTTGACTTTGCTTGCCAGAAGTTCACAAAAGGGGATCATGTGATCCTGGGAGGCTGCACCGTCATAAATACGAACCACCTGCGAAGTGTCTGAATTTTGATCGCGTGGCTCTGGGGATGCTGCAACGGTCATGTGAAAAACAGACATAAGTCTGTTAAGTCATAAGTCACTTTTTTCAGTGTCATTGTAACTTTGAATGGTCACTAAATGAACTGTTGTAAGTCGAGGTCTACCTCTGTGGTTAACCTCCCTGCTAACTTCCTAGCCTTTTGAAGGTTGTACAGATAATCCTTGATTTACAGGAGTGCTTTTAATGACCGTTGAAACTTACAACGGCACCGAGAGAGAATGTTTACAAAATGTTTTATAGATGGCACTTAGATCCTAAAAAATCATCATGTATGTACTCAAATTTGCAAGCTAAATGTTGGAGATGTGAATGTAATGATGCAACCTATTATCATATATGGTGGACCTGTAAGAAAATCAAGGCATTTTGGATAAAAATTTGGTGGGTGATGCAGAATATTTTGAAAAGAAGGTTGAAATTTACTCCTCAATTGTTCCTATTGGGTATAACGACGGACTGTACAGTATCAGAGACTAAATTGATTTTGAACTTAATATCAGCAGCTAGGCTGTTGGTAGCTCAATATTGGAAGAAGGACTCTTTGCCTACTATTGAAGAGTGGATATTGAAAGTAACAAACCTAGCAGAAATGGCGAAAATCTCAGCGTACTTGAAGGACCACACGCAAGAAAGATACGTATCGGAATGGAGAAGATGGATTGATTATATTCAAAATAAGTATCAGACAAGAAAATATCAAATAGCTTATGAATGAATGTTAGTATTAGAACTATTAGGTTATCTATAGTGGAGTTAAGGTTTCAGGGGGGGAGTTAGTACTTTGAGGATAAGTAGATTAATCTAGTTTATGATTGATTAAATGAAACACCTTGTATTTTGCTCTGGGAAGTCTGGGGGGGAGGGGGGATGAAGGGGGGGAAAGGGTGGGGGGAACATGGGGGGAAATTTTGTATTTCTTTTTTGTAAAACTTTTCAATAAAAAAAAAAAGAAACTTACAACGGCACTAAGAAAAGTGACTCTTGGTCCATTTTTCACACTTACGACCGTTGCAGGATCCCCATGGTCACATGATCAAAATTCAGAAACAGGATTAGCCCTCAGCCACAATAGGAATTGCCCAACGTCCCTTCATTGCATCACCCTCAGAAACTTCAACCAAACTTAGCTCAGGCCCCATGGGAGTCTGACAACAACTAATAGAATACATATGCTTGCACAGGAACAGGAATCTCAAGTGCAAAGCCCAAAAGAAGGTATAACCCCCCCCCTCAACTCCATGTGGTCAGCTGCACCAGAACGATGGGCTTGGTGGTTCTGCTTCATCATTAAACCATCTTTCCAATCAGCCACCATGTTTCCAGTGTCTTTCTCCCAGCTTGGAACTGAACCAGATGGATATTTCTTCCAACACTCTATCTATCTATCTATCTATCTATCTATCTATCTATCTATCTATCTATCTATCTATCTATCTATCTATCTATCTATCCATCTATCTGAAAGTTTGTTTTGCAAACCACCCATATACTGTAGCTCAGAACCAGATAATAATAGGACAAAGCTGCACGTATTCTCCCTTGACTAATGTAAATCACAATCAAATTAGGATTTAGTAAACAAAATCTGCTATTGCCTTATTAGTCCTTAGCATTCATTTAAGACGTTCGGAAGAAAAATCAGCCAGACAAATCCTTGTTCTTCATGGTTGACGGACATCATGCTTTGTCTCCAAAGTTATAAGTCCGCATTAACAAGAAACACTTCCTTATTGACTGATTGTGAACCAAAGGCAAGGGGGGGAGAGAGAGAGACAGAGAAAGAACATTAATTTTGAGATTGATTTATGTGCATAATGTCATCATGCACTTGTCAACCAAAGTAGTTTAAATTTAAAATCTCCTTAAGAGTAATTGGACGGAAACATCTGTGTCCTCCAGAAGTTATGACAGTATGAAAGTAACTTTCCAAATATGCGTAAGCAAAGATTGTTTCAGAAACAGCTTGCTAATCAGCCACAATATGGTGACCCAGTTCTCTGACAAGCTAGCATCATTAAACATGCTTGTATACAGCATCTGTTTTTTTTAAAAAACAAAAGCAAAAATAAAAGAGGCCCAACATTATTTGAGAGGGAATATGCAAAATAGGATGGAATCAAACATCCTGCACAAAGAGCAGCAATCTGTTATTCCCAGCAGTGAAACAAAGCCTTCCATATCAGCAGAATTAAACATCAGAAAATTCAACATCTTTGATGACTTATTGGACAAATTAGCCCAAACAGAACCAAGTGGATGAGAAAACCTCTAGATTTCTTTGCCGCAACCGACTTTGAATCAGCACAAGAAATCAAGGCCGGTATGATAATGAAGCAAGGAAGATTTTGAAAACAGATTGTACGTGATAGTCCTTGTTCAGACACTGAGATATAATGGAAAACAATGTTTTCCTGGTATACAAACAAGCCTCAGTGTTCCAGTGGTGGGATTCAAATTTGTTTATTACCGGTTCTGTGGGCGTGGCTTGGTGGGTGCGGCATAGCTTGGTGGGCATGGCAGGGGGAGGATCAGTGGTAGGTTCCTCCCGGTTCGGTCCAGTTCGGCCAAGCCAGTAGTGGTGACGATATGACGTCACCGAACCAGTTCTCCCCCCCGCCCTCCCGCCCTCCCACCCCTCCACCCCCCCACGTTATTCTTACCTTTTATTTGGTCCCACCCCCAATCTATTGCTGCCTCCTGAGTCCCAGCTGATGACTAGAGGGAAAAAAACTGTTTAAACTCTTGCTGCTGGGCTTCAAAGGGCCGTCCTACAGCTGATCAGTGTTAAAAGCAAACAAATGAGTCGGGTCGTAAGTGCGAGGACTAGTCGTAAGTGCAAGGACCTTCCAGAAATGACTCTGACCAACTAGCCACGCCCACCTAGTCACATGACCTCCAAGCCACACCCACAAAATAAGCCACGCTCACAGAACCGGTAGTAAAAAAAATTTAGAACCCACCCCTGGGAAGGAGACTGTAAATTCTCCATTTCCTCCCCACTCCAGGGGAAGGTTACTGCAAAATCCCCATTTCCTCCCGATCAGCTGGGACTCGGGAGGCAGAGAATAGATGGGGGCGAGGCCAGTCAGAGATGGTATTTACCAGTTCTCTGAACTACTCAAAATTTCCGCTACCAGTTCTCCAGAACTGGTCAGAACCTGCTGAATACCACCTCTGCAGTGTTCGTATATTCACTGCTTTACTGTTTTCGTCTCCAGTTTTATGTACCAGAATTTTTTTTAAAAAAAACCTTGAAAAATTCGGATATCCTGTGAGAACAAAGCAGAATAAAGCAGATTTCAAAACCTAATTGGTTGGTTTACCTCAGAAAGAATGGCTTAAAGGTAGTGAGATATGGTTTCGCTCGAATTTAATGAAGTGATGGAGCACCTACAACTTCTGAATAGTTTGCCTTCAGAAGTTATGGGTGCTCCATCACTGAAGGCTTTCAAAAAGAGACTGGACAACCATTTGTCTGAGGGTCTCCTGCTCGAACAGGGGGTTGGACTAGAAGATCTCCAAGGTCCCTTCCAATTCCATTATTCTATATTCTATGTTCTAATCGTGAATCCTCAAAATTTGGGAAAGAACCAGATTCAGGATGTGTCTATGAATAATTTTGAGGAGATGTTTTCTACGAAAAGAAAACTTGCACTAGAAATTCACTTTCGAATTCTCTTTATGGGCAAAGCAGATAGTATAGGTTGAGAATCTGCTGGGGCTAAATCACTTTTTCCCAAACTCTGAAAATCCATGTATCCATGAACATTTATTTCTTCAGGTTTCCTGTGTGAGAGAGAGACACAGAGAGAGAGAGAAAGAGAGACAGACAGACAGACAGACAGACAGACTGACAGACAGACACAGAGAGAGACAGAGACAAACAGAGACAGAGACACAGAGAGAGAGGCAGAGAGAGAGAGAGAGAGAGAGAGAGAGAGAGAAGGCTGAGTTAACCCACAGCATCAGTGAACCCATTATAAATAAATAAAAAGCTAAAAAAAAATATGAAAACTTAAGCAAATTGTGCATGTGTTGGAAACTTCCAGAATCTGATCTGTTCTGTCTCTTATTCCATAGCTTCAGGCATATTTAGCTCTCCGACTTAACGGAAGGAGATGGAGTTTATCAGGAAGCTGCCAGTGTGTACACAGTCTTGGGAGACCAAATTATGCCCCTGGATGATGTTAAGATAACTTCTGAACGATCGCAAAGCCAAGAGACTTAGTTGCATGAAACAGAGCATAAATGATGTTTGTTCCCCTGCTTCCTCCGTTGCAGGCCCTGTCTGAGGCCAGCCCTGTTCAAAGTCTCTCTGCGCCATTCTTGTCATCACCTATCACCACACACTGCTACGCAAAGCAACCTTCAACTCGGCACAGGGCAGATTCAGGGATGCTGAATATTCCTTAGACACCTGTTAAGGAGTGGACCTTCCAATGACAGAATTAGCAGGCATACATTTTTACAACGTGGAACCCTGGAATCCAAAGAGCTGGAGTTTTCTTCCTCGAACACAGGGTTGTTGTGTTGTTGTTTTTTTTTTTGAGCTTGTTGCTAAGATGTACGAGCCAAAATATAACACCAAGAAGCTTAATCTCCGACTAACAGCCACTCAGCCAGTTTAAAAACAGAAGGAAAACAAGAAGGATGTGATCTGTTGTATTGGGGTCACTCTCTTGATCGTACTCCTTGACTGTTTCAAGAAAAAGGTTAGACTGGAAGCTGGGAAACAAATATAACTCTCCGTTTCTAATTTTCTTTTTTTTTTCTTTTTTTTTTTTCTTTTTACAGAAAAATCGATAGTTCAGGTTTTCAGCCTATCCTATCTAGGATTCTCTGCTGAAAATAGTTTGTTTTTGGTTTTAAATCAAAAGAGCATGAACCATAAAAGGCAAAATTCGTCTTGCTCCTAAGTTAAAAATATGACACTAATAAACATCAGAATTAGTCATGCCTCTAGTTTTTTATCAATGCTTTTTGGCAGTTCAAAAGGAAATCCTTCGATTTTCCAGCTCTTCTTGCCATTTATCCTGAAATAATTCTTCTCCTCTCTCTCTCTCTCTCTCTCTTTCTCTCTCTCTCTCCCTCCCTCCCTCCCCTCTCTCTCTCTTTCTATCCCACTCTCTCTCTTTCTCCCTCCCTCCTTCTTTCTTTCCCACTCTCTCTCCCACTCCTCTCTCCCCCTCCCTCCCTCTCTCTCTCCCTCCCCTCTCTCTCTGTCTATCCCACTCTCTCTCTCTCTTCCTCCCTCCATCCCTCTTTCTCTCCCATTCTCTCTCTCCCGCCCTCTCTCTCTCATAACTAAGCTAAAATGTCATGCATTTTCAATCAATCAGAATACAGCTGGAAAGGACCTTGAAGGTTTCTAGTCCAACCCCCTGCTCAAGCAGGAGACCATATACCATTTCAGACAAGTGGCTGTCCAGTCTCTTCTTAAAAACCTCCAATGATGAAGCACCTACAACTTCTGAAGGCAAACCGTTCCACTGTTGTTGTTGTTTTTTAATTTGATTTATATGCCACTCTTCTCCGGAGACTCAGGGCGGCTTACAGTGCGTTAAGCAATAGCCTTCATACTTTTGTATACTTATACAAAGTCAGCTTATTGCCCCCACAATCTGGGTCCTCATTTCACCTACCTTAGAAAGGATGGAAGGCTGAGTCAATCTTGAGCCTGGCGAGATTCTATCTTACTTTAATTGCAGATAGCTGGTGTTAAATTACAGTGCTCTGTCTGTTGAGCTATCCAGCTATCCAGTGGTTAATGGTTCCCACTGTTAGGAAGTTTCTCTTGAATTCCAGGTTGCTTATTTCCATTGTGTCTTATTTTGCCTTTTGGTGCTTTGGAAAATAAGTTGACTCCCTCGTCCTTGTGGCAGCCCCTAAAATACTGGAATACTGTTATCATGCCACCCCTAGTCCTTCTTTTCTCTAGATTAGCCATACCCAAATCCTGCAACAGATCTTCATAGGTTTTAATCTCCAAGCTCTTAAACATCTTAGTTGCTCTTCTCTGCGCATTTTCCAACATATTTTTTGTAATGTGGTGACCAAAATTGGATGCAATAAGCCAGGTGTAGTTCTATGACTCCTATTTGTTAGTGTCTCTTAGAATGTTAATTGGGAAATACACCAGATCTATTATACAAGCCAATGTAGGGAGCAAGGTTGAAACACACTGACCAAGACAAATAATGAAGCAAGACCTGTTGCCTAATTGTACCGAGACAAGAACGTGTTTCTTTAGCTGTATCTATAATGCTTTTTGCTTCAAAGACATATTTAACCATAATGATTTCAGGGGTCAACTTCAACATGAGTACACATTAAAGAATAATGTATACTGATAGCTACTGTCTATGAGGTGTTTAATTATCTCATTACGCTCTTTAGCCAGGCTGATGACAGTATTTTGTCTTCAAGAGGTGGAACTTAATTTATGTATTATTATTTTTTTCTTGTATCTGCCTCCAGGATACATATTCCATATTTCCATACAGATTCCATATTTCTCAATATGGAAAGTTACCCTTCTTAGGTATTATGGACTTCGCAGCTTAATAGGTATGACATAAATTTGTAACCACAATTATCATTCCTTCCTTGGGCTAGGATTTTTTTTTTTCCTGAAAACTTTGCAAAAGTGAAGAGTGATTCTGTCTGCCAAAAATGTTTGGCTGATATAAACTGGTTTGTGAAGAAGATTTGAAAGTCTGTAGAGATTCTCAGTCATCCAGGTCATGGTTGTCCCAAAGGTGCTTTTTCAGGAGGCAACTGGATTTTCTTGTTTTTTTTTTTCTTTTGAAGAGTTTCACTTCTCATCCAAGAAGCTTCTTCAACTCTAACAGGATAGCGGGGAGTGGAAGGATTCATATTCCTTGCAGACAGCTGGTGATCTGCATCTTTTTAGAGGGTCATTGAAGCACTTGGAGGTTTATCTGTGTCCTTAGGGTGGCCTGAGTAGGTTCCTGTAGTCTGCAATTTTTCCTCCAGAAATCCATTCCTACTCCCACATCATTCAAAGAGTATTCATCCCAAATTGTATAGCTAAAAGTTCTGTAGAGATTCTCAGTCATCCAGGTCATGGTTGTCCCAAAGGTGCTTTTTCAGGAGGCAATTGGACTTTCTTGGTTTCCTTTCTTTTCAATATGTTTCGCTTCTCGTCGAAAGAAGAAGATGATTTGAATTTCAGAAAAAAAAAAAAAAATAGAATGACTGATGGCTCAAAGTAATGAGGTTCCCTGGATTAAAAAAAAAAAAAAATGAAGGAATCCTTTTCTTCTTAACTGTAAGGATAAAGATAGAATGTAACATGGGGGAAAAAAAAAACAATCTGAAATCATGCTGGATTTAGGTTGCCATATTAAGTAAAATAAAATAAAATAAGGTTCCCTAATTCAGACTCAGCTCCTTGTAGCTCCATGGACACAAAGTATATTAGTTATGGAATATGGAATTGTTTGCCATTCAGTCTTTTGTTTTATTTCTAGTTTAGTCAAGATTAGTCAGGAACATGAGGATTCCGTGTTCAGCTGCTTGCTTCCAACTCAGGACTGTCTATGTAGATTTGTGATACAATAATTATTTAAAGAGCCATGGTGGCGTAGTGGTTAGAGGCTAGAGACTACTGCAGGCTACTTCTGCTGACTGCCAGCTGACTGCAACTTGGCAGTTCGAATCTCACCAGGCTCAAGGTTGACTCAGCTTTCCATCCTTCCGAGGTCTGTAAAATGAGGACCCAGATTGTTGGGGGCAATAGGCTGACTTTGCAAACCGCTTAGAGAGGGCAGTAAAGCACTGTGAAGCAGTATATAAGTCTAAGTGCTATTGCTAAAGTGCTTAAAAATATTTGGCTCTTCTGAATTACCAGTAGAATGTGGTGCTTAGGATATAATATTACTGCAAAATATGTGACTCACCAAACAAATAACATAATTTTCCACCAATGCTTTACATCTTACTCAGAGATGTCCCAAGTGTGCCAGAATTAGTGAACTGTTTTTTATCTTCATGGATAGTTTTTCAGACTTTCAGTACGGCCAATGAACCTCAATTAACTGACTAACCAACCACAGTCAGAGGTCATTGGCAATGTTATGGATCAGTGGGGGTGAAAGGCCCAAAGCTTTTGTCCCTCCTTTTGTTCAATATTTATACTTAACGAGACTAAATTTTGAGGTGTCGTTCTGCAGTTGTGATGTGATGATCGTGATGATGATGATGATGATGATGATGATGATGATGATGATGATACAGCAAAGTTCTGGTGAACGGTAGATGAGACGATGCTTCCATTGGTTGAACACCGACGTCTGTTGGCAGAGTTTAAATAGCTCTGCCATTTGTGGCTCCAAATCCCTTCCCAATCTTTCCTAATTGCCACAGAAAATGAGGTGATCCTCCATAATGAATAACTGTAACGAGGTAGCCAAGTAGACCGCCTCTCCTTCCTTTCCTTGCACCGTTATCAATGTCACCATCGTCTCTCAGCACATCCCGCCTATGATTTCAGCTGTCACGGAATTAAGTGAAATCCATCGAGCAACATCTGGCTCCTTGTGAAAAAAAAGAAAAGAGACAAATACTTCCATCAGCTCGCCTCGCCTCCGTCAGTCTCAGTCTAATTATGATGTAACAGAGGACATTAGCATGTGGTGGACTTGGTGATTAACCTCGGGCAGCTGAAAAAGTGGTCTGTAGAGATGAAGGAAGCATTTAGATCTGCTCAATCAATTAGAAATTCTGCCTCTCTACTAGCTCTCCCCTCCTACAAGGAGTCACTTAAATTTCAGCAATGACCTTGCGATTGGTAACAGTAAGTTACGCTTGAACCCAGTTAGAAAGTCAGACACTTCATAGCCCTTTCCAAAGATTTAAATGCTTCTCACCCACCCACCCCAAATCTATTTTGCATTAGCTCCCTATTTTTCTAGCACAGCAGTATCAAGGACTGAACTAAAACTCTGTGGGATTCCATGTTTCTGTTTCGTGGATGTAAGTAGATCTGAAAAGGATATTAGGATGGTGATAACAGATGCAATTCTAGGCCTGAAAGCTATGCAGTCACAACCTTCATGGGACTTCTTGGACCCAATAAAAAGGTGCCATGGTGGGAAAAAAAAGAAGTTTGTAGTCCCTTACCTAATCTAAAGGCAATATAGATATATCTATCTATCTATCTATCTATCTATCATCATCTATCTATCATTTATCTATCTATACATCTATCTATCTATCTATCTATCTATCTATCTATCTATCTATCTATCATCTATCTATCTATCTATCTATCTATCTATCTATCATCTATCTATCTATCTATCATCATCTATCTATCTATCTATCTATCTATCTATCTATCTATCATCTATCTATCTATCTATCATCATCTATCTATCATTTATCTATCTATACATCTATCTATCTATCTATCTATCTATCATCATCTATCTATCTATCTATCTATCTATCTATCTATCTATCTATCAATCATCATCATCTATCTATCATTTATCTATCTATCTATCTATCTATCATCATCTATCTATCATTTATCTATCTATCTATCTATCTATCTATCTATCTATCTATCTATCTATCTATCTATCTATCTATCTATCTATCTATCTATCTATCTATCTATCTATCTATCTATCTATCCTGTCAACCCTGAAGCTGGCCTGGCCGAAACCATCTTGGAGCTTCAGTGCTGCCACACTGGAGCTGAGGGATAGGGAGGGGAGATTAGAGATAGTAAAATAAAATACTTTCTCTTGATAACCAAGGACATTTTCACACCTGGGCAGAGGGAGGAGGAGTGATATCACCAGGCCATCAGACAGTGCTTTGATTGGACCATGTGACTGATTGCTTGGGGTTGAGGGAAAACATTTCTCTTTTAATTTAGGTGAAAACCATGGGAACCTTCAGAGTTGGTTTTCACCAGATTGGTGCCAATATGATATATCCAATAAAGCTATTCTTTGAGGAATTCATCTGCCTCAGAGTTTTGCTTGATATGGATCTATTATTTGGAACACTGACATATACTATATACTATTATAGTAACACACACAAATATATTTTAAAAATGTTTTCTTTTTTTTATCTACCCATTCATGAATCCACACAAACTGTATTCGCACTCTGCTAATATTTCTAAACTTACCATATTTTTCGGAGTATAAGACACACTGGAGTATAAGATGCAGCTTAGTTTCTGAGGAGGGAAATAGTAAAAAAAAATAATAAGCTGCCTACCAGGTATTCATCTGGCTAGCATTCTTAGTCTGGTCAGCTTCAGTACATTAGTTCACTGGTTTTTATCCCCTGCTTGGGGATAAAAAACAGCTTCTAAAGCACAACTGATCTTTGGAGAGAGAAGCAATGAGAAAAGCAGGCAAACCACGGAGATCGCTTCACTCGCTAGTGCCTCCTTAGGGCTGAAAAAAAACATCACAGCTGAGAGTCGGAGGAAGCAGGCAAAACGCTTCACTGCTAGCACCTCATTAGGGCTGGAAAAAAAAGCTTCAAAAAAGCTACATTTGGAGTATAAGACGCACCCAAATTTTCAGCCTCTTTTAGGAGGGAAAAAAATGTGTCTTATACTCTGAAAAATACGGTACATAATGTGTGATTTTTTTTTACATGTATTTGAATATGTTTTTCAAATGACAGTCTTAATGCACCTTAAATTAACCTTCAAGCAGATTCTAGGTTATTTCTCACATTTAACTCAGGGTCTTTGGGTGGGTCTGCTGTGAAAATAATCCAACAATTGACCAAAGCACCTTTTTTCTTTTTTTTAAGCCTGTATTAAAGCCTGTTGGAAATGAGTTAAGAAGATCAGTATCTTGTCAACGTATTTGGACAAAGGCTTTGTTGTCTAATACCTTTCCCCTGTAAACATATAAATACACTAAATCCTATATATTAAAACAAGCATATCAGTAGTGGGTTTCAAATTTGGCCGCTATGGTGCGTTTGTGGGTGCATGTGTGCTTGCACTTGTGCGTGACACTTCTGCACTTGCGTGTGACATTTATGCGCATGCACAGAGACGTCCAGGTGGGCGGAGCCTCCCACCACCGCCGCTACCAGTTCGCCCGATCCGGAGCAAACCGACAGCAACTCACCACTGAAGCATATACATACTGCATACACATCTAGAAGCTAGAAAGATTTCTAAGCAGCAAGACCCAAGTGTGCATATTAATCATTTCGACGGGATAATTTCACCTAGGGGGGATGAGAACAATAAGTCAACACATATCCTTCTTATTGGGCTACTTCAGTAAATGGACTTTTCTTGACCATCTCTACATTTCACTAATCCAGACTGAAAGCAGAGATTCCCACAATAATCATCACCAAGAGAGGTGGAGTGTAAGGGCGATGTACATTTTTCCTTTTCCTAATCTTTTAGGTTTCATGGCACCCTTTCTCCAAGAACCTTCACAATAATCCAGTGATGAAAATCAGATTCAGATGAGCTCCCTCTGCATGCTCCCAATCTGCAATTAACAATTTTGAGATGTTAATGTTCAACTATTCATTCATTCATTCATTCATTCATTCATTCATTCATTCATTCATTCATTTATTCATGGTGCCTTGAAGTCAGTCTTGACTCTTAAAACTGCCTGGATTATTTATTTATTTATTTATTTATTTATTTATTTATTTATTTATTTATTTATTTATTTATTTATTTATTTATTTTTCATATTTGTATACCGCCCTACTCCCGAAGGACTCAGGGCGGTGAACAGCCATAATAAATACAAATACATATAGAAGTTAAAAACTATTAAGAAATAGATTAAGTAATTTAGGCTCAAAGATTAAAAACATCCAAATTTATCTAAAGAGGTTTAAAACCCAATTTAAAAGCCAGTTTAAAAGCCAATTAAAAAGGGAGAGTTAGGCCAGACCAGCTTGTTGGAATAGAAATGTTTTCAGGGCACGGCAGAATATGCGTAAGTCTTGGATGTTTTGTAACTCCGGGGGAAGCCCGTTCCAGATGGTAGGTGCCCCACAGAAAAGGCTCTCCTCCTGGGGGCCGTCAGTCGACATTGTTTGGCCGACGGCACCCTGAGGAGTCCCTCTCTATGGGAGCGAACTGGTCGGTGAGAGGCTATTGGTGGCAGGAGGCGGTCTCGTAAGTACCCTGGTCCTGAGCCATGGAGCGCTCTAAAGATAGTAACCAAAACCTTGAAGCGCACCCGGAAGACCACTGGGAGCCAACTCGCACAGGAGGGGGGTTACATGAGAGTGCCACATTGCTCCCATTACCACCCGCGCGGCCGCATTCTGGACCAGTTGGAGCCTTCGGGTGCTTCTCAAGGGGAGCCCCATATAGAGGTTTATATTTATATAAACCCATTATATTTCTCCAATAAGTAAGCAGGAAAATTGTGATGATGACGATGATGATGATGATGATGATGATGAACGCCTTCAAATCAGTCTTAATTTGAAATGGCTTTATGGTCAGGTTCCTGTGGTATTCTTGACAAAGTTTTTTGGAAGTAATTTGCCATTCTCAGGTTCTTAGGGTTAGGAAGTAATTGATCCAAGGTCAGCCTCCTCCTCCTCCTCCTCCTCCTCCTCCTCCTCCTCCTCCTCCTCCTTCTTCTTCTTCTTCTTCTTCTTCTTCTTCTTCTTCTTCTTCTTCTTCTTCTTCTTCTTCTTCTTTTTCTCCTCCTTCTCCTTCTCCTTCTTCTCCTCCTCCTCCTCCCCCTCCTCCTCCATCATCATCAACAACATCATTGTCATCATCATTGTCATTGTCACTGTCATCATCCTACATGGAACATGACCATGGTACACATTTTCCCTCTTTACAAATCAGAGAAATATTTATAATAACGAAGTTTGCTAAATCCTTAAAATCTGTAGGAAAATACATTCCTACTCATAGCTGATTTGTTTGTTTGTTTTTTTGATACTGTGAATCAACCCAGAAATTTGATTCAGGAATTTTAATCATAGGATTGACTAGAATCAACTCTCTAAGCCAAACATTTGCACTACCTGAGCACTCATTGAAACAATCACTTCTAAACAACTGACTCACAAGCTAGAACTTAAACAGAGATAAACATTGTCTTTCCGCATAAATACTTTCTTATGGGGAGAAGGCTGAAGCTGGCACCCCAAGTACATTAGAAATTGTGAATGGGTGGGCAGCGTTCCTAGATCAAGGTGGTGAGATAAAAAAGATTACAGTCTCCAAAGGCTTCTCCCCTACTTGCTACAGAATCTACAACTAAGTCTGCATTCTTGAAACCAGCACATGTAACAGAGCAGCTGAATTTTCTCTCTTTGATCATATCTAGTTTATTGACGCTTGTCTTGAGGCTTACAAAATGGTGCTGCATTTATGTGTCATAATTATTATGTGAACCATATCACAGAAGAAAGTAACTCAAACCCTACGTGGAACTTCACCAGCTGTTGCTTATGGTTAAAATATAGTGAATGTCACAAATTCAGATCCAAAGTACACCCTATGTCTTCCCAAGTTCCAGAACAAAACAGAACAGAATAACAGAGTTGGAAGAGACTTGGAGGTCTTCTAGTCTAACCCCCTGCTCAAGCAGGAGACACAATCACAACTTCTGAAGGCAAGCTGTTCCACTGGTTACTTGTTCTCACTGCCAGGAAATTTCTTCTTAGTTCTAGGTTCCTTCTCTCCTTGATTAGTTTCCATTCATTGTTTCTTGTCTTCAGGTGCTTTGGAAAATAGGTTGACCCCTTCTTCTTTGTGGCAATCCTTCAGATATTGGAACACTGCTATCATGTCTCCCCTGGTCCAAGAGTAGACTAAACTAAACTAGACATACCCAATTCCAGCAACCATTTTTTATATATTTTAGCCTCCAGCCCCCCCCCCTTTTTTTTTTAAATTTGATTTATATGCCGCCCTTCTCCGGAGACTCAGGGCGGCTTACAATGTGCTCAGCAATAGCCTTCATCCTTTTGTATATTTATACAAAGTCAGCTTATTGCCCCCACAAACTGGGTCCTCAATTTACCTACCTTAGAAAGGATGGAAGGCTGAGTCAACCTTGAGCCTTGGCGAGATTTGAACCTGCAGTAATTGCAGGCAGCTGGTCTTAATAACCAGATTAATAACAGGGTGCCTTAGACCACTGTACTACCAAGGCTCTTGTTGCTATTCTCTGCACATTTTCCAGAGTCTCTACTTTTTTTTATATAATATGGTGACCAAAACCGAATGCAGTATTTTAGATACATTTAGTGTTTGTGATGATACTTCTACATTTTCAACTAAAGACACTAACAAATCTTCATCATCGTCCTCATTTTACCAACCTCAATAGGATGAGTCAACCTTGACCTGGTGAGAATCGAACTGCTGAACTGCTGGCAGTCGCAGCCAGCAGAATTAACTGCAGGACTGCATTCTAATTTAACCACTGCGCCAGCACGGCTCGTAATCCTTTGCTCTTCAAGAAGGTTAATCTTCCAACCACAAACTGTCAGATATTTGCAGAATTACTGAATGCGGCTGTTAGCTGATGCGATTAGAAATGGCGCTCAGCTCACCATGAAACTAGAGTATTGAAACCATTAAGTCTTCATTCATTTGGGATAGTCATGAGTTTCTAAACAGCCTGTATATGACAAATGGCCACATAATTCCACCCAGACTATTAGCTGGTTGACTTTCAAGCAAATATTTATTCAAACAATCTGAACAAGGCGATCTTGTTGTGCAATTTGTTTTTCTGCCAATGCAGAAATCTCCTACCCACATTCCAATATCCAGGTGCCAAATACAACATTAGCAATCATATTATGATTTGTCCAGGGAGAATATAGCCATTTCTAGAGACTTGGATGCAATTACAGTTTGCATCAACTCCCAGTGAAGTCAATTAGCCTTTAATTAGCAACTAAACCTGTTAGCTGGGAATCACTATTATTTATTTAATATCATAAACAAAAATGCTTGGTTGTTTATAGACAACTGCAGTGCTAAAAAGCCCACCCCATAAAGTTTACATTAAATATATATGTATATATTCCGTGGCTCTTATTGTCTCATTCAGCAGAATTCTCCAGAAAAAAGGCTATTCCAGCTTAGTTTCTGTTTGCTACTGAGCTCTGTCTAAGTTACAGAAGAAGCAAGAATCATGGAACCTGGCCAAGATATCAGTTGGGGACAGGATACACCTACTGTATTTTTTGGAGTATAAGATGCACCTTTTTCCCCCCAAAAAGAGGGTGAAAATCTGGGTGCATCTTTTACTCCGAATGTAGCCCCGCCCAGCCTCGCAAATGGAGATTTCAGAGGCTGAAAAAAGCCTCTGAAAAAGAGTTTCAGAAAAAGGGCTCCAAAACGGAGCTTCGGAAAAAAAGCCTCCGAAACGGAGCTTCAGAAAAAAAGCCTCTTAAATGAAGCTTCAGAAAAATAGTCTCTGAAACAGAGGATTCAGAGGCTGAAAAAGCAAGGCGCAGAGCTCACAACCAATGAACTTGTTGCTAAAATTCACCTCTGGGAATAGCTGATTGGGGGTATTCCAGGAGGCCGATCCACCCACCAATCAGCTTTTTTCTTATTTTCCTCCCCAAAAGCTCAGGTGCATCTTATACTCTGGTGCGTTTTATAGTCAGAAAAATATGGTAGGTAGTTAGAAATAGAGGCAAAAATCCAAGCAAGAGCTTGAAGATCAGGGCATTATATTATCATGGTTGCCTCAATTGCAAATACAATCTGGATACGATAAAGACATGAAAAAGTATGGCTTTTACAAAGGACCAACAGTCTTTGATCAGATATTGTTGAACTCTGATGAAAACTTAATTAAGAAAATATATATTTTTTTGCTAAACTGGATAATGGAGGACGAACAAGTTAAAGATGCAATGACACAGCGGGAAAAAAACTTTGTTTATAATATAGAATTAGAGAAATGGCAAAACCTACAGGAAAGGAACTGTAAATTGACAATAGCAACTTCTTATAAAGAAAAAGTATATAAAATGTTTTATAGATGGCACTTACCACCTGCTAGGTTAGCTAAAATGTTTAAAAATATGTCTAGCAAATGTTGGAAATGTAATCAAAAAATGGGCACATATTATCACATGTGGTGGACTTGTGTTAAAGCAAAAAAAATAATAATAATTGGGTAAAAATACATAAGTGGTTAGAAAAGATGATAAGAAAACGTGCAGATTTTAAACCCGAACTGTTTTCATTAAGTATAACATCAGAAAAACTTGATAAGCAAAGTATCTATTTAATATTGCATGTCTTAACAGCAGCAGGGATTATATTTTCACAATATTGGAAAAACAAAGAAACACCACGAGATGAAGAGATAATTAGGAAGATACTAGATTGTGCAGAAATGGTCAGACTTATGCTGAAGATTAAACAGAAAGAAGACACAGAATATTATCAAACATAGAATAGAATAGAATAGAATAGAACAGAATAGAATAGAATAGAATAGAATGGAATGGAATGGAATGGAATGGAATGGAATGGAATAGAATAGAATAGAATAGAATAGAATAGAATAGAATAGAATAGAATAGAATAGAATAGAATTCCTTATTGGTCAAGTGTGATCGGACTCACAAGGAATTTGTCTTGGTGCATACACTCTCAGAGTTCATAAAAGAAAAGATGCATTCATCAAGAATCATAAGGTATGCGCAGTATGCATCAAAAGGAGGCTTCGGAAGGTAAATAGAGCAGCAAGGGGGGGATCAGCTGTGCCGCGCGATTTAGAGTCACTAGAAAGCAGGATTTCCTGCTTTCTAGTAATTTTAAATCATGCGGCACAGCTGATCATCGGAAATACCGGTTCGGAGGAACCAGTATTTTTTTTTAGTACCGGTTCACCCGAACCGGTGCGAACCGGTAGCTTTCACCACTGCTGTAAATGTTCCTCTAGAAATTGAGTTATGTTGAGGAAGTAAAGAAAATTGCAGTTTTGACATTGCATGTAAATATTAACCCAGAATGGTGCAGGCCTAGAGGTGGAGCTCTCGCCTCACAATCAGGAGGCTGTGAGTTCAATCCTAGATAGCGGCAGATATTTTTCTCTCTCTGGGCACAATGAGTTATTATCTGCTGTGAACTTTGCATTGGTGACAGGAAGGGCATCCGGCCATTAAACACTCAGCTCCATTCAGTTGCCCAGACTTCACCCCGATGTAAGGGATTAACCCAGGGACAATTAGGCATTTAAATTGAGTTTTGTGTATATGTTTTTCTGATGGTTTTCACCTAAGAGGCTTCTGAAATATGTTTCTGCTTTTGGTGAAAGAAGAACAGTGAAGAGCACTGAGGAGTGAAATGTATCAAGTGAAAGAAATATCAAAAAGTTATATAACACTTTTATCAAAACGTATAGACCAAATTAGAATATCCATCATGGTTAAGTCAACTCAGAAAAAAAAAAAGACTAACTTCTTCATTATGTTATTTTCTCCTACTTAAATAAACACAAATGGGTCTGAGAAGTTCTAGATAATTCTGTCATTTTCAGTGCCCCTCTGATTCCTCAGATATTTATATCTTCACAACTTGTCCTCTCTATCGGTCCTGTTTAATGCAGAATATTATTGTGTCTCCAGTTTCCAACCATTGTTATAAAGCTTTCAGAAAGAGCGTTTTGTGACTTATACTTCTTTACGATTGTAACTAAAATTTCAGACAAAATAGAGCCACCCAATTCGTGAACAATTGAGAAGAGTTGTAAACTTTGATTGTTCTGTAAATAATTCATGATCTTCCATCATACCACTGAAAAATTCCTTTTTTTTTTTTTTCCAATTCATCACTTTGGCTATAGATATGCCAAGAATGGATACAGAACAGGGAATGGTTTTACCTCAAATTAATACGTATTTGATATGTTCACATGTTAAAATCCACATGTTCTGTACATGTCTTTTGTTGCAAACGTGGAGAAAGAATATTAATATTTGCTTTTGTAAACACACACACAAACACTACACACACATGCGCACAAACATACACTTATCTGTAAATAATAATAATTATTCAGGATATCAGTACCAAAAGTCTTGTTCTTATTTTTCAGAAGATTACTGTATGTTACAGATTTGGGGATGCATCCCTCCATCTGGGAACATTTTGCAAATTTTATCCACTTCTATTAAAAAGACAGAAAGTTATTACCTTTCACAGATTTCCACATTAGCCTACAACATACATAAGGCTTTTCACTTTCCAGATCTAATTTGGATTTAAGCCCTGACTCAACATTCATTGAGTGAATGAACCATTGAACCAAATGCACCAAAACAAGATCTGAACTGAGTCTTTTGGTCACTAGTTCTAAGGGTGACACTGTTTAAATGCATTGTTTTAAATTTCAAAGGGATAGTTGCTTTATTGACCCTCAGATGGTGAACGTCTTTAGCTTACAAAAAGAATTGTTTTTAAGTATAGTATCTCATAGGCACGCGGTGGCTCAGTGGCTAAGATGCTGAGTTTGTCGATCGAAAGGTCGGCAGTTCGAATCCCTAGTGTCGCGTAACAGAGTGAGCTCCCGTTACTTGTCCCAGCTTCTGCCAACCTAGCAGTTCGAAAGCACGTAAAAAATGCAAGTAGAAAAAATAGGGACCACCTTTGGTGGGAAGGTAACAGCATTCTGCGCACCTTTGGCATTTAGTCATGCCGGCCACATGACCACGGAGACGTCTTCGGACAGCGTTGGCTCTTCGGCTTTTGAAACAGAGATGAGCACTGCCCTAGAGTTGGGAACAACTAGCACATATGGCCACATGACCACGGAGACGTCTTCGGACAGCGTTGGCTCTTCGGCTTTGAAACAGAGATGAGCACTGCCCCCTAGAGTTGGGAACAACTAGCACATATGTGCAAGGGGATCCTTTACTTTTACCTATAGTATCTTAACAACACTTACTGTAATCATTGTGTAACTTGAATGAAACAAACTTACACACAGGTACTCTTCCTGCATGTTGAATAAAAGAAGAATTCCCATTCTACATACAGTTGTAGACATCTTCCTAAAATCATAGATTTGGAACTGAGCCTCAGACAGTATCTAGTCTAACCTCCAGCTCAGTGCAGGAACCCACTGAAGCATTGCTGACAGTTGGCATACAACTTCTGTTTGAAGACTTTAAGGATAACTCACCTCTTCATGTGGCAGCCTACCCACAGATTGACAGGTTGTATTATCAAGAAGTCCTTCTTGACATTTATCTCAGTTTATTTTGGTATAGATTTCATCCATTGGTTCTGCATTCTGGGACCATAGTGGATAAAGTCTACATCTTCTGTCTATCAACATTTCAGATATTTGAAGACTGTACTCATAGCTTCTCTCAGGCATCTCTTCTGTATAGTAAAAATACCCACACCTGTAGCAGGTTTTTTGTAAGGTTTGGATTCCAGATAACTACACCTTGTGGTAGCCTTCCTTTGCACTTACTCTGATTTACCTATGTCCTTTCTGAATAGCTGACTCCTTTCAAAAGCTGAAATGATTACATGAAGGTCTACATGCCCCTTTTCCTAAAAATATAGTTCTGCTCTCCCCAGATTGAAGTGATATAAATGCCTTTGGAAAGAAAGATATAAAAACAGGTATGGAGGCTGAAACATGTGAAGAACGGTTTCAGGAACTGGGCATGGCTAGTCTAGTGAAGAGAAGGACCAGGAGAGACATGATAGCAGTGTTCCAATATTGGAGGGCCTGCCACAGAGAGGAAGGGGGTCAACCTATTTTCCAAAGCACCTGAAGGCCACACAAGGAATAATGGATGGAAACGAATCAAAGAGAGATTCAACCTAGAAATAAGGAGAAATTTGCTGACAGTGAGAACGCTCAATCAATGGAACAGCTTGCATTCAGAAGTTGTGGGAGCTTCACCACTGGAAGCTTTCATGAAGAGACTGGACTGTCATCTGTCAGAAATGGTGTAGGGTCTCCTGCTTGGATGGGGGGGGGGGGTTGAACTAGATGACCTACAAAGCCCCTTCCAACTCAAGTTGTCTGTTATATTCTATCAATATATTCCAGAGAAAGGAACTGTAAGAATGGATGGAAACATCAAATAGTCATTACCCAAGCTTTAGAGATTGAAACCCAGTTTGGTGTCATGGTTAAGGCATCAGGTTATAAACCAGAGTTTGGGAATTCTAGTCCTACCTAGTCATGCAGCCAACTAGGTGATATTGAGCCTATCACCTTTTCTAAGCCCTAGAAAGAAAGCAATGGCAAGCAACTTCAGAAATATTGCCAAGAAAACTGTCTAGGCAGTCCCCAGGAGTCAACATTAAGTCAGAGACACACATACCAAAAAAAAGTTTCGAGATCAATATGTTCATTTTTCTTTTACACGTTGAATGATTATTTTAATCCCTAGGGCCTAGGAGATCAGAACAATCTGTCCTCTCTACACTAAAAAGCTACTGCAATTGCACAGTTATACTTTCCCAATTAGTTTAATTTAAAATACTTTTATGGGGAGGGGGGTCTTATATATGTTTGCTAGAAGATTTGAGTGTTTTTTTTTTTTAATGAAATGGGTACAGATCAAAATCTCTTCTGTTCCTCATTTGCTATTCCTCTCCTTCTATCAAAGCCAAAGTGCCACAAAAAAACAGGAGACCAAAAAACAACAACACATCAAGGATTCTGGAAGATTTTCCATTGATCTATTTACCTTTGCTTTGCCTTTCTCCAAGCATTCTGGGCTACAAAAGACCCGGAAGATAATCATCCATCACCCTATCAAATCAGCCTTCAGGGGTTTTGAAGAAAGTGATGGATCCATGGAATGCGCTTGGGTATAGCTAGAAAGTTCTGAGATGAGCAGACAGAAATTAACACCTTTCTCCATGCCTTGCCTGGCTATATCTCAAACCACTTCACCAGGTGAAATTTCTCTCTGATTTTGTTCTTTTCTCTTATTCATGTCTCAACTAGGTCATCTGTTACTCAATGTGTCTCGTTTTAGCTCATGTGTCTTATTCTATGACTCTTATTCCATGTCAAAAAAAGATGCTGCCGTGCAATTGAATAAACAGATACTTATAGTGATCTATCTCCTTGGTAAAATCCTCTGCATTCTACATTGTGAATGCAGGTTGGGCAGGAATGAAAGTGTCAGCTTTGGAAGCCATATTAGGCTGGAAGCTTCCATGCTGCCACCTTCTCATGGGTGGGAAAGTAGGAGGGGGGATTTAGCAGAGGAGTTGTCTGTAGACATAATAGCATTCTTCCTGTCGGTCAAGGTCAGGCCAATCCTGCATCTGGAGAAGGAGTAGTCGGAGTGAAGTCTCGAGACGGGATGGATGGTGATTGGAGCATGTGATCGTCTGAGGACTGAGGAGATGGTTTTGGGGGTTTTGATTTACTGAGGGAAAACCCTGTCCTCTCAGATTCAGGTTTTCCCAGATGTGCCAGTTTACCTATTCTAGTAAATGGAACTTTGAAAAATGATTGCTTCCGAGTCTTTACTTGGAGTTGGGGGTTTTCTGGAACGCTGTCAGAAAGGGTCAGACAACCAACCAACTAACTAAGCAGAGATATTGTATACTTCCTTATAATAATGATACCACATACAACACTATAAACAGTGATTGTTCAGAGCAGGGGTGGGATTCCCATAATTTACCAACCGGTTTGCCCAACACCGAAAATATGAGCTTGCACGTGCTACCTCCACGCATGTGCACATTTCTATGCATGCACTTTTCTTGAACATGTGGCTTCCACGCATACACACGGCTTGAAAATGTGGCTAAATAGAACCACAAAGCACTGGAGTGGGGCCCACCCATGGGTCACTACTACCGGTTTGCCTGAACCAATCCGAACCGGCTGAATACCACCTCTGGTTCAGAGGCAGTAAGAGCAGACTTTAGCATTGCCATATTTCTTCCTTTCATATTCAGCTGTTTTTGAAAACAGTTCTTCCATTTTTGGATCTAGAAAATGCATGAAGTTCTTATTTATTTGTTCATTTGGTTTAAAGAGGGGCTTTTTAATTTCTTCTGTAATAGCTAAAGTCAGTAAGTACAAAGAAAGGGCTGTGTTTGTCTTGACAGTTCTCGTAGCTCTTAAGAAGCATGTCAGGAAAGAGTAAAAATAAAAATTGGCATCTTTAATTCAGGCTTATAAACTCGGTTGAATATTCAGAGTTTCCATCTTGGGTCTTTTAAGTGCTCAGCACTCAAGGCTCTCTGCCTGGAGGGATGAATTTGTCAGTTTTCATTTCCTACCGCACTCAATTAAAAAGAAAAAAAAAATCAAGCTCTTTCCCATGCAAACCAACTTCTTCCTCACCTCTGGAAGAAAAGAAAGCACAAGCACAGCTTTGGGCTGACTGAGACTAGACCAGAGTTTCTAAACCTTGGCAACTTTGAGATATATGAACTTCAACACCCAGAATTCCCCAGCCAGCAAGGCTGGCTCCAAGAAATCTACCAAGACTGGGGAATTCTAGGAGTTGAAGGCCACATGTCTTAAAGTTACCAAGAATGAGAAACAGTGTTGGAAGAAAGGTCCATCTGGGTTCAGTTCCAAGTGAGAAGAAAGACACTGGAAACATGGAGACTGTTTGGAAAGATGGTTTAATGGTGGACAGGACCAGTTTGAAGTCCTGGGTAGCTGACCACATGGAGTGGAGAGTGAGATATATTTATACCCTCTCTTGGGCTTTGAACTTGCTTCCTGTTCCTGTGAAAAAAAATGTATTCTGATTGGTTGTCAGACTCCCATGAGACCATGCAGGGGCAACTTTGTAGGTTGTCTTGAGTCCCAAGCCTTGGTTGAATCCCGCTGGGTGATGTAATCTTCCCAGGTGCCATGTGGTGAGATGGATAGAGGGCTAATCCTATTATGTCATGATGGTAAAGGTCTTTTGTGTTGTAGATGAACTGGCCCAGTCTTTTGTCCTGTAAATACGGTGGCCTAGTCTTTCTGGGGCTATTAACAAAAATGGGAGCTGCTTTCCAAGAGCATGTATCTCCTTTTCTCATCCAGGGAGGTATAATATTCTGCCTTTTTAATATTTCCTAGAATATTTCATTCTTCTAGGAGAGGGGTGAGTGCTAACTTCCTACAATAGGGCTACACCTTAAGATGTTGAAGAGAATATTATCTATTTTTTCATGGATTGTCAGGCTGGGCTTCTCCTTTAGCTTGATTTTTTTTCAAGAACTACAGTCTCTTTAAATGGGGAACAACATACTTCTAGTAAACCAAACATAGATAATCCATGCCTTGGTGGTGCAGAGGTTAGAATGCAATATTTCAGGCAAACTTTGCCCACAGCCTGGAATTTGATCCTGACTGGGCTCAGTTTTCTATTCTTCCAAGGTCAATAAATGTCAAGGTCAGTAAAATGAGGACCCCAATTGTTAGGGCAATGTGCACATAATTCTTCTACATTGTAAACCACCCAGATAATCCCGTAATGTGCTAATGCTGTAAGGTACATAAATCTAAATGCTATTGCTACTTCTACTGTATATCCTATTGGTCTCCCCTCGTGGCATTCCCTTTGAAACCAAAACAACATACATATATCCACAGAATGATTACCATCTCTCCCAGGACTCAGCTGGTTCCTGAAAAAGCTGTTCAGCCTAGCTGATTCTAAAGCTCATATTTTAGGTTGGCGAGATCTACATCAGCTTTTCACTAAAAAAAAAACTATCCTTGGAAACAAATGGGTGAAAATTAACAACACAAAAAACCAGAAGTTATTTGCAACTTGTTTCATCCCCAGGACATCCAATTTTGGAACGAGCAGATTTAGAGCAGTAGAGCTATTTCCCTAGAAAGGATGGCCTCTTTTCTCAGAATACTTCTTCATTTGCCACTGGCTCTTCCAACTTTTTCTAAACCCTCCCAGATGAAAGTCTCAATAGGTTAGGATTTAGTTGTCAATCTCAGCTTTAAACAGACGCCTTCCGGTTGAGTTCTAATTCCATGGAAAAGTCCATGTAAATTTCTGGCCAACAATGCCAAAATAGTTCATTGTTTCTCTTCAAAGAGCTCATAGCCCTGAAATCCCATAAAAATATCCCCTTTTAAGTATTAAGCTAAATCCTATGTGGCTTTGAAGCCCTACAAAACCAGTTTGGTGTTGCTTCCTGCTTGGGACAAGTATGGCTATTCACCTATTGGGATAAATTGAAAGGAGGGATATATTTTCATATTCACCAGTAATGTCAGTGGAGATCCTTACTCATCCAGGTCATGATTATCTCAAAGGTGATGATCTGTCCCCATCCACACACACACACAAACATAGCCAGCCGAGGGTTAAGGAAGCACTTTGGCACACACCCAGGTCTTTATCTCCAACTTGGCAGCGATTTACACACCGTCTGCCAAGTGCATTTATTTCCACAAAACAGAAAGATAAGATACTTAGCGTACAAAAGTCCAATCAGAATAATATTCCTCTCAGCAGTTTCCAGACGAGGCTTTAGTGACTATCCAAGGTTTACTTTTGTTCGTCACAGGGACCGCTGGCCACCACCCTCTATTATATAGTCTCTGGGGTGTGGTCCAGTGACTCAGTTCTAATCCCTAGCACGCCTCCTGAGCTGCTGCAATCGTTTATCACGCCTTCGGAGGCGTGCGTCCAGGAATGATGTCTCTCCTTCACTCTCATCCGAGACACCTGTCTCCTGGCTAATCTCCTCTCCCTCGGCCGGCACCTGAGACAGTGCCAGAGGGGAGGGGCCTGGAGAGGGAGGCCTGGCTGACTCCTCTTCCTCATGCTTGGAGCTTTCTTCCTCCGATGGGATAGGCTCAGAGGGCGGGGCCACAACAGGTACTTCTTCAAAAGGCAACTGGACTTTGCTTTTCCTTGAAGACATTTCACTTCTCATCCAAGAAGCTTCTTCAGTTTTTGACTGAATGGTGGAGAATGGAAGGACTTACATTCCTTGCAGTCATCTGGTCATTAGCACTCTTTCTCAGAGTCACGGAGACCACTTGGAAGTTTACCTCTACCTTTAGGGTTGCCTGAATAGTGAAAATGAGTGTGGAACCTTCTTGGAACTGCTGAAATAACTGTGTTGTACACTTCCATTCTCCACCACGCAATCAGAAATGAAGAAGCTTCTTGGATGAGAAACAAAACATCTTCAAGTCCAGTTGCCATTAGAAAAAGCACCTTTGGATTCACCAAGAATCCTTCTGAGGTTTCCATATGACTCCTTTAAAGGTAAAGGTAAAGGTTCCCCTCGCATGTATGTGCTAGTCATTCCCGACTCTAGGGGGCGGTGCTCATCTCCGTTTCAAAGCCAAAGAGCCAGCGCTGTCTAAAGACACCTCCGTGGTCATGTGGCCAGCATGATTAAATGCCAAAGGTGCATGGAGCGCTGTTACCTTCCCACCATATATGGTCCCTATTTTTCTATTTGCATTTTTACGTGCTTTTGAAGTGCTAAATTGGCAGAAGCTGGGACAAGTAACAGGAGCTCACCCCGTTATGCAGCACTAGGGATTCAAACCGCTGAACTGCCAAACTTTCAATCAACAAGCTCAGCTTCTTAGCCACTGAGCCACCATGTCCCTCCTTTACAGATCTCCTAAGGTTATCTAGAAGATACAACTTCCACAAAGGACAATAAAAAGGTAACTCTCTCCATGGTTTCATAGCTATCGTAAAGAATCTATCATGAATATTTTCTGTCACTACTTACGCCTTCATCAGCATTTAAAGAAGCCTTATTTTTCTTCTTCTTCTTGGAAGTGCTAGAGTTGATTTTAAATACCATAAATCAATACAAGATTGAAACATTTACTGCTTTATGAAATGATAATGGAATTATATTTAATTACCGAGTAGGGCTAACTACTCTCGGTAAACACTTCAGTACAGCAAGAACATTTTCATCTCCACAAATCTTTCAACAGAAAGCAATATAGTTCACCCACCCAATTCTGTCTTAATTGTGATAACATTTGTTTTGAGTACAAAACAAATCAATTGTCTTATTTTCTTTCTTTTTCTTGTTGTCATCCTTTGAAGAGATCTCCCTGCTGTAAAATGACTTTCCTCTATCTAATAGCATAGCATTATTTTCTTTAAACATATTATATATAACAAATGATTTCTCACTCAAACGCTTTAAAACAGACATTCTTAAAATCATGGGCCAGGGGAAACAAAGTTGTGTTAAATTGGATGAACTGAGTTTAGGGTGGGGGTTGGGGGACTGGGAGACAAAAAAAAAGGCAATTTCTAAGTTTTTTGGTTCCATCTAGTGGGAAAAGGGTGTATATGGTTTATAATAAAATTGGAACAACTTCTAAAGAAGTTTGCCAAAATTCAGCTAAAGCATAAAAAAGGGAATATCTAAGAATAACAGTTAGGAGGAAAAGAATAACTTTGTTCAATTACAGATGAGAGAGGGAATGATAATAATTAAAGACAATATGTCATAGTAATAGAATCTTGTACCCAAGGAAAATAGAACACAATTGCTCTCTTGTGTGTTCACTAATCCCTCAAACCATCCAAGACAATTAGATTACCTGAAGATGCTAAATCAGAGCAAGGCATGCACAATAATAAAAATCAAGTACTCCAAAATTTGCCACATGAAAGTGTCCAGTGTGCCGTAACCCCAAGAATGAATATTAAACTTAGCAATCTATAGTGTGTGCACCAAGACAAATTCCTTGTGTGTCCAATCACACTTTGCCAATAAAGAATTCTATTCTATTCTATATCAATGAAAATAGAGCTGAGTTGAAAGTGCTCAGGATTATTCTGTTTCTTTCGTTTTCTTTCATAGATTTTTAAGGCTCTGCTGAAATCATGCACCCTCTATGATCACATATAAAGCTCATTTATTAAAACATGCCCGCCAGCACGCAATGGAAATAACGGGTCTTAGTAAACTGGGTATATCTACCATTCTGACCCAAATCATTTCATCATCTTCTTTTAATGACCCCATAATCCCTTGTGGGGTGGTGTCTGGGCAACTGATTGGAGCTAACAGTGTGTGTTTACTGGCCGGATGCCCTTCCTGTCACCAGTGCGGAGTTTTCTTCAGCAGATATATTCTCATTGTGCCCAGAGAGAGAGAAATATCTCTCATAAACGTTATGCATTTGCCAGTGGCATATTGAAAGCTTTAAAATGACCAAAGAAGGCTGTATCATTTTTAATCAACGAAATGAATATGTACCTCCTCCTCCTCTTCTTCTTCTTCTTCTTCTTCTTCTTCTTCTTCTTCTTCTTCTTCTTCTTCTTCTTCTTCTTCTTTCTTCTTCTTCTTCTTCTTCTTCTTCTTCTTCTCCTCCTCCTCCTCCTCCTCCTCCTCCTCCTCCTCCTCCTCCTCCTCCTTCTTCTTCTTCTCCTTCTCCTTCTCCTTCTCCTTCTCCTTCTCCTTCTCCTTCTTCTTCTTCTTCTTCTTCTTGTTTAATGATTTCTGCTACTTGGTTTCTCGCAACTATCAGTTCAATCTCCAGTTGTGAATTATTATTGCTTGTTTCCTAAAGGCAAAGTTGAGGAGAGTGAAACAAACAGCTCCCCGTGGAAACAGCAATTGTATTTCATTCTTTGCTCTCCTACCAATCTTCGCTTAGGTGTCAAGCAAAGTGTACTCCGTGGATTCAGCACTCTGTGGCTTTTCCATTGACATTATCCACTGTGAAATATAGAATGCTGCAATTCAAGAATGAGATGAAGCTTTCCTATATATGACCCAGATAAGGGAGTTGAATGGAACATTCAAGTACTGCTTAAGCGCTTGGCTGTGCCCTCAACGTCATTTCTCCAGTCCTGAAAGAAAAGTAGATAATTGTACTGAAATACACCGTGGTGGAAGTTAGGAGAGGGAGATGTTGAAAATAAGATGCTTCCCTCTAAAGTGTAGTTCAGTTTTGTCACATTCACGTTGGCTTTTCAAAACTAATTGCCAGTGGCCTCTAAACGTAAGCTTGTTAATTTATTCCCTATCTTGTAGGGCTGTATCTTCCACACCAGCTGTCCGGAATAGACTCAAATTTTCACATTACTTCCTAAGTTTCCTTTTTCATTTCTTTCCCATTGTTAGAAAGAGCTTCGTGATTAGCAAGCTACAACCTATTTCTTTCGGTTTGCCGACTGGAAGGCAAATGGAAATAAAAGGCTCTTAAGATGTAAAAAAAAAAAAAAAAGCTGTTTTAATTTCATTTGCATCTTAATTTATTAATTGACCTACTTTCAATTACTTCTTTCTCGCTTTACAAAATTCCTTGGCTTCTATCCACTACCTTGGTTGAAACTAATTTCCAGCTTAGATTCAACATTTCAAGAGCTTTACAGTCTTCAACATTACATGTACAGTTGATTGCTTTCCAATACTTTGCTCAGAAGATAAAGTTTATGTACCTGTAATATCCCAGTTCTGATCATCTGCCTACATCAAGGCAGCTGATTATTGTTGGACTACTGAAAATTTTTAGCTGCAGCAGTCTCGTGGTTATACCTGTATGCAGGTGTCCTTGAAAAACTTTTGGCATACTTTATAAAAAAACAAATATTAACCAGAATAAATAGATGTCTTGATTGTGCATAGGCTCTTCTCCTCTCTTTCTAAGCAACCATGTTGATACATGCTAGCTGTCAGGGTTTCGATGGATGCCCTAATTAAATCATGAGTCTCGAGCCAAGCTTCAAAAGAAGCTTTATTAGGAGCAACATGTCAGCACGTACCCAAGTGAAGCCAGCTCTGCCCCATGTAATTTATGGCTCAATTATGACCCTGTTTTCCCGCTCCTCCCAGTGTGTATCATAAATCACATTCTCCAACGGAGCACTTTCACGGGCTGTAGAGATCACGCCCTTCTGGCTGTTCCAAATAACCTGGGATTCAACCTTGAGAAAGGTATGCATGGAATGTGCTTCTGGTTGTGTCTGCCGTGCTGCTCCATCAGTTTTCCCCCTCCTGCTTATGGCAACTCGAGAACAGGCCAGGGATGCTTTACGAGTTGACACTAGTAGTATGGACCTTCTTTTTAACTATTACATAATAATATTTTGCTTGACTGATGAATAATGAAATCTGCTATATTATCTTCAAATATAGCTTAATTGAGAGTCTGTACAAACAACTCAGCTAATGAAGGCAAGCCTCCAACAGTAGCTACTCTAAACTACTTTAATTTCTCCTCTACATATTTGCATTGACTGGCTGTGATATAACTTTCAGCCTATATCTTTGCTCATTTTTGATTTTTTTCTCCTAACCCTGAACAGCAGGACTCTCTTCTTTTATTTTCAACAAGAGTTCTCTTAAGTCTTTCTCACTTCCAGCCATCCAAGTTACATCTGAGACTGTTGCTGTTGCTCCCAGCAATTTAATTATAATTTTTAAATTCCAGAATTGCTTTCGATATACAGCGTTCTTCACTCAAGTTAAATAAATAAGGATGATGGCATACAATCTTCCCAGTCTTCAACCATGGAGTGGCTTTATGTTTTTCCCAGTTATTTTATACTCTCTCTCTCTTTTTTTTTTTTACAATGTGCAGCTGAAGTGGTCCAGTGTACCCATCCTTTTAAGGATTATTCTTCTTGTGTTATCTACTATCAAAAGATTTAATATCAAGCAAAACTGATATATTTTTTTAAATCTACCTCATATTTTCCACCAGACACCAAAACATTAATAAGATAATCCTGGGTGCCCTTGTCTCTCCGGAATCCAGCTTGTGCATCTGGCAGTTTTTATTCCAAGTACTATGGAAGTCTTGGTTATGAAGTCTTAACATGTAAGATAAGTACAATAATTGAGGAGTTCTTGTTCCACTTTATTCGGCATTGGAAAATTCCCATTGTGCCCAGATCCTGAAGCACACTTGAAGATAACATGAGACAAATGTATCAGGTTTCAAAGGAGATCAGCAAAGACAATCAGTGAGATGAAAAGAAGGATGGAAGGCAGGAAGGAAGGAAGGAAGGAAGGAAGGAAGTGCAAATGGGAAGGATAAGTAGGATACAGTTGTATGCTTCAACTATCAGAAAGTACAACACAGAACAGAAAGCCAGGTATGTTGGTGTGTTGATCACCATTCTTGGAGTAACATGGTAAAGCATGCAATTCTGATTCTGAACAGAGAGTTTAGGAAGGGAAAAGTCTCAATAAGAACAATAAGCTCAACATAGAAAAATTATTTTTGCATAGTATTTCTCTGAGTTACACCTGTGCATTGGTAATATAAAGAAATGGCAAGAGAGTTAATGAAACTGAAATCACAGGTTATGGGTTCAGAATTACATTTATACTTTTTTCTTAATTTAAATCAGAATTTATGAACAATCTGTGATGAACACAAGTAAACTGCCCTTAATATTTATTAATTAAATTTGTAAAAAAAAAAAAATGCCATTCATCTCACTAAGAAACAATTCTGGGTGGCTTCCAAACATCAAATTATTAAATAAACAAAATTAAATTAAAAAATAGAATACTATGGTATGACTATACCATCAATAATTGTTGTTGTTAGTTGCGAATTCGTGTCCGACCCATCATGACCCCATGGAAAATTTTCCTCCAGGCCTTCCTGTCCTCTACCATTCCCCAGAGACCATTTAAGTTCACACCAACTGCTTCAGAGGTCTATCTCTGCTTTCTCTTTAGGTCACCTTTTACATAGCAGCAGGCTCAATGCTGTATTTTTGCTCGCTTGAATTTGTCAATTATTCAGGCTGCCAATCCTTTGCTTAGAAATAAAGAGGAGGCAAGGGGGCAACACATAACTAATGTAATTTCCTATTTTATTTTATTTATTTGTTTTGGAAAATGCATATGGTCCTGGGGGACAAATAACCTTGTTGTTGTTGTTGTTAGTTGCGAAGTCATGTCTGACCCATTGTGACCCCATGGACAACGTTCCTCTAGGGCAGGGATGGGCAAATGTGGCTCTTTTACAACCTGTGGACTTCAATTTCCAGAATTCCTGAACCAGCTTGGTTGTCTCAGGAATTTTGGGAGTTGAAGTCCATAGGTTGTAAAAGAGCCACATTTGCCCACCCCTCCTCTAGGGCTTCCTGTCCTCTACCATCCTCTGGAGTCCATTTAAGCTCACGCCTACTGCTTCAGTGACTCCATCCAGCCATCTCATTCTCTGTCGTTCCGTTCTTCTTTTGCCCTCAGTCATTCCCAGCATTAGGCTCTTCTCCAGTGAGTCCTTCCTTCTCATTAGGTGGCCAAAGTATTTGAGTTTCATCTTCAGGATTTGGCCTTCTAAAGAGCAGTCAGGGTTGATCTCCTCCAGGACTGACTTGTTTGATTGCCTTGCAACCATCAACAATCTGGCTTGAAGGGAAATTGGGAAATATAATAATCTGAAGTCCAAAGAGCATGAAACTACACTTAGACAGCAACACCTTTTAAAAAAAATATTAAGCAAGTCATGGATCATTATGAGAAACAACTCACTGATAGCTTAAAAGAATAGAATAGAATAGAATAGAATAGAATAGAATAGAATAGAATAGAATAGAATAGAATTCTTTATTGGCCAAGTGTGATTGGACACACAAGGAATTTGTCTTTAGTGCATATGTTCTCAGTGTACATAAAAAGACAAGATACATTCATCAAGAATCATAAGATACAACACTTAATGATAGTCATAGGGTACAAATAAGCAATCCAATCATACTAGGAAACAGTCAATATAAATCTTAAGGATACCAGCAACAAGGTTACAGTCATACAGTCATAAGTGGAAGGAGATGGGTGGTAGGAATGATGTGAAGATTAATAGTAGTGGTGCAGACTTAGTAAATAGTTTGACAGTGTTCAGGGAATTATTTGTTTAGCAGAGTGATGGCATTCGGGAAAAAACTGTCCTTGTGTCTAGTTGTTCTGGTGCTCAGTGCTCTATAGTGTCATTTTGAGGGTAGGAGCTGAAACAGTTTATGTCCAGGATGCAAAGGGTCTGTAATTATTTTCACAGCTCTCTTTTTGACTGATGCAGTATACAGGTCCTCAATGGAAGGCAGGTTGGTAGGCATTGTTTTTTTCTGCAGTTCTAATTATCCTCTGAAGTCTGTGTCTGTCTTGTTGGGTTGCAGAACCGAACCAGACAGTTATAGAGCTGCAGATGACAGACTCAATAATTCCTCTGGTACCTTTTTATTCATATTACCACTGTAGCTAGAATTGCATATGCACAATTTTGGAAAGAGAAAGAAGTACCATCGGACCAGATGATTATTAACAAAATTTTGTGGTGTGCAGAATGTGATAGACTAACATATATTCTTAAAGATAGACATGAATCAACATTTAATCAAAGCTGGGATAAATGGTATAAATGGATAGAAGTAAAAATGATATGAGGTAGATGTTAGGAAAGCATATCACCCAGATTTGAAAATAGTAAGTTAAATATATATAAGGTAATATTAGATACAAGAAGACTAATAAGTGCAAGATGAAATATGATAAATTTAATTGAAGCTATAGTATGATGATATGTAACGTTACTTAGGAACTGTATGTATATGGAGGTTGAATCAAACTCAAACGTATGTGTGTGATTTTGTTATGTTATTGTCTTCTTTCTGTCTTTTGTTTTTAGTTTATAATAAAAATTTAATTTTTAAAAAAAAAAAGAGGTGCAGATGACAGACTCAAAAAAAAAAAAAGTTTAAGAAAAGTTCAGAAGACAGAGTTGACTCATTTGAACAAAAAATAATTCCCCAATCAGACAGGTTGAAAATTATATACAGTACATATTGGAAGGATGCGAAGAATTTAAATTTATTTCTCTTTTCCCTTCTTCGGGCGTGTTGAAATTTACCCACTCTTGTAAAGCACTTTTTGGTACACCATAGTCGTGATGGCATGAGCAAATAATGTAAGGGCCTTTGGTTTCTGAAGGTTGTTTCTCACTGCAGGGAGCTCTCCATTCCATTTCAGAACCTTCCCAGGCTTAACATTTTATGACTGTGACATTGCTAGCTGTTTAATACAATTAGATGGAAATTTCAATTCCCACGGTACTTGGCAGGGTCTCATTTAATAACTTTTGTCCTCTATTCATTTTGAATTGCCAGTTGCCCAGATTGGTTCTGCTGAACCCTAACGCCAAAAAGGAACACAAAGAATGCACAGAGACCTGTTCATCGATCTGCAGTGGGGTTATGTTCTATTCCATTTATTGAAATAATGAATGCTTTTAAATATTTCCTGGGAAGTGATGCGTGCTTACATTAATCAAATTCATCCAAGAGAAGAAGGCTGGCTAAAAAGAAGTCAAGACAATTCTGCTCAGTTCCCAAACTGGTTCTAGAGGGATTAAACTTTAATACAGGGAGGCAATCGTAATAGACACCTTTTCTTCAGCATATTGTTAAAGGCATAATTCCACTGTTAAAGGCCAATGTGAATGTGGCATGTGATTTTTTAAAATTCATCCATAAGCATTCGGGAAAAAAAAGGGAGGGGTGGAAATTCCCTGGAAATCTCTAAGACAAATATATTATATACATGTGATACATGACCTGTGACTTGGTCTAATACTTATTAGGCTGTTTCCAAAATTCTCCTATTTCTACTTATTACTGTGTTTCCCCGAAAATAAGACCCTGTCTTATATTTTTTTGAACCCTGAAATAAGTGCTTGGCCTTATTGCCATGCACGCAAAAGCCCAATTGGGCTTATTATCAGGGGATGTCTTATTTTGGGGAAAACAGCAGTGGTGAAATCCAATTTTTTTACTACTGGTTCTGTGGGCGTGGCTTAGTGGGCGTGGTGTGATGTGGCTTGGTGGGCATGGCTTGGTGGGCGTGGCAGGGGAAGGATACTGCAAAATCTCCATTCTTACCCCACTCCAGGGGAAGGATACTGCAAAATCTCCATTCCCTCCCCACTCTGGGGCCAGCCAGAGGTGGTATTTGCTGGTTCTCTGAACTACTCAAAATTTCTGCTACTGGTTCTCCGAACTGCTCAAAATTTCTGCTACAGGTTCTCCAGAACCTGTCATAATCTGCTGGATTTCACCCCTGGGAAACAGGGTATGTTGCAATGGATCGCAAGAAATTGTAAAGAGAATGTTTAAGAAGGGACAAGTGCATCTCTTAAAGAGTAATGATGATGATGATGGTTTGAAGGTTCTAGCTTAATATCTGTATGACACTATGCCATGTGATAACTATTTTGCCTCTGTTTGTATGACTCTCAATCATACAACTTAAGGTGAGATCTACTCAGTATATGAGCTTATCAAAGAAGTTGTCAGGCATGCCTCCGTTCAAACCCAAGAAAGAACCCCTCTCCCCTCCCCGACTCCATGTTTGTAGAGAAGAGGTACTTTTACTGAATTTGAAATGACAGCAACGAAAAAAAAAGCAAGATCTGAAGCAAAAGGTGCGAAAGTTACATATTGAAAACATCCCCAAATCCCTCCCCCCAAGGATGAATGTCCAATCGCCAACCCATATGGTGTCATGTGGGATGCATCTTCAGGTGTTTTTGCCCATCTGGTATTCTGGGACGGTTGACCTTGGCTGGGTATAAACAAGTCCATTCAGCTGCGCCTTAGATCATGAGAGCAATCATCTCTTTTCGTTCACACAGGCCATTTGTCTCCAGGTCACTTCCACACCCAAATGCCAATCTTCCCCCCTCCCCGATACTATGGCAGCCAATAGCAAGCAAGCATCATAGAGGCTGACAGAGGTTGTTATTGAATGATAGAAGCCATGTACCCCTGTCCTTCACCTTCACTCAAGCAGTTTGAGTTGAGTAGCTCTCTATGGTTACTCTGACAATGACCGAGTTTTAATTTTGAACCTTTGGAGGAAGCTGAAGCCTGTAGAGTTGTCCTGACTTTATATCTGTTGAATCAGAAAGTTCAACAGGCATCATTTCCCCCACATCTAAGGTCAGTTTTTCTGCTCCTTCCTTACATAACAAGGGGTTGAAAGAGAGTCCAGGAGCTACAGAAGACCTAGTCTTGTGTCAGGGCCCCCAGTGCTTGATAGTTTCAGTGATCAATACCAAACCAGAGTCAAAACACCATTCTTTCACTAAAAGTAGAGCAACAGTGGCCTTCTAAAGAAATGTTATTGGATGCATTTATTTGGCCCCTGAGTTCACTGCAAGTGAACAGCTGGCGTAATAGATAACCTTTCGCGCACTCTGCATAGATGCCACTGTATTGTCGACAAACACTGAAGACTTCTAGCCTATCATCTTTTGATTCGGAGTTTGAGAAATTGGAAACAGTAGGCTACCACTTTGGGGGCTACAGAAATCCAGACAACAATTAGATGTTCAAAAGGATTTATATATATATATATATAAAATACTCCATCTGTTTCTTATCAACCTTTTTACAGTCCAGATTCGAAAAAGAGATGAGAAAAAGCAATGCTTATCCTTATTCTTACAGGCATGTTTTGCTCCTATTTGAGTTACCCTTGATGATGGTCATATCTTCATGGATCACCTTCATTCCGCAATGGACCTGCTGTTCAAAGAAACGAATTAAAGGTCTTAAGCAGAAATCTGATATCCATTGTCATGCTTTGAAGTTCAGAGCGGTCAATACTGTGACACACATTGGCATGGCTATTTCCCCATTTAGCGCCATCTAGCCTATTGTACCAACTGCATTGTACCAAAATCACAATAATGAGGACAGACTTTGGGTCACTTCAGTAATGATGGTATATAAAGAAATTCTAACGAATGGTTGAGAACTATTCAGAGAAAACAAATAGCCCCTACTTTCTCCAAGCACTAAATAGTTCCTTTATTAGCATGGAAATAAAATTCAGCTTTGAAATATTATTTTTCTGAACAACTAGGCATCCGCTTTCCCTCTGATGAGAAAGAAAGAAAGAAAGAAAGAAAGAAAGAAAGAAAGAAGGAAGGAAGGAAGGAAGGAAGGAAGGAAGGAAGGAAGGAAGGAAGAAAGAAAGAAAGAAAGAAAGAAAGAAAGAAAGAAAGAAAGAAAGAAAGAAAGAAAGAAAGAAAGAAAGAAAGAAAGAAAGAGTGGGAAGAAATATCCATCTGATTCAGTTCCAAGCTAGGAGAAAGATGCTGGAAACATGGAGGCTGATTGGAAAGAAAGGTTTATTGATGAAGCAGAACCACGTGTGATTTTGGGCAGCTGAACAAAATGGAGTTGAGAGTGGGTGGGGTTTTATACCTTCTTTTGGGAAGGGAAGGAAGGAAGGAAGGAAGGAAGGAAGGAAGGAAGGAAGGAAGGAAGGAAGGAAGGAAGGAAGGAAGGAAAAAGAAAGATGTAGTTGTGTGTGTGAGAGAGAGAGGGAGGGAGGGAGGGAGGGAGGGAGGGAGGGAGGGAGAAGCAAAGCAAAATTAGCCCTGCTTAATACTTGGAAAGAGACCTTCAGTCTCTTCATGACTGTCAGGAGGTATTTAAAAAATATAATGAAACAAGGATGTTACAAACTACTTCTGTATGTTTTTCAACAAACATACATGGGTATATCCAGGAAGTGGCCAAGAATCAAGCTATTCTTGGGGGGGGAAATTGTGCAATTTTAGTTTTAGATAAATGTATATTAACAGTGAATTATGGGAACACACATTGTATGATATATGTTGCAAAGATGAACAATCATAAAATTTTCATTTTTAATTCTTTTGTGCGCGGTAGTAATAGCAATAGCATTTAGACTTATATACAGCTTCACAGTGCTTTACAGCCATCTCTAAGTAGTCTATAGAACCTGCTTATTACCCCCAACAATCTGGGTCCTCATTTTACTGACCTTGGAAGGATGGAAGGCTAAGTCAATTTTGAGCTGGTCAAGATCAAACTCTTGACTGTGGGCAGTGTTATCCTGCAATACTGCATTCTGCATTCTAACCACTACATATTTAAACCCAAAGAAAAGGGGGAAATGTGAGTCAAATTCTGCCTTGTTAATCTGGGCTGTGGCAAAGTAGACTAGAGTTCCATATACTATATTTTTTGGACTATAAGATGTTCCAAAGTATAAAACACACCTAGCTTTTGGAGAGGAAAACAAAGGGGAAAAATCTGCCTCTGCCTCCCAGCAATTTACCTCTTTGCAGCAAACAGCAAACAGCCTGGTCAGCTTCAGCACAGCCTGATTTAGCACAAGCAGCTGATTGGTGGTTGGATCGGCTTCCTGGAATACTGCCTATCAGCTGTTCCATCAGCAATGGGCGGTGACAGGTGGTGGCGATCCCTGCAGCCTGGAACAGCTGATAGGCAGTATTCTGGGAGGAAGATCCAACCGCCAATCAGCTGCTTGTGCTAAATCAGGCTCTGCTGAAGCTGACCAGGCTGTTTGCTGTTTGCTGCAAGGAGGTAAATTGCTGGGAGGAAGAGGCCAAAGGGTGGGGGCCGACAGGTGGGCGGGGCTTCGGCAACATTAGCTGTATAAGATGCATAGACATTTCCACCCACTTTTTTTTTGAGGGGGAGTGTGTCTTATGCACAGAAAAATATGATATTCACATATTCCTTGTTAACAGTAAATGTATCTTGCGCTCACCAATTCTTCCACACCTCTCCAATATTTATTTATTTTTTCATTCAAGGCATCATTCAACCATGCAAGCTCCACTTCATCTCAGTCTCAATTCTGTTGTGTTGATGGACACAACATTCAGAACATTTTGCTTGGTCATATCAATACGATACAATCACAGAAGGAGAAGGAAACTCAGAACGAATTCTGCTGTGTCTTTTCAACTGATCAGAGCAGCCAAACAGTAGCTCCGCTGTTTGCTGAAACTGAATAAAATGTTAGGCATACACATTTAATAAAGAAAACTTTCAGAAGGATGAAATCTAAGCTATTTGCACAATTTCTAATCCGGATAAGCAGGCCAAGGCAATATAGCAACAAGACAAGATCATAGGCACATTTAGTTGGGTACTTACGAGATCGCCTTTTGCTACCGATAGCCTCCCACCAGCCAGTACGCTCCCACAGAGAGGGACTCCTCAGGGTACCGTTGGTCAAACAATGTTGACTGGAGACCCCCAGGGGGAGAACCTTCTCTATGGGGGCACCCACCCTCTGGAATGAATTGCCCCCGGAGATTCGTATGATCCCTGACCTATGCACCTTTCACCATGCCCTCAAGACGTTATTGTTCCAACAGGCTGGGCTGGCCTAAACATTAATTTTAACAAGTTGCTTTTGTTTTTTAATGATGTCGGGACCAAATTATTTAATATGTTTTTAAATTGCTTTTAAATTTTATATATGTGTTTGTTTTATCTTTGGCTGTGCACCACCCTGAGTCCTTTGGGAGAAGGGCGGTATAAAAATTAGATTAAATAAATAAATAAATAAATAAATAAATAAATAAATAAATAAATAAATAAATAAATAAATAAATAATAGGCACATTTAGTTAGGTGGCAATAATAGTAAGCTATTATTAGTTTTAGTGAATGGCAGTGTTACAGTAGCCAGGAGACTCAATCCTATTGCAGAGTAGTAGTCTGACTTGCCAAAGTACCAGCCCATATTATAAGAAACATGTGCTTCTCAAAGTGCACCATAAGAGAGCAAGCTGGCTTCACACCGGAGAAAAATATGACCTTGGAGATCTTCTACTCCAACTCCCTACTCAGGCAGAAGACCCTATACTAGTGGTGGCGAACTTTTTACTCACTGAGTGCCGAACAGGTACGCACTTTGCACGCCTCGCTAATGCGTGTGCCATCCACACTAATGCATGGCTCCTCCCCATGTGCTGTGTATGCAACCGCACCATCTGTGCATGCTCATGGCCTTTGCGCGTATCGCCCCATGTGTTGTGTACTCAATTGCACCATCTGCGCATGTGCGTGCTTTTCGCACACCCAATGCATGTGCACGAATGCCATCTGCACATGCACGAGCTGTTCACAAGTACAGCTGCAGGTGAGTTGTGCGACAGCTCGCGTGCTAGGAAAGATGGCTGTGTGTGCCACCTCGGGCATGCATGCCATAGGTTCACCATCATAGCGCTATACCATTTCAGACAAGTGACTGTCCAGTCTGTCCTTAAAAACCTCCAGTGATGAAGCATCCAAAGCTTCTGAAGGCAAGCCATTCCACTGCTTAATTGTTCTTCTCAGGAAATTCCTCCTTAGTTATATTACATAACACTTAGAATAACAGGGTTAGAAGGGACCTTGGAAGTCTTCTAGTCCAATCCCCTGCCAGTGCAGGAGATCCTATACTATTTCAGAAAATGGTTATCCAAACTCTTAAAAACTTCCAGTGTGGGAGCACTTGCAACTTATGGAGGCAAGATGTTCCACTGGTTAATTGTCCTCACTGTTTAGGAAGTTTCTCCTTAATTCCAGGTTGCTTCTCTCCTTGATTAACTTCCATCCATTGTTTCTTGCCTTGCCCACTGGTGCTTTGGAAAATAAATTGACCCCCTCCTCTTTGGGGCAGCTTTCTCACCCCCTCCCTTTGTGGACCTGCCTTGCAAGCAGGCACACAACTGGGAAAGTTCAGAACCATCAGGAATCTGACTGCCTGCACAGAGCACAGCTCGTCTCTCACCAAAGTGGTATCTATTTTATCCAGACGTGGGATTCACTTACCAGTTTGCAAATGTGAGCGCACACATGCTCTGTCTTTGCTTGCATATGCCACCTTCCACACATGCTCAGCCTCCTGCGCATACACATGGCGTCCAAAACGTGGCTAAATAGGACTGCATTACATCCAGGCGGGTGGGTGGGGCCTACCGCAGTCGGCACTACCAGTTTTCCCGAACTGGACAGAACTGGCTGAATCCCACCACTGATTTTATCTACTTGCATAGAATATGCTTTCAGACCACAAAATGGCCAGGAGCTGAGGTAAGTGATGGGAGCTCACCCCACCATGCAAAACTAGGGCTTGAACTACCGGAGCTGAGACCATCTCCAGCATCATTAAGTCACTGAGCCACCGTGGCTTCTAACAACATGCTAATGCACTCAGTTATTTTATTATGGATCTTCCAGTCGGATTTGGTTCCTGACAAGAGGTCCATGTCAATTTTTTTTTAGTAACATTTTCAGCAGTGATTTGCCATTGTTTTTTCTCTGAGAGCTGCGATGGTGTCACCCAGCTGTTTAGGACAGAATTACAATCAGGTTTTCCTGCTCTAGTACCTTAATCACTAAGCCAACTAGATTCTCAAGACCAGGAATGTCAAACTCATGGCATCACATTGTCGTCATGTGATGTATTGCTGTCAACTCGTAAAGTATTCCAGGCCTGCTTTTGAGTTGCCATAAGCAGGACGGGGGGGGGGGGGAATTGATGGAGCTGTTCAGCTGTCTCGACTGAAAGTACATTCCACACATGCCTTTCTTCAGATTGTACCTCAGGTTACCGTTGCCAATAGGAGGGGTGTGGTTTCTATAGCCTGCGAATGTACTCCATTGGAGAATATGATTTATGACACACCCAGGGAGGAGGGGAGAAACAGGGTCATAGGGGGCCATAAATTATGTGGAGGCAGAGCTGACTCCACTTGGGTAATTGCCAAAATGTTGCTCCTAATAAATAACTGGATTTATAACTGAAACTTGGCTTGAGGCTCATGAATTAATTAGGGCATCCTTCAGAAACTTGACAATTGCAACTTTTTTCCCCTTTGCTAAACCAGGGGTGGGTATGGCCAGCATGTGACGCATCTGGCCAGTGGGCCACGAGTTTGACACCACTGCTCAAGACAAATATTATATAGATCCTTCATACTTTTAATTTGTCAGTGAAAACCCACACCAAGGTGATCTAAGTAGCTAATTGGAACAGGAAATTGCCTTCAGAAATTACATTAATTTTTTTTTTTAAAAAAGGAAAAAAAATATATGTTTTTTTTTAAAAAAAATAACGAAGCCATTAAAAATCTTTCCAAAGTTGCAAATTATTCAACAAAGTTCCACTGATTGAAGAATCAGCCTTTGCTATAGCCTCCCGCTAACAATCTAAAGATCATTTTATTATTCATGAATTTTACCAGGTTTCAGGATACAGCAGGTCATCCGCTGTTCATTTATTTGCTAAACACCTTACAAAAATATTCCTTTGTTGAAAAATCACCACTATTTACCTCCTACGAGACAAGCAAGCAGCAAGATGGGGATATTTGGCCCCAGACATTCGGCATACAAGGTAGCATATATATCTTGCTGTCAGTGAAATAAATGAGCCTTTAAATTGGTTGCAGAGCTTTAAGAAGTCAAATTTATATGTCTAGTTATCAAACAGAAAAGTTCAGAATTCCTGCCAATAGGAGACGTAATTGTGACAAACGGTAACATTTTGCTTTAACTTTTCTACTTCTATGCTATTACTTCATTAAAAGCAAATTTCGCTCCCTGAACAATTCACCCCACCTATAAATTTGTGTGTGTGTGCACATACACTCAAGCACACACACACACACAAACACACACAGAGAGATGTACTCACAGAGTTGCAAACAGCTACAAGGCTGTTGGAGTAGATAAATATTCTACTTGCACTGAGATACGTGGCAATCTCCTGGCCTTTTTGCATTTGCAAATGAAGAATAATAATATTAACCTATTTACAAGGCAGCTGATATTTACAAGCAGGTCATCCGTGATGCTGAAATGACCCCTATGAAGCTTTTCGTTTTCTTATATGCTAAAATGTAATTGAATACAGGTAGTATTTCCATCATTGAGCAAGGTGGTGGTTATTTCTGGTGAGAAGCCAGCAGAATAACAGATTTGGAAGGGACCTTGGAGGTCTTCTAGTCGAACTGCCTGCTGAGGCAGGAAACCTTATATTGTTTCAGAAAAAATGGTTGTCCAATCTCTTCTTCTTTTTTTTAACTTTTATAGTTTTATTAATTTATAATATGGCATAGATAGATAGCTAACTAGATGATAACTAGATGATAGCTAGCTAGCTAGAGATAGATAGATAGATAGATAGATAGATAGATAGATAGATAGATAGAATAGATAATAGATAGATAGATAGATAGATAGATAGATAGACAGATAATAGATAGATAAGTAGATAATAGATAGATAGATAGATAGATAGATAGATAGATAGATAGATAGATAAATGATAGATAGATAGATGATAGATAGATAGATAGATGATAGATAGATAGATAGATAGATGATAGATAGATAGATAGATAGATAGATACCGTGTTTCCCCAAAAGTAAGACCCTGTTTTATATTTTTTTTAACCCTGAAATAAGCACTTAGCCTTATTTTCTGGGAGGTCTTATTATTTTGGGGCACGTGGAGCAAGATGGGGCTCCTCTTGCCATCTTACCTGATTTCCAGCTCTGCATTTAAATAATTTTGGGGAGGGCTTATTTTTTGGGGAAAGCTTATTTTAGTTCATGTGCTCAAAAGCCTGATTGGGCTTATTATCAGGGGATGTCTTATTTTCAGGGAAACAGGATAGATTGATAGATGATTGATAGATAGATAGATAGATAGATAGATAGATAGATAGATAGATAGATAGATAGATAGATAGATAGATAGAGTGGTGGGATTCAAGTAATTTATCAAGCAGTTCTCTGCCCTAATGATTTGTTCCAACAACCAGTTTGCCAAACTGCTCAGAAAGTTAACAACCAGTTCTCCCGAAGTGCAAACTGGCTGAATCCCACCACTGGATAGATAGATAGATAGATAGATAGATAGATAGATAGATAGATAGATGGATGGATGGATGGATGGATGGATGGATGGATGGATGGATGGATGGATGGATGGATGGATGGATGGATGGATGGATGGATGGATGATAGGATAGATAGATAGATAAGTAGATAGATAGATAGATAGATAGATAGATAGATAGATAGATAGATAGATAGATAGATGATAGAAAGATGATAGATAGATAGATAGATAGATAGATAGATAGATAGATAGATAGACAGACAGACAGAAACTGATTTGATGTAAGTTGCCCGTGACTTTTCTTTTCCTCCACATTAACTGCTTATTTCTTCACAATTACTGATAAAAAGTTCCATTTTCTTAATAACATGCATATTGGATTTGCAGACTGTCGCACATTAAGCGTTTTGTGTAATGTAAATGCAGTTGGAAAGCAGTTAACAGAAGTGATAACTATAAAACAGAATGGGACCAAAAAAAAAGCATAAAGCCATTCTCAGCATCCTTCTTGCCTTTGGTCTAATGCTATTGCTTCTTACCAGGACTATGAATACATGAGAATCTGAACTGCGAAAGTAAAATGCTAGGGATAGGATTCCAATGCCGTTCAAATGTGGAAGCAAAAGTGAATTATTTCCAAAGAAGAAGTGTAAGGCTAAATTACTCTTACTTTATTGTGGTACTTACAACAGGAGGGTTTTATCAATCTCTCCTAGCAAACCTTCTCAATTTGCTAGATTCTCTGACTACAATTCCCATGATCCCCATAACTTTGCACCCCTCCCTTCTTGAAAGCAACCCTTCGAGTGTAACTCTACTTTGAAAACGCAACCGAAATGGTTTTGACTATTTTGCATATCTATTCAGATGCTCTCAGCATTGAATTCTATACATCGGACAGTCTTGAGTTTACACAGCAGTGTCCAAAAGAACCTGGTTCATGTGTGCAATGTTGTAGTAAGTATAAAAAAGGGCAAACCGGAAAGTCCAGTTGCCTCTTGAAATGGCACCTTTGGGACAACCATGACCTGGATGACTGAGAATCTCCATAGACAAAAAAGGGCAAAGTTAGTATCATGATTCTACAACATTACTTTGTGTAGGGCCATTGTCCAGGATGGGTTTCACATATTGTTGCCACCGATTTGCCGTGTGCACACCCACTTGCTTCGCCCGCACATGTGCATATTCTGTGCATGCACCCAGCCTTCCGCATGCTCGCTGCACATGTGCATGCCTTCTGCACATGCACCCGGCCTTCCACACATGTGCTTTGCTCGTGCGCGCACCTTATGCACATGCACCCAGCCTCGAAAATGTAGCTAAATAGGACAGCATTACGTCCGGGTGTGTAGGCACTCCCACCCACAATCGCCGCTACCGGTTCATCCGAACTGGTCTGAACCAGATTAATACCACCTCTGCCATTGTCGTCTTTGAGAAGTCCACTACCACAGTCAGTTTACATAGTGTTCTGCCCCAGCTACGGACCCCAAAGAACACAGCACACACAAAGTCTGTTCAAACCTTAATTTACTGAATAAATCAGTCGTTTACAACAACGGCTGTTAATTAATTGCATTAACAGCCATCAAGGAGTCAAAGAAAAATAACTGAAAACTTACTATGGTTGGCAGTATGCCCAGAAGCAATTTGCAGGAAGCTGATAAGATAAGCAAGGCAAGACACAAAGGTATGTGAACGAAGTTGTTCCCTGCAAATTGCTTCAGTAGGCATTCCTCCTTAAATAGGCTAAGGGAGTGGCCAATTAGCCCCAAGCCTTACTCTCGAGGAGACTTCCTCCTGAGGAGCCACCCCTGCCTTTTGGCAGCTCTGCGCGCCCATGCATCGAGAAGAGGCTCCTCCCCTTCATCCTCTTCACTTAAGGGAGCTTCTGGAGGTTCTGAAGGCCCTGGCTGAATCCCTGCCTCTGGCACCACATCTTCTCCAGCCTCCTCACTGTCCGACTCGAGTGTCAGCTGCACAGGCTGCTGGTGCAGCACCACACCAGCCTCCTCCTTGTCTGAATCAGCTACTAGCTGCACAGGCCACGTATGGGCCACAACACATAGGCAGAATGAAGGCGGATCAAATGACAAAACAATGTGGCACCATTGTAATATAAACTCCGCCCCAATTGTACCTGTTTTGTGATGTCACATCAAAGAGGTGGAGCTTGTGTCTTTTCAAAAGACTCCAATTGTGTTGATGCCTCTGGTTTCATCAGAGTAGAAAGTATTGAGTACCCTCTCCCTTATCCCCAGGGCAACGCCTGTTTTCCACACCATTATATAGGAAATCACCTATTTTAAATCAACAGCATCATTAGTTAAGACCTTTTGGAATCAGGCAGTCTCAGCTTACTTGAAAATGTCAGACATGGCAATAAAATCATTTTTATTGACAGAATACTGGCAGGGGGAGGGGGTTGTAGCAAACATGAATGATGAGTCAGGCGCTAACACTTCGATGCACTTCATCACATGCAATTAAACACAGATAATCAGATTGATTTCCCCCACCCTTCCATTCCACCACAAGGAGGTATTATCTGCGAATCACAGTCTATCAGTTGAGAAATATTGCTAACATCATAGTTTAATTAGGTTAAGTATACATTCTAATGACATTTCCCTCTCCCTAAGTAAATAGGCAATTTTGTGTTTGCAAGGAAAGTGTCTTCCAAGGACAGTTTCTCAACTCTACTGACAAGAAGTACATTTGGTTGGAGATTACTCTGAAGCGATGGGAAACTTAAAGAGAAGGAATGCAGGAAGAGGAGGCAGAGGCCGATAGTTACGAAAACAGAGGTGCGTTCAGGTTGGAAACTAAAAAGGGGTATTAGATACAAGTTAGGGTTAAGTGAAGGATGCGGTGACTCAGTGGCTAAGATGCTGAGCTTGTCAGTCGGAAGGTTCGGCAGTTCAGCGGTTCAAATCCCTAGTGCCGCATAACAGAGTGAGCTCTTGTTACTTGTCCCAGCTTCTGCCAACCTAGCAGTTTGAAAGCACGTAAAAAATGCAAGTAGAAAAATAGGGACCACCTTTGGTGGGAAGGTAACAGCGTTCCGTGCGCCTTTGACGTTTAGTCATGTTGGCCACATGACCACGGAGACATCTTCGGACAGCGCTGGCTCTTCAGCTTAAAAATGAAGATGAGCACCGCCCCTAGAGCTGGAAATGACACATATGCGGGGAAACCTTTACCTTTAGGGTTAAATGAGTGAAATGACAATGTATTTGAAAGAACACAAATTTATTAAAAGTCTATTGTGATAATAATTGATATGATAATGATGATGATGATGTTAATCTAAAGCAGTTGCTATATTTATTTTTACAAATTACATTCCTCTTAAAAGGCCAATTCAGACATTATATCTGAATCTGTCAGGTGCAAACAACAAGGTCCACCACATAGGGTTTAAGCTAACAACTTTATTGTATGCTGTCTATACTAGAGGAATCTCCTTAGACTGCTTGCCTTCTCTTGGGAATAGTTAAGGTTTCATGCAACATTGGGGTGGTCAGGCCCTAGATCTGTTGTTCCTGCACCACAACTCAAGGCTAATTCCTTGCTTGATTCCTCCTCCTTATCTGGCTGGCAGTCTCCCAATAGAATCAGAAATGGAAACTTGCAGAAGAAAAACAAATCCATTTCCCATGACTTCTTTGTGGTAATGGATTTCCTGCCCTTAGAGGGAATAGCTGTGAGAGATGAGAGGATGTTAGATATAAGAATCCTGAGTCCTGGGCAAGAACATCATGTGAATAAGTGTCTCAGACAAGCCACTCCATACTTCATACAAAAGATAAAGAGAGAGAGGGGGAGAAATGTATCCAGACTTGCAAGACTCTGTTACTATAGCTTAAAAATAAAGCAGTGGTGGGATTCAAGTAATTTAACAACCGGTTCTCTGCCCTAATGATTTCTTCCAACAACCAGTTCACCAAACTGCTCAGAAAGTTAACAACCGGTTCTCCCAAAGTGGTGGGAACTGGCTGGATCCCACCACTGAAAATAAAGGTAGTACTGACCTACATGACATTGGATACCTAGTCCAATATCGAAGTACTGACAGCCACAAAGACCAGTTCATATTAATATATGTATGCTATTTAGTAATCAGATTTATAGATGTACCCGTCTTCCCCAAAGGGGAGTCTAATATAAATTGGAGATTCAATCTACCTGGGAATTTTAGACCAACAGGTTCAGGGGTGAAATGCTACCGGTTCATCTGAACTGGTATTTCCAACGATCAGCTGTGCCACGCGATTTACATTCGCTAGAAAGCAGGATTTCCTAAATCTAAATAGTGTAGCACATCTGTTCCTGCCCCCTCGCTGTTCTACTTACCTTGTAAAGCCTCCTTTTTCCATGCGAAGTGTGCATTTGGTATGCACTGTGCATGCCAAATGCGTGGGTGCAGTGTGTATTTAGTGTGTAATGCGCATGCACACATACAGGGTGCATTTGGCGCGCACTGCACATGCACATGAGTGGGCTTTTGGCGCGCACTGTGCATGCATGCATGCATGCAGCATGGATTTGGCGCACATGTGCGGGCAGCAAACCAGTGGCAATCCGCGGAGGATTTCACTACTGATCAGATTTCACTCATATTGGAAATACTCTTTGAAGCTCTCTCCACTCAGCACAAAATAATTCAGGACATCCGATACATCTCACTTCCAAAATTTGCCTTGCAATTTCTTTAAAATGAAATAAGGAAATTATGGTATCATCTTAAAGAGGGAGGATAGATGATAAATTTATTTGTAAATGCTGTAAGGAAGGTTGGAAGCTGATCATTTATATACTTTATTTTTTTCTGTCCTCTATTTACTTTTTCTTATTCACTTGTCTTTCTTTTCCTTCCTTCCTTCCTTCCTTCCTTCCTTCCTTCCTTCCTTCCTTCCTTCCTCCCTCCCTCCCTCCCTCCCTCCCCCCTCCCTCCCTCCCTCCCTCCCTCCCTCCTTCCTTCCTTCCTTCCTTCCTTCCTTCCTTCCTTCCTGAAAAGCAACCATGGGCAGCTTTTCCCCCCTTCAAATTATATATTAAATGTTTGCTATTACTATTGTATAAAATCTCTTAACAAGAATGTCCCAAAGGTCCTTTTTTTTTTTCTTCAAGAGGCAACTGGACTTTTTGGTTTTTCTTTGACGACGTTTCACTTCTCAAACAAGAAGCTTCAAAGAAGTTTTCTTTGGAGACATTTTGCTTCTCATCCAAGGATGAGAAATGAAATGTCTTCAAAGAAAACCCAGAAAGTCCAGTTGCCTCATGAAAAGAAAAAAAAATGGACCTTTGGAACAACCATGACTCTCCATAAACTCTTAACAAAAATATAAATTAAAAAAAAATGAATACATTGGCACCATTTAGCATTACCTCCTTTTCAATTTCACAGTCCATCCTATAAGCCTGGTATTCCTGGATGTTACTATTGACTGGTCTAATCCTGTTTATTTTGTAAGATCAAGCAACGTTTGTCAGGTTTCAGCATCTACTCATCAGAAACTTTCTATGTTGAGGTACATATTTGTTATGCCCCAGTATATAACCTTTATATACTGTTGTTGCTCTCTAGCCTCATCTAGTGGCTGGAGGGACAAATATGCCCCAACATACAATCTTTATATACTATTGTTGCACTTTAGCACCATCTAGTGGCCAGAGGGACAAATACCAAGTATATTGTTTGAAGCTGATCCCACCCCATTATTCATCAGCCCGGATTCTCAAACCAAGTGCACACTGGGAGGCCAGACTCCATTTTTCTTTAGCATTTGGAGAAGACAGAAGCACAAAGAAGAATCCATCTTAATCTGTGGCACATGGTCATCCAAGGACAAACCCATCCCACACATAGCATCACTGGTGAGATTTAAATTAATTGTTATGTTTAGCAGTAACTCAATTCTGCCTATCTTGTATTTGCTTCTCATTGTATGTATCCCTATTTTCCCCAGTTTCACCATATCCTGTTCTTTCAATAAAACATTCAGATCTATGCACACAGTCTGTTTTATTGGAGGATAGGTGGGTTTAGCTGCATGTCGAGCTGCACACAAACTAACGTGTAGTGGGGACAGAACAATATTTCTGGCTACAGTGTGCTCTCAAAAATCAAACAGTAATACCTTTGGATTCTCTCCATTGCTTGAAATGTCCTCCCTTTCTCAGAAATTTGAAACCAAAACAAATAAAACCTTAGAACTTGAAACAATAATTCCTGATTTCAAATGTAGTTACAGCTTAAACATGCTTGCAATTGTGCCCAATTTTTGTAGGAAAAGCTAACATCTCTGCTTGTCTTTATCTATATCGCCATCACTTCCAAACTATTAACAAATCATAAATTACGACTGGGTGCATAGTTCAGTCAGCATTAATCATAATTAAATCCTATTAATTCAACCATTTCTAAATGCATTTAAATTCTGCTGAGATCCATGGAAGAAATGTTTGGAATTACACATATAATTAAATTTTCCATTAATAAAAAAACAGTTTGCGAAACATCTGCAGGATCGTGCCCATTAATTTTAGTGGAACAGAATGAAGCAGGCTCCAATTTCATTAGGTCAACGGGATCTAATTGTGTTTATCTCTGAATGACTTATACCCAAGTATTCTTCTCTGAATTTGCCATATGTTGACTGGGAATGAGGACATGAATCTTTATGATGGTTGATTCTGTTAACGGTTTGAAGAAGCACTTTTGAATATTAAAAAGTCTGTGAAATGACAAGATTATGCTTTATTGCAGGGGTCCTTATGGCTGAGAAATGGTGCACTTTCTACAGAATAGGCTTTATTTTGTCAGAATCCCAAAGTTACAGGGATATTAAATAATAAATATAATCCTTCCAGAGACTCAAAGCGTTTTTCTTTTTAATTGGTGTAATCATTTCTTTATGAATGTCATGAAATTCACTAACCCAGAGACAAAATTTCCTAGATAGGCTAATTTGAATTATGATAATGAAGAAAATTAATTCAGATTTATTTCCAAGCTAAAAAACTCACTCACATACTCCTAGTCAAATTAGTAAACAGAATTTTCTAAATATTCTTGTTTGTTATTACTTACAGTTTTAAGAACATTGAATTGTTCTTGGTGTCATCTGCATTTTCTTTGTAGCAATCTCAATTTTTGTCAATCGAGTACTCCCCTCCCTTTCAGTTTCAAATATCTGTTAAAAATTGGAGAAAAGTGCTGAGCATACTGAATTAACAAAGGGTTTAATCTTAACTGAACCACCAGATACTTCTTCTTTCCAGGTCCCACTTATGGTCATCCACAAGAGGAACCAATGGAAATGTTGGTTGAAACGTTGGCTCACATGTAAATTTCTATCTGTGTCCATCCACTAGACGTAGAAGTCTTCAAACTTGGCAGTTTTAAGACTTGTGGACTTCAACTCCCAGAATTCTCCAGTCAGCTATGCAGGCTGGAGAATTCTGGGAGTTGAAGTCCACAAGTCTTAAAGCTGCCAAGTTTGGGGACCCTTGCACTAGAGGAACCTTCCCAACCATTCTTTCCCAACCAGGATTCCATGATACATACCATTCGCTGTCTTCTACACCAAAAAGAGATGCTTCTTTCTTATTATCAAATTCTTCATCTTGGACATGAGCTACTGTGCTGATGGAACCTCAGGTCACATTTTTCAGTCCCACAGAAACATCAATAGATCGATCTGATAAATCTTCTTTTCTCCAAGCAAGGAAGAAATTTCAGTCTCTTGGTTTCTTGTGGGTATAGAAAGGATTTGGGCTTGTAAATTACAAATGAATTTCTGGGTGTTTTTTTGCATGTCGCATCCAATATGTTCTTGGATATGCTCCTTGTCTTTCTTTAATAGCCTAGATCTACATCTGAAAAAGCTCAGTAGGTTGGACCAAATTAATAATCACCTCTAATCAGGGAGAGAAGCAACTTAGAACTAAGGAGAAATTTCCTGACAGTTAGAACAATTAACCAGTGAAACAACTTGCCTCCAGAAGTTGTAAATGCTCCAACACTGGAAGTTTTTAAGAAGAGGTTGGATAACTATTTGTCTGAAGTGGTGTAGGATTTCCTGTCTAAGCAGGAGGTTGGACTAGAAGATCTCCAAGGTCCTTTCCAACTCTGTTATTCTATTTCTATTTCTAATCAAAACTTGAATGGACACCATGGAAATATCAGGACTATTTTAACTGCAGCTAGAATTGTATTTGCTAGAAACTGGAAAGGTGAGAAGATACCCACGGATGATGACGTTATCAAGAAAATTTTAGAGTGTGCTGAAATGAGTAAATTGACATTTGAAATTAGGGAACAAGAAGATAAACAATATTATTTGATATGGGATTTATTTTATCAATGGTTAGACAAGAAAGAATGGAAATGAAATATGAAATATGAAATGGATAAGATAATAAAACATATAAAGGGTTTCCCCCCCCCCTTATAGAGGACAATTTATTGTTAAATAATTGGTAAATGAGAATAATAATGTAATAAACTGTTAAATAAGAAAATGTGGGATAGAGGATGAAGCACAAAAGATTTGTAACCGATCAATACACTTTCTGTAATTGTAATGGATGACAATTGTTTTATGTTTTAAGTTTTGTTTAAAAATAAAAAAAAATTCCAAAAAAAAAAAAAAGGAAATATCAGGACTATAAAGGTAAAGGTTCCCCTCGCACATATGTGCTAGTCGTTCCTGATCTAGGGGGCAGTGCTCATCTCCGTTTCAAACCCAAAGAGCCAGCGCTGTCCGAAGACGTCTCCAGGGTCATGTGGCCAACATGGCTAAATACCAAAGGCGCACAGAACGCTGTTACCTTCCCACCAAAGGTGGTCCCATTTTTCTGCTTGCATTTTTTTACGTGCTTTCGAACTGCTAGGTTGGCAGAAGCTGGGACAAGTATTGGGAGCTCATCCTGTTATGTGGCCCTAGGGATTCAAACTGATGAACTGCCAACCTTTCGATCAACAAGCCAGCGTCTTAGCCACTGAGCCACCGCATCCCAAAACAATCCCAAAACAAGCTAAAACAAACCGACAAACCAACCGCAAATCAGAAGACAATGGCAAATCAAGTCCTGTGGACATGCAAAGGTGGTCACCAGAAGCTTGATTTGAAAGAAACATTAATATTTAATGCAAAGTTCAGAGACAGGAATGTTCAGGTTTACCCCAAAATCAAATAAAGTCCTAGCAAATGTTATGTATCTGAATGAAAGCACATCAAAAGTAAAGAAATCTTTTTAAAAAAGGGGTGTTTTTTTGCACAGTCATTCTTTTAACGACAAAGCATTTCGCCTTTCAGAAATTCCATGGTGGTGGAAATGTTAACAAAAGGTGTCTGTGAATAGCAGTGTACTTTTTAGGTACTTCACAGATGGAAAGTATACATTTAAAACTCCAACTACGAACAGCCAATTTTCCCAGAATAAAAGGATGGAAGCTTTTAAAGAACACAAAGATCCCATTTTTGCAACTCCTTTCCTTTCACAGAGACTCCAGTGTACATGTGAGATTAAAAAATAAAATAAAAAATGACTTTTTTCCTACTACGATGTGCTTGAGTTTACAGTGGATATACATTAGAGCTTAGAAATACCCATTAGTTGCTGAAATATCATTTCCCTTCTGCCTGTTTTGGAAATGGACCATTCTAGTGGTGAGATTAAAATTTTTTTACTACCGGTTCTGTGGGCGTGGCTTGGTGGGCATGGCATGGCTTGGTGGGCGTGGCTTGGTGGGCATGGCTGGGGAAGGATACTGTAAAATCCCCATTTCCTCCCAATCAGCTGGGACTCGGGAGGCAGAGAATAGATGGGGGCGGGGCCAGTCAGAGGTGGTATTTACAGGTTCTCCGAACTACTCAAAATTTCTGCTACTGGTTCTCTAGAACTGGTCAGAACCTGCTGAATACCACATCTGGACCATTCCTTTCAGCTGTGAAATGTGAGGTTTTTCTGGTCTCTTTTTAAAAGTCGCCCAAAAGATCCACCCAGTAAAATGGTAAAAACAATAATTTGCAAAGGTTTTCTGAGAATAACCCTGAATGAAATGATAGAGGCTATGCTAAACTGTTCTGCATTTTAGTTTTTAAGATACCAAAAAACAAAAAGTCTAATTTCCAGGCTTCTTAAGGAATTATAATGTTTTCCAAAAATATGCTGGTACTGAGTCACTGTGAAAATATTTTACATCATTTTTGAGGAGAGATAGAAATGGCCAATTATTTTGCTACCTTCACCTGCATACAGGTAGTGACATAATTCTGAAAACGAGCGTAAGAAAGAAAAAAATTGACAGCGACTTTATACATATGCCCATGTTACTTTCATGATGGCTTCAAGTTAATTAGCCTAGTTAATCATGGCCACCAAGTACCTGGGCGATTTCAAATAGCTTCTTTGGGGATTATTTATCAAATCTTCTAGAATGAAAGAAATAGAGATAGCAATAGCACTTACTTATATACTGCTTCACAGTGCTTTACAGCCCTCTCTAAGCAGTTTACAGAGTCAGCATATTGCTCCCAACAATCTGGGTCCTTATTTTACTGACCTCGGAAGGATAGAAGGCTGAGTCAATCTTGAGCCGGCGAGAATCAAACTGTCAAACTGCTGGCAATCAGCAGTCAGCAGAAGTAGCCTGAAGTACTGCATTCTAACCACTTCGCCACCATGGCTCTTATGATGTAAGACAAAGGAAATGTCAGGCTTCCCATGTTCTTCCCGTTCCATTCCCTTCCTTTCCCTTCCCTTCACCTCCCACTTCTCTTTTTTCCTTTTCCTTTCTTATCCTTCCTGCCTGCCTGCTTGCCTAAACTATCTGCCTTCTCCCTTTATTTTTACCATGTAAGATAGAAAGTTTGTCCATCCATATGAGCTGAAGTAGCACAGTGGTTAGAGGTGGCACAGTGGCACAGTGGTCTGCTGACTGCCAGCTGCCTGCAATTTGGCAGTTCAAATCTCATCAGGCTCAAGGTTGACTCAGCCTTCCATCCTTCCGAGGTGGATAAAACGAGGACCCAAATTGTTGAGGGCAAGATGCTGAGTTTGTAAACTGCTTAGAGAGGGCTGTAAAGCACTGTAACACATTATATAAGTCTAAGTGTCAGGTTTCGAGGTCGTCTCAAATAAATTGCATTTCAAACAAAGTCTTTGATGAAAAAAAACTCCCATTTATTAAGCACGACATTCTACTCCGACTCCATCGCAGCCAACACTGACTTCCAGACCCAAAACCCTCCCTTTCCGTTCCCCACTCCCCTGCACTCATTGGCCATCTTCCAAGTCACTCTACCCCTAATCTACTGCTCTAGCTCAAAGGAATTTCCCCCCTCCCATCCCATCTCCTAGGAGATATTATCTCCAGGGAAAATAAGTAGGTGAAAAGTCAAACATCCCTTTCCAGATGCCTCCGCTTCTCCTTCTAATGTCAGCTCTAGAATAAAATGCAGCTTGAAGTGCTGACACTAAGTGGTATAGCTATTCTTGTGGACGACACATTTTTATATTCATATCACTAGGATATCAGCATTAGAATATCAGGTTCTCTGCTGGAGGCATTCAGCAGCAGAATATGTGAATGTCAACAGGGAAGGGATGGAAATTAGTCCTGAATTTTTGTACCTCTAATAGTAACAGATGTATCACAGATATATGGCTAGGATTTTCTAGACAGTGCCCCAATATTTAAGGAGCTGCCACAAAGAAGAGGGGGGCATCAGTTTATTCTCAAAGCATCTGAAGGCAGGACAAGAAGCAATGGATGGAAACTAATCAAGAAGAGAACCAACCTAGACCTAATGAGACATTTTTATGAAGAATTACTCAGTAGAATGGCTTGCTTTCCAGAAGTTGTGGGTGCTCCATCCCTGGAGATTTTCAAGAAGAGATTGGACAACCATTTGTCTGAAATGGTATAGGATTTCCTGATTGATCAGGCGGTTGGACTAGAATAGAATAACAGAGTTGGAAGGGACCTTGGAGGTCTTCTAGTCCAACCCGCAGCTTAGGCAGGAAACCCTACACCACTTCAGACAAATAGTTATCCAACATCTTCTTAAAAACTTCCACTTTGGAGCATTCACAACTTCTGGAGGCAAGTTGTTCCACTGATTAATTGTTCTCACTCTCGGGAAATTTCTCCTTAGTTCTAGGTTGCTTCTCTCCTTGATTAGTTTCTACCCATTGCTTCTTGTCCTACCCTCAGGTGCTTTGGAGAATAGCTTGACTCCCTCTTCTTTGTGGCAGCCCATGAGAAGAAGACCCCCAAAGTCCATTCCAGCACTATTATTCTGTTAAAATGTTAAAAGTGAGATACACATCTTTGAAAAAACAACCGAGACATCATGTGATTCAATATAAGTCTCTCTGTGTGATTAGAATCTAAAAGTTGGTTCGGCTCAGGAGTCCATTGTTTGGGAAACTCTGCTTTACAGAAAATCTAATTGAAAAAGCATAGAAACATAAGTTAAGAAACATTTGCCTCTGGGTCAGAGGAACGGGGAGCAACAGATGGTAAGGGCAGCAATACCTTGCAGTGATTTAATAAATGGAATTCCCAACACTTCTCAGCATGACAAACATATACTCCCAACACAGGGAAACCACAGCAGAGAAAAGGCAGCAAAACATCTGGCGGATGTTGCCTCAAAATAAATGCTCAAAGCTTAAGCGTGGATAATATTTCCAAGAAAACACATATTTTACATTGGCTTATTTTTTTTCCCCTGTATTCTCCTCCATATATATTTTTTTCTGTTGGTAGAGTGACATTCCCGGTCTTCTTCTTCTTCTTCTTTTTTTCAAGATACTGAGCAGGCTACTTCTGCTGACTGCCGGCTGCCAGCAGTTTGGCAGATCGAATCTCACCAGCCTCAAGGTTGACTCAGCCTTCCATCCTTCCGAGGTGGGTAAAATGAGGACCCAGATTGTTGGGGGGGGCAATATGCTGACTCTGTAAACCACTTAGAGAGGGCTGTAGAAGCGCTGTGAAGCATAATCTAAGTCTAAGTGCTATTGCTAAATCTAGAGCTTCAGAGATAGCCTACAAAGAACTTGATGATTCTTGTTAAATGTTCCGATCATAAAGAAAGAGGTTAGGCTTCTGGATGAGGGTTTTTGTTTTTTTTTTTCTAATTTGTCAATAAAAGTCTTCCTGAAGAGGAATGAAAATGACACATTCATCCAGGGGAAAAAAAAAACAAAACAGCAAGGTTTGAAGAAAAAGAATCACAAGAAAATTTCTACAACTATTTTGGTGCAGACAGGAAAGAAATGTCTTATAAATTGTACCAATCTGGATTATTCAGTGGATTATAACTCACGCATCCATTTTCTTTCCCTTTTTTTCTATGTTCAACAATAAACACTCCATGTTAATTGTAAGCAGTGTTTGTGAGTAGAGTAGAGTAGAGTAGAGTAGAGTAGAGTAGAGTAGAGTAGAGTAGAGTAGAGTAGAGTAGAGTATAAATACAATACAATATAACCTATGCTATTTATTTATTTGGCTTAGGACCTGGTTATTTATGGGACCGCCTGCTACCACCAATAGTCTCCCACCGACCAGTACGCTCCCATAGAGAGGGGCTCCTCCGGGTGCTGTCGGCCAAACAATGTCAACTGGCGGCCCCCGGGGGGAGAGCCTTCTCTGTGGGGGCACCTACTATCTGGAACGAGCTCCCCCCGGAGATACGGAGGATCCCGGATCTGCGTACCTTCCGTCGCGCGCTCAAGACTTTCTTGTTTCATCAAGCTGGCCTGACCTAAGTCTTTCCCCTTTTTAAATGGAAATTTTAAATTTGGTTTTAAATTATTGGGGTTTTAAATTTGTTCAGCCAAATTATTTAATTTGTTTTCTTTTATTTTAAATTTTGTATTTATATGTTTTATTCTATGGCTGTTCACCGCCCTGAGTCCTTCGGGAGTAGGGCGGTATATAAATTCAATAAAATAAATAAATAAATAAATAAATAAATAAATAAATAAATAAATAAAATATTTGTTTGTTTGTTTGCCAAACATGTACAAGATAACAAGTAGAGGTGTGAACATAAACATAAACAAAGGAAATTAATACAAATAAATGAGGACAGTAAGACCGGGACAGGAGGCACGCTGGTGTGCTTATGCATGCCCCCTTTACAGACCTCTTAGGAACGGGGTGAGGACCACGATAGACAGTTTGAGGTTGAAGTTGTGAGGGTTTGAGGCTGTAACAATGGAGTTGGGTAGAGCATTCCAGGGGTTGACCACTCTGTTGCTGAAGTTGTACTTTCTGCAATAGAGTTTGGAGCGGTTTACCTTGAGTTTGTATCCACTGTTTGCCCATGTACTATTGTGGTTAAAACTGAAGAAGTTGTTGATAGGCCAGATGTTGTGGCAGACAATTTTGTGTACTATGCTTAAATTGGATTGCAGGCGGCGCTGTTCCAGATTGTCCAAGCCCCAAATTTTAAGCCTGGTGGCATAGGGAATTCTATTGTGAGTAGAGGAGTGGAATACTCTTCTTGTGAAATACTTCTGAACCTGCTCAATCATGTTAATGTCTGAAATACAGTGTGGGTTCTAGGTGGATGAGCTGTATTCAAGAATTGGTCTGGCAAAGGTTTTGTATGCCTTAGTTAGTAATACAATATTACTGGAGAAGAAACTTTGCAAAATTAGGTTAACAACTCTTAGTGCCTTTTTGGCTATGCTATGCTATGCTGTGCTATGCTATGCTATGCTATGCTATGCTATGCTATGCTATGCTATGCTATGCTATGCTATGCTATGCTATGCTAATATTATTGTGAAGTCACAGAATCCATGAAAGTGGATGAATAGATCTTCGGAAGTGGCCTAGTTCTTTCTAACGTTTGAATTATATGCAATATGATGGAAGTGGATTTCTAGTGATAAAATGACAGATTCTTCTCTTCAGCATGTGCCAACCTCAGATTCTTGTTAACATGGTTGTGGAATTCTTTTAAAAGAACTTGTTTTGAGGTCTCATGGGAATGCATGCAAAGTACCTCTCCTCAGTTCAGACAAAGCAGCTGCTTTGTCATTAGCCAGGGATTCCTGGCTGTTTGCAATTCATAGTCCCTTTGCTTCAAGTATGTTGATTGATCAGAATTTAATCCAGAAGCAAAATAAAAAGCAAGCAAACAAACAAAGAGTATAGTTGGGGATATGGTATAGGGTTTCCTGCCTGAAGACGGGGGAAGACTTCCAAGGTCCTTTCCAGCTATTCTATTCTATTCTATTCTATTCTATTCTATTCTATTCTATTCTATTCTATTCTATTCTATTCTATTCTATTCTATTCTATTCTATTCTATTCTATCCTATTCTATTCTACCTTACCTTACTCTACCCTACCCACCCTACTCTATTTCTACTCTCCTTCTGTTCTATTCTATTCTATTCTATTCTATTCTATTCTATTCTATTCTATTCTATTCTATTCTATTCTTATTCTTATTCTTATTCTTATTCTTATTCTTTTCTATTCTTTCTAATATTAATCAGCTTGTTATGCATATCTTTGAAGCTACGAGAAAAGAATTAGTTTGCACGGACTGATTAAAAAGTAGCCATATGGTTAAAAAGCTGGTAGTGAATCTCTCTCTCTCTTTCTCTCTCTTTAAAGCAATCATATATTTTATGAGATTGTATTTGATTTAATCACTGTTTATTTTGCATTCCAGGCGCAATAAAAGCAGAGTACATGCATTTGTGTAAATAATTAAGAGTTTGTAGTTATACATCTTATTACTTGTGGTTCTTTATACAGATCTGTTTGCATAATCATTCACTTTGGACATCTTAATAGGAAGGGGTTTGTTTCCTAAAGAGTCAAATACACTTGGTGGTGGGGGGGGGAGGAGGTGAAGAGAGAAAATGAGGAGAGAGAAATAAGCCATTCCTGAAACAGTGGCATAGGTGTGTGCTTGGTTAAAGACAAACTCTGTGTCAGGGTTCCAACTCTGCCATTCTGACCTTCTCCATCCCAAACCAGCTGAGTTCGGGACCTACAGAGAAAATATCATAAAAGTTTGAACCTACTGTATCTTCAGGAAGTCAGCTTTGAGGTCTAGAGTAATGATAATCATTTACCAAGCTAAATTTCTTGGTTGCAACACATTCAGAACACAAAACAGGCTCGTGGAATAAACACCATCCTTCTGAGTAATAGCAATAGCACTTAGACTTATATACCGCTTTAAACCCCTACTCTAAGCGGTTTTACAGAGTCAGAATTGTTAAGGAATTTACAGAGTAACCCTTGAGTAGCAAGGGTGTGTACATGAAAGCGATTGAGAGTAGTTACGAATAAACACAGCCAACACAGAGATATACTGAGTTGTGTTTACTTTCAGGAAATAATAAGGCACAGTCCAATAAACAGTCCAGGTCATACACATATAAAGCAGGAGATAGCAAAATGACAGTCCAGGGATAATCCAATAAGAAAGTCTTCTTACCAGTCGTCATAGTCATTCACAATAAACAGTTCTTCTGGATTTGCAAACAGTAGCATACAGAGATATCAGAGAGCAAGAACAGCAAAGAGAAACAAACCATGTTTCTAGCTTCCTCTTAAGGAGATTAGCTACAGAGCTAACCAATCAGGACACAGTATGATGCAATACAGCAGTCTTAAACTATATTGAGGGTTTATATATTGCCAACCCAACAAGTTAGTAATAATCATTTCCTAACAAGAATATTGGCCCCACCCAGTGGCAAAATCCTTTGTGAGTTGCCACCGGTTTGCTTCCCGCACATGCTTGGTGTGCGCCAAATGTGCACTGCACATGTGCATGCATAGTGTGCACCAAATGCACACTGCATACATACACATGTGCAGTGTGTGCCAAACGCACATGCATGTGTGCATGCACAGTGTGCACCAAATGCGCGCTTCGCATGGAAAAATGAGCCTTTTGAAGGTAAGTAGAACAGTGAGGGGGGAACAGCTGTGCTACACGATTTAGATTTGCTAGAAAGGAGGATTTCCTGCTATCTAGTGAATATAAATCGTGCGGCACAGCTGATCGTCGGAAATACCAGTTCGGATGAACCAGTAGCTTTTTTTTTTACTACTGGTTCACCCAAACTGGTAGCTTTTATTACTACCTGTTTGCCCGAACCAGTGCAAACTGGTAGCACAAAATATCTTTACTGGTTATCTTATTATGACCCATCCCAACAGAACTTGAAATTTTAGGTCTGGATAGCCTTGAACTACGCCGTCTACGTTCCGACCTATGCTTAGTTCATAAGATTATTTACCAAAACGTCCTACCTGTAAATGAATACTTTAATTTCAACCGTAATAACACAAGGGCTATCAATAGATTCAAACTCAATGTAATTCGCTCTAATCTTGATTGTAGGAAATATGACTTCTGCAATAGAGTAGTAAATGTCTGGAACACTCTACCTGATCCTGTTGTTAGTCTTGCTAATCCCCATACCTTTTACCTTAAACTGTCTACCGTGGACTTTTCATGTTTCTTAAGAGGTCCCTAAAGGGTCGTGCATACCATCCCTGTCCTACTGTCCCCATTTATATGTAATCATTCTATGTGTTTATGGCTATGTTTTGTCTATTTATATCCTTTTATTTGTGCCAATTTTTTTCATGTGTCCATGTCTATGTCTACACTGTTTCTTGTTTCCTTGTACTTGTTGACAAATAAACAAACAAACAAACAAACAAACAAACTTCTCAACAGCTTCTATTTCCAATTTCACTGGACATGACTTCCAAATAAAGCTGTTATTTTTTTATTTTTTTATTGATGCATTAGAAGTCTGGGAGAAAAAAGTCCTCAGTCAAGATGCTTTTTTTTTTTAAGTCACAGTAAATCCAGGAGATTAGAAGAGATGGGATAGAAGCAGAAACACAAGGAAAACAATGCGGTTTCAATGCTTATTATTCTTTCTATTTCCTGGTGAAAAAAGAGCCCAGTATTTATCTGATCGTTCACGCTTACTAGTTTGAAATTTATAGTATGAAAAAAGATACCCTAATTCCAGTACTTGATGAAAAGCTCTACAACTATCATAAGATCCTGTCCCAAAGTTTTGTTCATGAATAATCATCCGATGGAGTTCCAATATCGATTTCAGGCTGTTCCATGCAGTACACAAATTGTGCCATCTCTATAATAAAGACAATCTCATAGATATGGTCAGCAATGATTCATGGCCTACCAGGAATCCCAAATATAAGGCTAAATGAATCCATCAATTTCACTTCTTTGGTGTGCTTTTTTTTCTCCAATTTATAAGTTTGCTTTGATCCATCTGTGTATCAGTTTACGAATTCACCCTTTCCACACCCACACAATAAGCTGTATCTGTATTTCTTGCAATGCAATGCACCCTTGACACACATTAGGAAGACTTTTTTCTCCAGCTGTCGACTGATTACAAAAATCTGAGGAAGTGTTATATGCAGGTGTTTTCGGGTTTATATACTGTAAGCGTTCAGGAGGGTAGGAGTTGAGTAGCTTTGTAAACGCAACTGAAAAGAATTTCTTTTGCAAATGAATTTCTATTCCATCCTTATATTGTTTTCAGAGGGAGATGGGTAGTCTTTTGAGGAAGCTGGGCAATTAAGAAATAGGAAATTGAAATAAAAATTGTTTTCACCTGCCCAATAGGCTAAATCTGTCTTTTTGTAAGCTTTACAAAGCCTAAGATGTTCAATTCATATTTAGTTGTTTTGATGGATATGCATACCCATCAGGCGATTCCTTTTTTTTGAGAGTAAACAAAATAATGTGAAGCACACAGAATGTCAAGTTTTGAGGTCGTCTCAAATAAATTGCATTTCAAACAAAGTCTTTGAAGAAAAACTCCCATTTATTAAGCACGACATTCTACTCCAACTCCATCGCAGCCAACACTGACTTCCAGACCCAAAACCCTCCCTTTCCGTTCCCCACTCCCCTGCACTCATTGGCCATCTTCCAAGTCACTCTACCCCTAATCTACTGCTCCAGCTCAAAGGAATTTCCCCCCCTCTCATCCCATCACCTAGGGGATATTATCTCCAGGGAAAATAAGTAGGTGAGAAGTCAAATGTCCCTTTCCAGATGCCTCCGCTTCTCCTTCTAATGTCAGCACTAGAGTAAATGCAGCTTGAAGTGCTGACACAGAAGTTGTAAGAAGTAGCAAAACAAGAAATTAAAGTAGGAAACAAGAAAAAAACAAAAGGAAACATAAATAAAAGTAGTTCTCCTCCACACCATGCACTATACTTCCTCATATTTTCTAATCTTACCAACCAACCTGGCTTCCAGGTTGTTTATACTTGGCCTTTGATTCCTTAAACTTCTCACCCCTCCTTTTCTAAGGGTCCTACTAACTCCATACAATTACCCCGAGATGCTTTTTCTGGAGGCAACTGGACTTCTTGTTTTTTTTTTCTTTTTCTTTGAGGACATATGGACAGGATGAATAAGGACTGAATCAAAAATGAATATTGGAAGGGAAAAGATTAAACAGAAAGGGGAGAATAAGAAATATGTAATTGTATGGAGTCCATATAGATTCTCAGTCATGCAGGTCATGGTTGTCCCAAAGGTGCCTTTTCTGGAGGCAACTGGACTTCTTGTTTTTTCTTTGAGGGTGTTTCACTTCTCATCCAAGAAACTTCTTCAGCTCTGACAGGATAGTGGGGAAATGGAAGGATTTATATTCTTTGCAGACAGCTGGTCATTTGCATCTTTTTAGAGGGTCCTTGAAGCACTTGGAACACTTATCTGTGTCCTCAGGGTCACCTGAGTGGTGCTCCTGGTTCCTGTAGTCTGCATTTTTTTTTCCCTCTGGAAATCCATTCCTACTCCCACACCATTCAAAGAGTGTTCATCCCAAATTGTATAGCTAAAAAGTCTCTATAGATTCTCAGTCATCCAGGTCATGGTTGTCCCAAAGGTGCTTTTTCTGGAGGCAACTGGACTTTCTCGTTTTTTCTTTGAGGATGTTTCGCTTCTCATCCAAGAATCTTCTTCAGCTCTGACAGGATAGTGGGGAATGGAAAGATATATATTTCTTGCAGATAGCTGCACATTTGCATCCTTTTAGAGAGTCTCTATAGATTCTCAGACATCCAGGTCATGGTTGTCCCAAAAGTGCTTTTTCTGGAGACGTTTTCTGGACTTCAAGGAACCTCCAAGTGCTTCGATGACCCTCCTAAAAGGATGCAAATGATCAGCTGTATGCAAGGAATATAATATTTTGATTCGGACCTTATTCATCCTGTCCCTATAATAAATCATTTCAGTGTATTTTGTCAAACTAATCATATACTTCATATTCATTCATTTCATTAATTCCTCCTCCCTCCCTCCCTCCCTCCCTCCCTCCCTCCCTTCCTTCCTTCCTTCCTTCCTTCCTTCCTTCCTTCCTTCCTTCCTTCCTTCCTTCCTTCTCTCCCTCCCTCCCTCCTTCTGGATTTCTTTTTTCCCTCTTTTCTAAGTAGCTCATTTGCACTGTGCCTACATTTATATTTCTTTTGAAATATTTATTTTTCCCTTCAATATTACGAATAGGCAGAAGCATGGTCTTATCCATAGTGATTGTTTATTGTTCCAGCAGACGTTCATTTTCCACAATAAAACATATCCATGACCTTTTTACCATGACATGCATGCCTTCAAATTTCTCCATCCATTTTAATCAATATTTTGCTGACATGCGTAAATTAATATATTTATTCCGGGGTTGTGGCTTTTTCTCTTTTTATGGGGGGAGGTTATTTATATATAACTTGCAATCCATTTTCCCTTTGCATCCAATTAGCTTGGCAAAAAAACCATGTTTTTTGTTGCATTAGAAGTCTATGTGAGGTGTACTTCAGATCCTTGGGCTTATTAGCCAGCAACATCTCATACATGCTACAGTACATACACATTCATATACCAAACCAAAACATTTCAAACACTACTACAAGGATTTATTTTACCTGCATCCATAAATATTTTAATCTGCCTTGGGGAAATCATACATTACTGCCATACATCAAAAACATCTCAGAAACTACCAACAGACGATTACAACCACATGGCATCAGTATAGCACACAAACCAACTAAAGCCCTAACATCCTAAGTAAACCAAAAGACCCAAACAGCCCCAGAAGAAAAACAGAAGTCATCTATAATATACAGTGTAAGGACTGCAAGGCATTATGTAAGACAAAGAGACAAAAGACTAGCAGAGCACATCCGTGAACACCAACTGGCAGTTAGAAGACATGATGAAAACTCTTTAATTTCACAACACATGGACAAACTTAACCCTAGTTTCAACTGGGAAACTGTGACCAACCTAGAGAATAGGACAGGACAGGACAGGATAGGATAGGATAGGATAGGATAGGATAGGATAGGATAGGGTAGGGTAGGGTAGGGTAGGGTAGGGTAGGGTCGAGTAGAATAGAATAGAATAGAATAGAATAGAATAGAATAGAATAGAATAGAACAGAACAGAATAGAATTCTTTATTGGCCAAGTGTGATTGGACACACAAGGAATTTGTCTTGGTGCATATGCTCTCAGTGTACACAAAAGAAAAGATACGTTCATCAAGAATCATAAGGTAAACACTTAATGATGGTCATAAGCAATCAAATCATATTAGGAAACAGTCAATATAAATCGTAAGGATACCAGTAACAAGGTTAGATCAAACGAAGTCCAAAAGCACAGAGAATTCTTGAAAGCCTGACCATGACAAATCAGCCAACAGGCACATAGACATAAACAACACCTGCATACCGTTCAAAAAGACAATAAAAAAGCTCCAAAGGGAACACTAAACAGCTTCTCACCAGCAATCAACACCCACGTGAGTAGAGATTAACACAAAAATCAACATTAGACTAACCATCAAGAAGCAAACAATACCCCAATCAAAGAACTGCTAAACAAGCTAACAGTAAACAGTCCAACCAAAAAATCACCACGGCTGATGTCATTAACACTGATAGGATAAGCCACTAGAACAGTGTTTCTCAACCTTGGAAGCTTGAAGATGGGTGGACTTCAACTCCCAGAATCCCCCAGCCAGCACACTAGAATATAAACTGAGAGCAAATCCCATTCCTTGTTAGCACTGATGATATTACCTAGTTTGACAATCAAACATCTGCAAGGAAACCAAGGACCAGAAGTGAAGTGCTACCAATTTGGACTGGTTCGACTGAACTGGTAGCGATGGCGGTGGGTGGTTTGGAGAACTGGTAGTGACGGCAGCACGAGGCTCCGCCCACCTGCCCGGTCTTCATTTTTTTACCCTCTGCGCATATGCAGAAGGGTTTGCGCATGCACAGAGAGTCTGCATGCACACTTCCGAACCAGTAGGGAAGGTAAGTAGATTTCACCCCTGCCAAGGACCCCACAATTTAACCCTGAGTCGGAATCTGGGTCTGCTATAATCATTCCATCATTCTCTCATTTTGCAGCAATTTTTTTTCTTTATCCACTGCCTCTTTCAGTCTTCATTCCAGCAAGTATCCTTTTTCACACTTCCCATCGTTCAACTTCTCACACTTCAGTGATACTTGATAACATAACTCTTTTCATTGTGATCCAAGCAGCTCCAATATCCTCTTTCTTTTACAACCACTTTTCAGTCATTATTTGGGGAGAGTAACCAAACCATTAATACATATTTTCTTTCTTTCTTTCTTTCTTTCTTTCTTTCTTTCTTTCTTTCTTTTCTTTCTTTCTTTCTTTCTTTTTTCTTTCTTTCTTTCTTTCTTTCTTTCTTTCTTTCTTTCTTTCTTTTTTTTGTACATGGCTCATTTTCCCCCCTTCCTTTAGAAGAAAAGTTATAATTCTCATTTACTTCACTTCTTCCTTTTTCCTTCTAATGTCCATTTTTCCCTAAGACAATCTCCCAATAATGATGCTTTCCAGGTCAAAACTTCCCACAAGCTTCTATCCTTCCCTAATTCTCTCAAGTTTTGACTCTAGGGAATCCAATCAATATTACTTTTTAGATTTATGTTCAGCTTTTCCCCTGTATTTTTTTTTTTGTACAAAAACAAACCTTTTTTTTTTCTTAATCAATCACCAGTCACATTCACATTTGATTTTGCAAATGGTCCATTCACCTTTTTCTTTAACTTCTTGCATCATTCATCTATTCAACAAAATAGCCCACCACCTCAATAAAATGCTGCATATCTTATTCTGTTATTACTATTCCCTAAGGTATAACTGTTTCACTTCCAACTGAGGTTCTCCTACAATGATTTTAAATTCTGATTTATACCCAGGTCACATTCAGCATTCCATGATAATTATAAGGACAATAAAGGTTAAAAATAACCTGATCAAAAAGTTAAGTGTATACATGAAAGAAATACTGCTCCAATATAAATCAAAGCTTATTACTTCTATTGCATCAAAACATAGGTTAGTTCCATTTTTTTGTTATTTTTTAAAATGGTTGTCCAATTTGCACACTGTGCATCACTAATATGGAATTTAAAAAGGAAGAGGAGGAGGAGGAGGAGGAGGAGAAGGAGGAGAAGGAGAAGGAGAAGGAGAAGGAGAAGGAGAAGGAGAAGGAGAAGGAGAAGGAGAAGGAGAGAAAGAAGTTGTTTCCAATTCTCAGGTAAGAACCTGATGACTGATCAATCAGATTTCAGTGAAAGAGTCAGAAAAATGAGAAGCATAAATCTCAGATATCCAAGCTAGCTAAATGAGTCCAAGCATCCTGCATTCTTTTCTATTTTTAATGACAAAGATCTGTACTATTCTCCTTTGCAATAACTTCAGTTCTGTAAGAAGAACCCAAGTTTACAAACGGGAATGTAGGCAGGAGCCTTCCTTGTTTATTCCCAACATCTGTTCCAAAAAGATTTGCTGCCTTTAAGCACGACACTTCCATTGAGCTGTGATGAGTAATGTACAAGCACAATTTCTTAGCATAAATCTTGATGATGTCTCGGAAATTCCAAAACAGAAACAAACGAACAATCCACAAATAGCAAAAGAATCTAACTTGTTCCTTTAAGAATATGGAGAAGAAGGATATCGGCAGGATGTGAAAACATGGAGCTCCCATAATTGTTGAAAGCAAAGTTCTGGAGTTGTTGCAATGTTCCGAGCAGCAGTTTAGAAATGAAGATAAATATGGGTGTCTAGCTTTTCACACCTAGAAATTCTTGCACTGCTTCATGCCAACATTCTAAGTTTCAAGCCAGGCACCCTAATGAGAATGCACACTGTGACAATCTGCTAGGTAAGCTATTATATGCAGAGCAATTTCATTATTTTTAATGTATGTGCACAGTCTATGAATATAGAAGGATTCCTTTTACTCCCAACTCATCAAAATCCTATAAAGAATTACATTTTTTAAAAAAGCAAGACAGAGAAACTCCGAAGGACAGGAATTTCTCCTGCACTTAGAATACCACATCCAGTTTGGTCACCATATTATTTAAAAAAAAAAAAGATGTTGAAACTCTGGAAAGAGTGAAGAAAAGAGCAACAAAACTGATTAGGGGACGGTAGGCTAAAACATATGAGGTACTATAGTAGGAATTGGTTTTGTCTAGTCTAGTGAAAAGAAGGACTAGGGGTGACATGATAGCAGTCTTCCAATACTTGAGGGGCTGCCACAAAGAAAAGGGAATTGACATGTTTTCCAAAGCACCGGAAAGCAAGATAAGAAACAATGGATGGAACTGTTGGAAGAAAAATTCAGTCCGGTTCCATGCCGGGAGAAAAAAAATGCTGGAAATAAAATGGAGGCTGGCCACAAGGAAAGAAGATATCTGTTTATTTGGTTTCCATAAATTTATGGTTTCCATAAATGACAGCAGCATGTTTCTGGGGTGGCTGACAAAATGGCTGAGTGAGTGGATATATTTTATGGGGTTTGGTGATTGAGATAGTGATTGTGTAATGTAGTGAGTCTTGTGTTTTTTGTTATTCTAATGGAAGTGGGTAAATCCTATTATGTCCTAAAGGTCATGTCCTGTCCTTAGAATTTTTTTTTTTGGGGGGGGGGATGTAAATTCTTAATTCCATCAGCTCTAGACGTCTGTGGGAGCTTGTGGCTGAAGGCATTTTGTCTATGAACAGATTGGCCCAGTCTTTCTGATTGGATACAAAATCTCGATTCCAAACACCAGTCTCTTCTATTTGGGGCTATTTTCCTATGGCAGGAAGACTGAGGCTGCTTTCTGCTTTTGTTAAGTTTGTTAAGTCTGTTCCTCCTTTGGGGAAAAATAATATTCTGCCTCTTTTAATATTCTCCAAAATATTTCATTTTCTGGGGGGGGGGGGCACACTCCTGTTTCGGTACTCAGTGCCAAAAAGGTATAGGGGAGTGATGACTAACCTCGCGTGCCAAAAGCGTGAGGAGGGAGTGATGACTAACCTCGCGTGCCAAAAGCGTGAGGAGCATGGGGGTTCGTGTGCATGTGTGTCCATACCCATAATTCAATGTGCCCTTCGCATGCACGTGCAACCCCCCGCACTCCCCCCGCTTTTGGCACAAGATGGGCCCGGTAGGCCCGTTTTTCACCCTCCCCAGGCTCCATGAAGGCCAGAAACGGCCCATTTGCCGACTTCCGGTGGGACCAGAAATCCCATTTTTTTTGCCCTCCCTGGGCTCCAGAGGCTTTGTAGGAGCCTGGGGAGGGCCAAAACGACCTTCCCCCCCCCCGGAGGCCAGAAACAGCCCGTATGCAGGTGGGCTTGGGAGGCCCGAAAATGAGATGCGCGCGTTGGAGCTGAGCTAGGGCAACGCTCGTGTGCCCACTAATATGTCTCCACGTGCCACCTGTGGCACCTGTGCCATAGGTTCGCCATCATGGGAATAGGGTCTCCTGCTTGAGCAAGTAGTTGGACTAGAAGACCTCCAAGATCCCTTCCAGCTCAATTCCGATCAATTGATTGCAGTTGGAATGAATATTGTAAATGTTGATGTGTGAAAATTCTGTGGGGGCACCTACTATCTGGAACAAGCTCCCCCCGGAGATACGGAGGATCCCGGATCTACACACCTTCTGCCGCGCTCTCAAGACCTTTTTATTTCACCATGCTGGTCTGGGCTAACCTCTCCCATTCTCTTTTTAATGTGGATTTTAATGTAAATTTTAATTATTTCTTAACCTGGGGTTTTAAATTTGTCTTGGGCTAAATTGATTTAATCCAATTTTACTTCTGCTCTTAAATTTTTGTATTCTATGGGTTTTATCTTGTGCCTCTTCACCGCCCTGAGTCCTTCGGGAGTAGGGCGGTATATAAATCAAATAAAATGAAATGAAATGAAAATTCAAAGAACAAAGTTTTCATTCTTGGCTCTGTCTAGACACAAGTTTATCTGTTTTTGTTTTAAGGACAGCTGAAACATCTTTCTGGAATGAATGAACCAGTCCAAGAAGAAAAGAAAAGAAATATTGATTTCCAAAATTTCTTTCTGAAGTCGTGAAGTGAAAAACATAAAAGCAAAATACTTTTTTTTAATGTTCACAGCATCCGTTTGCAAATTACTGCAGAGCTGAGGTTGCCATTAATCAATGTAACTAGATCAGTTGTCATGTTTTATTACTCAAGCCATCTGTGATAAGTGTCACTCCATTCAACTGCAACATCAAAGTTTTGTCTGGTGCCTTTAGAAGGATGCTGTACCTTTAAGGGATGAGAAACAAACCACCTCAAACCCTGCCAATCCATTGCAGAGATTTGCATTCTGTGCCAACCAGGAATTATCACCAAATACACAGTTAAAGTAGTTGCTTTATTTCTAATTCTTCACTAATAACTGTGAACTCATAGAAGGATCAGAAGATTGAGACGTTAATTCCAAGCATGATTGGGTCACACCGCACTGGAATTTAATTTCAAGAAATATTATGCATGGATTAACATCCTATTAAAATTCCAGTTGCCCAATTTATGGCTTCTATATAACTCGCAAGAGCTTATGTAGCTTCACTGGCGTGGCGTGTGCTACATGATGAGATACAGATAGCTGAAACATTTCAGTATCATTCAGATCATTAAAAGTTTGCGATAGAGGGGGGAAAAATGAAGTCAATACTTTTCGCCCATGCATTTTGTTTTGAGCTTAGCAGTTATTGTGCATGTCCAAAGGGCTTTTTAGCCGAAAAAAGAAAAGTTTGTCCATTCCAACGCAAGATATATCTGCTTGTTTAATCTTTCATATGTAGATCTGTACGACTCATTACTAAGCTGGGGAAATACCAAAAGGAAAATCAAACCTTAATTGGTTTCAGCTGGCAGTTAGTGGCTTGGTTAGCATTGGATGGGAGACCACTGGGTAACATCAGAACTACGGACTAGACTTGGAAGATACACACATATAAACGGAAGCCCATGTCCTGGAAAATGGCATTAGAAAACTATTTCAGAACTCTTGCGGGAAAAATTGCACTGATGCCTTAATCAAAACAGCAGGATTCAGCCTTGATCCAGATTTTTGTGAAATCCACCTCAGAAGGATGGAAGGCTGAGTCAATCTTAAATATACTTCCATAACTAATAATTGAATAATGCTTATATTAGATTAAAAAGTGGAGGGAAGATACCTCTTCCTGTTAATCTTTAGGTACTCTCAGTGGTGAAATCCAATTTTTTTTTTACTACCGGTTCTGTGGGCATGGATTGGTGGGCGTGGCTTGGTGGGCGTGGCAGGGGAAGGATACTTCAAAATCTCCATTTCCACCCCACTCCAGAGGAAGGATACTGCAAAATCCCCATTCCCTCCCTACTCCTGGGGGAAGGATATTGCAAAATCTCCATTCCCACCCCACTCTGGGGCCAGCCAGAGGCGGTATTTGCCGGTTCTCCAGATTCAAAATTTCCGCTACCGGTTCTCCAAACTGCTCAAAATTTCCACTACCAGTTGTCCGAACTGCTCAAAATTTCCACTACTGGTTCTCCAGAACCTGCCAGAACCTGCTGGATTTTACCCTAGGTACTCTTGCATTTGTACCTGAATAAAACACTTCCATTGGTTGTCAGCCAATGTACTGACTATATTCTGGCATTCTTCTAAGAGTTTAATATTTGCACAATGTGTTGTCTCTTTGAAGCAGATGTAAAGTAGGTAGGGCAAGAATTTGGGGCATGTTGGGTACAGAGGCAGGAAAAATTAAGGCAGGCAGGGTTGGTTTTTTTTTTTTCAGGGATTGTAACACTGAACCTAGAGTGACAAGAAAGATTGACTGTCTTTAGATTTTTTTTTTAAATTGGCCAAGTGTGATTGGACACACAAGGAATTTGTCTTGGTGCATAAGCTCTCAGTGTACATAAAAGAAAAGATACGTTCATCAAGAATCATAAGGTACAACACTTAATGATAGTCAAAGGGTACAAATAAGCAATCAGAAAACAATATCAATATAAATCGTAAGGATACAAGCAACAAAGTTACAGTCATACAGTCAAAAGTGGAAGGAGATGGGTGATGGGTACGATGAGAAGATTAATAGTAGTGCAGACTTAGAAAATAGTTTGACAGTGTTGAGGGAATTATTTGTTTAGCAGAGTGATGGCGTTCGGGGAAAAATGTTCTTGTGTCTAGTTGTTCTGGTGTACAGTGCTCTATAGTGTCATTTTGAGGGTAGGAGTTGAAACAGTTTGTGTCCAGGATTTGAGGGGTCTGTAAATATTTTCCCAGCCCTCTTTTTGACTCATGCAGTATACAGGTCGTCAATGGAAGGCAGGTTGGTAGCAATTGCTTTTTCTGAAGTTCTAATTATCCTCTGAAGTCTGTGTCTGTCTTGTTGGGTTGCAGAACCAAACCAGACAGTTATAGAGGTGCAGATGACAGACTCAATAATTCCTCTGTAGAACTGTATCAGCAGCTCCTTGGGCAGTTTGAGCTTTCTGAGTTGACACAGAAAGAATATTTCTTGTTGTGCTTTTTTGATGACGTTTTTGATGATAGCTGTCCATTTTAGATCTTGCAGTATGGTAGAACATAGAAATTTGAAGGTCTCTACTGTTGATACTGTGTTGTCTAGTATTGTAAGAGGTGGAAGTATGGAAGGGTTTCTCCTGAAGTCTACCACCATTTCTATGGTTTTGAGTGTGTTCAGTTCCAGATTGTTCCATCACACTGCGAAGCTAGTTCTTCAACCTCCTGTCTGTATGCGGATTCATCATTGTCTCGAATGAGACTGATCACTGTTGTGTCATCTGCAAACTTCAGTAGTTTAACAGATGGATCGTTAGAGATGCAGTCATTGGTATACAGAGAGAAGAGAAGTGGGGAGAGCACACAGCTTTGGGGGGCCCCTGTGCTAATTGTACAGGTATCTGATGTGATTCTGCTTAGCTTCACCTGCTGCTTCCTGTTTGTTAGGAATTATTTATTACTGCTGATTTATACAAGCAGCAAAAATTAACAGTTGTTTTGCAGGTATCTTCAAAAAATATCCTAGAAGGATTTCACCATGAAAGTTGTTTTCCTTCCCGACAACACCCTATTCCAATTGTTTCCTTTAAATGCCAACAGAAATGCACTGTTGGCATCTTTCCTAAAGGAAGACTATTTTTTATTGCATTTTTTTTTCTTTGTTTTAAATCTTAAAGACAGTAACTGGGCTTTCTCTTCCGAATGCTTCAACTTTACTGTACTACTTGAAAAAAAATTGGAATCGGTCCAAGCTATTTAAAACTGTAAACAGAAATAAATTGTCCACCGGGTAGGAAAAACAAATAAGTGAATTTTCAATGTCACTTCACCGATAAGAAGGGAAGGGAATCCCAAGGGTGCTTTTTCAAAAGGCAGCTGGACTTTGTTTTTCCTTGAAGACGTTTCGCTTCTCATCCAAGAAGATTCTTGGATGAGAAGCAAAACATCTTCAAGGGAAAAAAGAAAGCACAGTTGCCTTTTGTAAAAGCACCTTTGAGACAGCCATGACCAGGATGACTGCTAATCTCCATAGACAATAGAATGGGAAGAAACATGACATTTCATAAGGGGGGAGGGAAGGATAAAACAAGAATGGATATCATTTCCATATCTTTTTAACTTACAGAACCAATATACGGATTAATGGCAGATTGACAATAAAACTAGAATCAAACTATTCACTAAGTCTGCATTACTATTACTATTAAACTTCTCATTGTTCCTATCACCCTTCTCCTCCCACTTATGATTGTATGACTGTAACTTGTAGCTGTATCCTTATGATTTATATTGGTTGATTCCTAGTATGATTTGATTGCTTATTTGTACCCTAAGACTATCATTAAGTGCCTGGTGGCTCAGCAGACTGATAGCATTGTGATTAACACCAGCTGTCTATAATTACTGTAAGTTCGAATCTCACCAGGCTCAAGGTTGACTCAGCCTTCCATCCTTTCTAAGGTAGATAAATTGAGGACCCAGTTTGTGGGGGCATACAAAAGTATGAAGGCTATTGCTTAACGCATTGTAAACTGCCCTGAGTCTCTGGAGAACGGCGGCATATAAATCAAATTTAAAAAAAAGTGTTGTACCTTATGATTCTTGATGAATGTATCTTGTCTTTTTATGTACACTGAGAGCATATGCAACAAAGACAAATTCCTTGTGTGTCCAATCACACACCTGGCCAATAAATAGAATGGAATGGAATGGAGTGGAGTGGAGTGGAGTGGAGTGGAGTGGAATGGAATGGAATGGAATGGAATGGAATGGAATAGAATAGAATAGAATAGAATAGAATAGAATAGAATAGAATAGAATAATTTTTTATTGGCCAAGTGTGATTGGAATTGTATTGTATTGTATTGTAAAAGGGAAGTCAAATATTAGCCATTATAAATTAACAGATACTTTCTTAGATAAAAAAAATAAAAATCCAGGTTAATGCATGTGTGTCTTTGCGTGTGTGTACGTACATACAAAAAGGGCAAAATTAATCTGAAAACTTAGTGAGGTCACAGTAAATGACAAAGATGTGAGCGTGTTTTTTTTTCTTCCATGCGCTCAACCAACTGATATAGAAGAATAGCGTATTGCAGAAATAAAGACGAGATTTATCATTCAGAGGAAGACAAGGGCAACCTTGGACAAGTTCATGAAGAATAGAGGTATTTCTATGACAACAAAGATAGTGAAATCAATGCTTGTTTTCAATGATAACACACAAGTGGAAAAGTTGGAGTTTGAGGGGAAAAAAATAAGGGGAAGACGAGGGATGCCTTCAAAATGATGGACTTAGAAACAGTTATGGCGTACCAAGAGGTGACCCCCCAAAAAAATCATATTATCTACCAAATAAAAACTGATGGTTCCACTGATACAAGAATCAGAATGCTGGAACTTACATTGGGTATGTCATGAGCATGGGTGATGGGATTAAGAAATGGATATACCATAGGAAGATCCAAAGGATCAAGTTTGGGACAGGTCATTATGGAGAAATTTTGTGGTGCTTGTTGAAAATCAATACCAATTTGATGGCACATAATCAATCTTTCACATTGAGTTAATTTGTTAGCACTTAACCCAGGGGTGTCAAACTCAAGGCCTGTGGGCTGGATCCGGCCCACGGAATGCTTAGATCTGGCCTGTGGGCCCACCCTGGAAACAGCGAAGGACTGGCCTGTAATGCCTCTGCTAATGTGTGGCCCTCCCAGGCTCTATTTTTGACTGCGACGGTCTCCTGCAACTCTCTGCCAGTGAAAAGAGAACTCAGGAAGGCCACATGTGGCCCACCCGGGCTCCATTTTCACTGGCAGAGGGCTGCAGGAGGCCATCGTGGCCGAAAATGGAGCCTCGATGGGTAATGCCACCCCTCCGGCCACGACCCCCTCCTGACCTCCCCAATGTCAGATACAACCCTGATGTGGCCCTCAATGAAATCGAGTTTGACACCCCTGACTTAACCAAGCTTGTTAGATTTTCAGGGTTTATCCAGAATTTCAGATGTACATCTCATTTGTGATTGCCATGGGCATAGTTATTATTATAAAATGTTAGGAATAATAACATGTAAAAAAAAAGAGGTTCGGTGTAGAAAAATGGGATCTGTGAATTGATTCAGGCTTAATATACTGAATGGGATTCCCCTTATTTAATCATTCATTTATTTAGGAAAGTTATATTTTGGTCTGAGCATGGCCACTGTAAATATTCAATAAGCCATTGCAAAGAAGGGGATAATGTTAATACAAATGTACACATTTGTACTTTTAGAACAAATAAGGAAAGCAGGACATAATTACCACTATTTACGCTTGGCTAGATTTCCACTACCTTGTGAGGAATAAAATATGTTTGCTAAATAATATCACTGAAAGTAGGTACATATTAGAAGAAGAACTTCAGGGAAGAATGAATCAAAAGTTCATTTAGAGTTCTTTAAAACCTGCCAATTGAAATGGAAATTCAGAAGGTAGAAATATTAGAATCTAAAGAGAATAAATATGACAGTTTCAATCATTTTTTCTTTTTAAAAAAGTGGAAATGGTGTTCGCCAATAGGCAGACTCACTACTAGGATTGCCCAGGGGTGAAATGCTACCAGTCCGGTCCAGTTCACGTGAACTGATAGTAAAAAATGCTACTGGTTCGCCGAACCGGTAGTAAAAAAATGTAAAAAAAAAGTTCCCACAATCAGCTGAGCGATGCGCAATCTCTGGAACTAGTAGTTAAAAATGCTTTAAAAAGTAAAAAAAAAAGTAGTTACAACGATCACGGGTCGCTCAGCTAATCATTGGAACATTTTTTTTTTTACTTTTTAAGCATTTTTTTACTACCATTAGGGCAAATAGGTAGTAAAAAAATGCTTTAAAAAGTAAAAAAAAGGTTCGTACAATTGTGCAGCACAACTGTAATCATCTAAGCCTTTTTTTTCTTTTTGAAAGCATTTTTTACTACCTATTCGTCCGAACTGGTAGTTAAAAAATGCTTTAAAAAGGTTTTAAAAAAGGTCCCCAAGATCATAGCTGTACCACGCGATTGTCGGAATCTTTTTTTTTTTTTTTTACTTTTTTAAAGCATTTTTTTACTACCGGTTCGGGTATGCGTGCTTGGCGTGCAGCGTGCATGCACGGCCCGTGAACCGGTAGCAAACCAGTTCAGATTTCACCACTGGGATTGCCCCAATATAAATGATGACATATCTATGCATATGTATAAAGATAAAGAAAAGATTTTCCCTGTCCAGTCATGTCCAACTCTAGGAGATGCTGTCATCTATGTTTGTTAGCTGAGGGAGCCAGCGTTGTCTGAAGATGATTCTGTGGTCATGTGGCCAGCTTGATGATATGCTGAGGCATGGAATGCTGCTACCTTCCCACTGAAGTGGTACCTATTTATCTATTCCCATTTGCATTCTGTGGTGCTCAGGTCGCGAACCTCGGCTATCAGCTTTCCAGCTGACAAAGCTCAGCATCTTTAACTGCTGAGGTGTGCTCATACATATTCATATGCATATGGATGTGTTCTCATACATACATATGTGCATACATTTGCGTTTACACGCACTCACACACATACATTCATAAACTTTACATGCCATAAACATCAAAATCAGCTTGCATGCTTTAAGACCAACAAGGCTGGTTTGATTTTTTTTTATCTGATATTTTCTGAAGTTAACTGTCCCAATCCATATTTTATAGAAGAAAGACATGATTACATTAATAAGAAGACCAGATACACTTCTTTTTGTCTTGATCACCGGTCCATTTCAACCTCCGTTTCAGAGGCTGGGTGGGGCTACATTCGGTGTATAAGATGCACCCAAATTTTCACCCTCTTTTAGGTGGGAAAAAGGTGCGTCTTATACTCCGAAAAATACGGAGTATAATATTTATAGTTACACTATACTTTCACTCAAGAGAAGCAAGAGGAGCGTGAAAGGAACCTGGAAAAAATAATCTGCACTCCATCAACATGCATGAAAGCAGCAATACCGTTGATGTGGGAATAACAGAAGATTAATCTTTCTTCATTGTAGCCAGCAGAGAGGAAGGTAAATAACAAAGGAAGCATCGAAGAAGCAGAGAACATCAGTTAGCAAAAAAATAAATAATAATAAAAAAATTGTGGGTATTTTGTGCTACAATGAACTTGCCAATCACATGCAATGATGTTTTGGTTGAAATTGTTATGTTGTGCAGAATATTTATGGAATGATGATGTAGAAGGTAATTTGCCTGTCCGGTCAAAACTTTTGAGTCCAAACAAATGCTTGTGTTAACAGAATATTAAGTATCCTTCAACAGATGTAGGTTTGTTTAATATTTCCTTGGCTGAGAAGAGGGTATTCTCTGAGCCCTGGTGGTGCAGGAGTTAAAATGTAGTATTGCAGTCAAACTCTTCCCACAGCCTAGAATTCGATCTTGATGGGCCTCAAGGTTGACTCAGGCTTCCATTCTTCCAAAGTTGGTAAAATGAGCACCCAGATTGTTGAAGGCAATATTCAAATAATGCTTACTTTGGAAATAGCCCAGAGAATGGTATAAAAAGTTATGGGACAGTATATAAGCCTAAATGCTATTGCTATTGCTAGTCTACATTTCCCAATGTTGTGTTGGAAGAAATCTCCTGGATTCGTTCCCCAGCTGAGACACAGTCACAGACGCTGAGAGGAAATAGACACGGAAGCAGGCTGCCAGAAAGCAGGATTCTTTAATTCAGAAAAGCAAGAAGCAATAGTGATTCAGCTCAAGAGTTCCTGACCAGCAAGCAAATTGGGGAGGTAAACCCATGCCTTCTTAGACTTGATTTTCCTTTGAAGCTCCTACAGTTTGATGGGTTTTGATCACTTTATCTGAAGTGATTGCCCTACGTTTTTGATTTCCTGCTTTACTGGGTTAATCCTGGTCCAAGGTATTTTGTTTTTTGTTTTTCCTATCCTAGGGGTTAATCCTGTCAGGGAGACAGGAAAGAGGAGTTCTGGTGTGCTTTAGTGGGTTATTTTAAGTGTTTTCTGGGGCTGCTTTGTAGTTAGGTTAATGGCTTTTGGCAGCACTGCCCAGACTTCCAATTCAGCCTGAGTGCTTGCTTCAGGACAGTGGTGGGATTCAAGTAATTTAACAACTGGTTCTCTGCCCTAATTATTTCTTCCAACAATCAGCGTGCCAAACTGCTCAGAAAGTTAACAACCGGTTCTCCCGAAGTGGTGCGAACTGGCTGAATCCCACCACTGCTTCAGGGTCTTTCTTGTTTTAAGGAAAAAGGCTGTTTTTATTTTCTGCAATGTTTTAGGGGTTCCTGGCACTGTCTTTTTGGGGTGTACTTCCCTCAGTTGCAAAACCAAACAGAACCCTCAGTTTAAAGCTCAATTGCTCCCTAACATTTCAACATTTTGAAATGGGGTATTTACGAGACCGCCTTCTGCCACCAATAGCCTCCCACCGGCCAGAACGCTCGCACAGAGTGGGCCTCCTCCGGGTGCCGTCCGCCAGACAATGTCGGCTGGCGACCCCCAGGGGGAGAGCCTTCTCTGTGGCAGTGCCCACCCTCTGGAACAACCTCCCCCCAGAGATACGTACAATAACAGACCTCCAGATTTTTCGTCGGGCCCTGAAAACCTATTTATTTCAACTAGCTGGGCTGGCTTGAGTTAAATTTTAAATTGATTTTAAATCGGATTGTTTTAATTTACGGCCAAAATATTTAATTATTTTAAACTGTTTTTTAAATTTTGTATGTTCTGTTTTTTACTTTGGCTGTTCACCGCCCTGAGTCCTATTTGGAGAAGGGTGGTATAGAAATGGAAACAAACAAATAAATAAATAAACATTTCAACCAATGAAGGTAGTGCTGGCTGCAATTTGGTAGTTAACAAATGGGTAATTCTGCTTTGAGAGAAGAAGGTCCTACCAGCTTCCCTCTGTGCCATATTTGACAACATTTTTTTTAAATTTAAGATTAGAGAAAATTCTTATTAAAACTGGACCATCGATTTTATCTCTCAGATCACATAGAGAAGTACAGTGAAAAAGGTATTGATGTAAACTAAATTTGGCTACCTTTATATTTCTTATCCCAAGTTTAATTTCTTTGGTTTATTTTTTTCCCCTTATTCTTGGTCTGCATTTTGCATAATTCTGCATAGACCCAAAGGTGATTCATAGCAATAGCATTCTTAGATGTTTATGATAAGTTCAAAAAGATAAAAACCAATAAAATGGGGGCACCCTAAATAGCATGGGAATATTTCAAAATAAGGGAAAACCGCTTTTGCTTTAAGAAACATAATTTTGCACTGATCACAAAAGAGAAGAGAAGACTATTTTTTTTTATAATAACACTCTCAATGGAATATCACTTGTGTGTATTATCTCTTCTTAGAAACTTAAAGTGTTTTTTTTTTTTTACACATTCCCTTATTTTACCAAAGAAATTCTCATAATTATATCATTCTCTTTGCTGTGTTTCTAGTAAAGAGTACTAGAATGAGTATTAATCTTATGTTGCCAAAATATTGTACACACATTCACATTTTTCTTTAAAGCAGGCTTGGAGAAATCCCAAAATTTGTAGGTAAAAATTGTGCATAACTCCTTTCCACAGTCTGAAGAAGAAATATGTCAAGACAGTCCAGTGAGCACTGCATATTCGTAATGGGAGCATCATTCTGACTCAATGATGTACAGAATTAGAAACAGAAAACTAAACAGAAGACAAGCTGAAATATCAAGAATACTGGCTGAATTGGAATCCTTATTCTCTCTGTATTAATGAGTTGAGGAAAAAGGAAAGGGAAAATAAGTAGGTAGTAGGTAGGTAGGTAAATAGGTAGGTAGGTAGGTGATAGATGATTAGAAAGATAGATAGATAACAAAAACCAATTTTGTACTTTTTAAAAAGGTTTAAAAGCAATGTAAGTTGGCAGGTGCCGAATGTCAAGATAGACAGTTCCAGTTTATTGAATATATTGCAAAGAGCAGGAATTGATGGTAGATAAATAGAGGATAGCTAGATTGAGCCTGCTTTACTTTTGAATGCAGTTACAATGAGACAGGAGCTGCCATCCTACAGGGCACCATAACGACAAAGAAGCTCCCAGAATTTTACTGCAAGCCTAACCATTTCATAATAATAGAAAATTTGTTTTACAAAGACTTAATACTCTCAATTTGCTTGTTAACACCTCTCCCCTGAAACCTCTATAATGATGGTTTATGTTCTACTCGCGGGATGGCCACGTACACCGTGGCAAGAACAGGTATTGTTCACTAACAATTGGGAACAAAAAAAAAAAGTGAGTTTTGTCTAATATCCATAATCACGCCTGATGATACAGTCCATCAGAAGAGGGCAGTTCAGATGTTTGCCATGAATAGTGACAAATAGAATTGGTGAATATATTAGCGTTCCTTAGAAAGAAGTAATCTTGCTCAGTCTGCGTAATACAAAAGGGGCACTTCAGATCATATTGTCCTGTCCTTTATGGGGATAATCTGTATATTCAGCACAATATTCTGCTTCTTTATTGCTGGGTTAGTGTAACTACAATCGTTCTCTGCTTATAAAACTGTTGATGTGCTATTATCTCACGCTCTTCTGGGCTGGGTATTATAATATTTATTTGAAATGAAGGCAATCCCTGCATTTAATATGCTTTCCCCAGCTAAAGTGGGAGAGAGAAATGCGTAAACACAGAAAAATCCTGTAGAATGCCCTGCTTCTCTGCTTTGTGAACTCTTCGGGGTGCCAGTTACCGCTGAAAATCAGTCTTTGAGATTATTCATCGATTTATTTATCTGTCAGCTGCCCATCTCACATTCTGATTCTGAGAAATGCACAACATTTAAGCCGAATACTTAAAATGAAAATTATGAAAAACAATTATACAGTATATGTACATACGTGTGTACGCACACGTGTGCATGCAGGCACGCACAGATATGGGTATTTATGTGTGTCTGTCTGTGTGCATATGTGTGTCCATACATATTTTGCTAGGGAACTGGTGAAATCTTTAGAATGGCTTTATCACTGTGTCTCTGTTCTCTGTCATATGTTTTTTTAGAACATAGAATATCAGGGTTGGAAGGGACATTGGAGGTCTTCTAGTCTGCTCAAGCAGAAGCAGTTTTATTTTTAAGTAATATTTGTTTTACATGCTAACAATGACTGCAGTTTTATGCTTGTTGTTTTAATTCATTTTGTATACTGTCCAGATGGGCACCTATATAAATAAATAATGTTAGAATATATATACACACACACATACATATACATATATACATACATACATACATACATACATACACTCATATATACATACATACATACACTCATACATACATATATATACACGTACACTCTGAGGCTCCAGCTGGTCCAGAATGCGGCCGCATGGGTGGTTATGGGCGCAACCCGTTGTGCCCACATGACACCCCTCCTGCGCGAGCTGCACTGGCTCCCAGTGGTCTTCCGGGTGTGATTCAAGGTGTTGGTTACCACCTTTAAAATGCTCCATGGCATTGGACCTGGATACCTTCGAGACTGACTTCTGCCACCAACAGCCTCCCACCGGCAGTTTGCTTCCACAGAGAGGGTCTCCTCAGGGTGCCATCTGCCAAGTTATGTCGCTGGCGACACCCAGGGGGAGGGCCTTCTCTGTGGGAGCCCCTGCCCTGTGGAATGAACTGCCCCCGGAAATGCGTAAGATCTCCGACCTCCGTGTATTTCGCTGTGCCCTCAAGACCCTGCTGTTCTGCCAAGCCGGGCTATCAATGTAATGATTTTTAAATTGGGTTTTAAATTCTGGGGTTTTAAATCTGAGCCGAAATTATGTAATAATTTTAATTATTTTTTAATCTTTGTGTTTTTAATAGGCTGTACACCGCCCTGAGTCCTTTAGGAGAAGGGCGGTATAGAAATAAAATTATTTATTTATTTATTTATTATTATTTATGCATACATATTATGTATTATACATACATACATATTATGTACTCCTCACAGGGGTGCTATTCAGCAGGTTCTGACAGGTTCTGGAGAACCGGTAGCGGAAATTTTGAGGAGTTTGGAGAACCAGCAAATACTACCCCCTACTGGCCCCAGAGTGGGGTGGGAATGGAGATTTTGCAGTATCCTTCCCTCAGGAGTTGGGAGGTAATGGGGATTTTGCAGTGTCCTTCCCCTGCCATGCCCACCAAGCCACACCACACCATGCCCACCAAGCCACGCCCACAGAACCTGTAGTAAAAAAAAAAAAGAATTCCACCACTGACTCCTCGCCTGGTTGGAACACCTGACTGAGTGGTCAATGGGGAATAGAAACTGAGTCAGGTAGAGTTTGTACATGGATGGAAGACCAAAAGGAAATATTAGAGCTGTTGATTAGATTTAAAAAAAAAAAAAAAAGCATTAGGCAATAATGAATCCCTTTTGTTCTGATGCCAGAAAAATTAAATCCCTTTAATGGGAGGTTCTTAAAATGTCCAAACTACAGTAAAGTTCTTTGCCAATTTATGAAAATAAGAGGAAGTGATTCTGGCAGTGAGCAGCCTATCGTGAACGGGATTATCCATGTGCAAATGACAGCAAAGATAGAATGACTCTCTTGAACCGTGAAGCCAAACTATCAGAATTGCCCAGATGGAGGAGAACTATGTGAAAAACTGATCAGATGTCACTCTTCCTTGTCAAAGTTGCCCTACCAGAGGATCTAAGCATGGTCACCACTGTTAACAAACGAGGTATATCCGATATAACTACATTCAAGAGATATCCTACGGTTAATAGAAGAGCGATTAGTGTAAAATGTATACTGAATCACTCTAACTTCCCTGATGAACCGTATGCAAATATTTGGCTTTGCAATATATATATATATATAGCTTCAACTTCTCTGATTCAATCATGTATTTGCATCTTAATTATTGAACTAAAAGACATCTAGGGAATTGTTTGAAGTTGTTCTTTAATGGTTGTTTTTTCCTGAGTTATTTCTACAATATTATCATCTCTACAGAAGCTCTGAACATCATGGAATAAATGCTTTAACAAGCAATAAAGACGTTACCGTGTTTCCCCAAAATTATGACAAGGGCTTATTTTGTTTTGACCTCCCCAAAAAATGCCTAGGGCTTCTTTTTGGGTGGGTCTAATTATTGACTCACCTCATGCTGGCTGTACCAACAGCCCCGCCCAGCAGGAGCCCACTGCCGCTCCACTTCTGTGGATGCTTGCCCCCTCCGGATTGATCTGGAGCTCTTTTATTGGCTACAGAGAGCTTTCTGGAAGGTTCTGATGGCAAATGGAGGCCAGGGGGCGATGCATGTGAGCGGCGCCAAGCGGCCACAGGAGAAGTGGGCTCGCAAGGTGAGGAAGATGTCGGGTTGTGTGAGGCCTGGTAAGAAGGGCAGCTCTACCCTAGCTTAATTTTTACCTGTGTGTCTCGCCCCACCCCCTACACCCCGTGGTGGGCGGGGTCTTAATTAGGACTAATCAGGGCCAGGCTATCTTTGAGACCGCCTTCTACCGCATACTCCCAGTGACCGGTAAGATCCCACAGAGTTGGTCTCCTATGGGTCCCATCAGCTAAACAATGCCGGCTGGCAGGCCCGTGTGGGAGGGCCTTTTCTGTGGCTGCCCCAGCTCTCTGGAACCAGTTACCTCCTGAGATCCGGACTACCCCCACCCTATTGGCCTTCCAAAAAGGGGTGAAAACCTGGATTTTCCGGCAGGTCTGGGGCCGTTGATCTCGCTGTTGCAATCTTGCGAGATCCGGCCATGAATGGTGTGCATGGGCTTTTAATATTTTTAAATGTTTTATAAATGTTTTTTAATAATGTTCACATTATTTTTGTTGTAAGCCGCCCAAAGTCCCTTGGGAGTTGGGCGGCATTGAAATGCAATAAATTAAATTAAATTAAATTAAATTAAATTAATTTTGGGGTAAGGACTTAATTTTAACTCATGTGTTTAACTCATGAGAGGGCTTCTTTTCGGGGTGGGTCATATTTTCAGGGAAACCCGGTATTTTTCTTCAAAATGGATCTAATATTTCTGTTGGTTAGTTAGATTAGTTATATTCCATTTTGCTATCTTTAACAATGCAAAGAAATTGATTTATGATTGCTGCTGTAAATAGCTCTACTTTTTACGGAAAAGCAATCAGAGGTTACCGAATATAAATGCTTGGGAAATGTATGATGAAAGTGACATTATTTATAGAGAGAAGATTAAAAAAGCAACAGCAAAATAAATAAATATATGAATAATAACGTCATTGTTCAGAGAGCTGGTCAGGAATCGGGGAATTGTTGAGAAAAAGAAATCACCTGGTATATTCCATCAATAAATTCTCCAGGAATGGAGAATCATTCTACTACCAGCTATTTTTTGTTATTCCGTATCCAACTCATGGTCTAGCATCCCCAAATGTTTGATTTTCATCTTCCTTTTTTAATTCTCCTCATTATCTTTTCTTTGCAAGAGAAATTGTTCCTCAAGAACAGGGGTGTCAAACTCGTGCTGTCATGGCATTGTCATGTATTGGGACTTTTTCCCCCTTTGCTAAACCAGGTGGGGGCGGGGCTAGCATGTGATTCATCCGGCCCGTGGTCCGCGAGTTTGACACCTCTGCTCAAAAAGGACTGCAATGGAAGCTGCTATGCTGGAAGAAGTCAACCAAAATAAAATAAATTGCCCAAAATTCCCATTACAAACCTTTTGTTCCCCCTATTTCTGCTCCACTTCCTAAATGTGGATTAACGGAAGTAAATGAAGCTTGGGGCTAATTGGCCACTCCCTTAGCTTATTTAAGGAGGAACGCTGACTGAAACAATTTGCAGGGAACAGCTTCGTTCACATACCTTCGTGTCTTGTCTTGCTTATCTTATCAGCTTCCTGCAAATTGCTTCTGGGCATTCTGCGAGAAGCAGAAGTTTTCAGTTATTATTCTTTGAATTCTTGGTGGCTGTTAATGCAATTAATTAACAGCCATTGTTGTAAAAGACTGGTTTATTCAGTAAACTAAGGTTTGAACGGACTTTGTATGTGCTGCGTTCTTTGGGGTCCATAGGTGGGGCAGAACACACTGTCACTTCTTCCTCTGATTGCAATAAGGTACTGGATGTTGAAAACTTGATCTGGTGTAAAGGTCTCATGATTTAGAACAAGGATCTCCAAACTTGGCACCTTGCAGACTTGGGGATGTCAACTCCCAGAATTCATGGCTGGCTGAGGAATTATGGGAGCTGAACTCCACAAGTCTTCAAGTTGCTATATTTGGAGACCCTGACCTAGATAACAGATAATGCTATGTCACGGTTTATAAACCATAATGGCTGGGTTCAGACATGCTTCTAAGTCAACTTCAAACAAACGACACCATTACTCTCAATGATATATACCCCCACACCATTGTTTTATGCTTCTTTAGACTTTGGGGGGTTGGAATGGTCTGTTTTTAGCAGACCAACAAGATTAAGGCCAGAATTCCTCAACCTTGGCAACTATAAGTACGCTGGGGAATTCTGGGAGCTGAAGTCCAGATACTTTCAAGTTGCCAAGGTTGAGAAACACTGCTCTATGCGCTCAAACTTCTCTCAAAAAATTACTTTTGAGATTATTTCTCTCCATAGATCACTGGATTGATTTATAAATGCCTATATTTCCCTTTTGCTTAGAGCAATCCCCAAGAAGTGACATACGTCTTGATGACTCAAGGGCAGCTTTTCTGGGCCGCACTAGATAAATATGTGATGAAGCAGCTTTAGACCTTTAGTTCTATGAAAAGGATATATGAAGGCATCTGTGAAAATATTCCTGGAGGAGTCCTATTGTCATCTATTGATTGACCACATAAACACTTTGAGAGATGAAAACCTAAATGAACTACAAGGAAGACATTAGCTTCCACATCTGAGAGGGATAGAGCTTTTACTTGACAATAGGTAGTGAAGATAAATGTGGCAATTACGGCCCACAGACATGGCAACAAATGAAGGACTACAGAAATAGTGTCAACAGACATTTGTGACAGATGTTATAAGGATGGCAATAGACAGGTTGCCAGGCAGAAAAAACAGGAAAGACATTGACAAATATACTGCAAAGGATAACCATTCAAGGAAGGTCAGAGGAGAGAGAGAGAAAGAAAGAAGGAAAGAAAAATGAGCTGAAAGAATGCAAGTGGAATGCATATATGTGCCCAGCAAGAGCAGAATTCTAATGTAGCAACAAGAGAAGGAGAAGTAGGACCTTGATCAGCAATGCACTTCCATGCACTTCCTTGACCAGAATGATCTTAATTTCCCCCCCTCCCCATACTTTCTAGCTAGTTCACAAGGCAATTTGGCTTTATCTCAATGGAAGCAACACAACTCCCCTTGAATAAGGAAGCTGTGTGTCAGGCACAAGAGATCAAGTCTACGTGTGAAGAGTGAAAGTGCTTTATTGCTAAAAGCCTACAAACAGGAATCGTCTCATCTAATGGTCGGCACCTGATAAGAGTTAGATAAGGGTTCAACGGCACTCAAGGGATATTGGACTTGTAGTTCTCTTGTGGCTACCTAGGAATTCTAGGCTGATTCCCCTTTTCATTCTGCCCCCAGGTTCTGCCATCTCTTTTCCTACACTGTGAATCTCCTTGATAGGTCTTTGAGTCACCTCAAGGTTTTATTCCAGCAGCTGTCTGGAAAAGTCCAAACCCATTTCTATCTGTGCATAATTCCTCTAAGTATGTTTGCATAACAAAGCAACCTTCAAGTGAAGCCATTTACTTCTAGAAGTAGGATGTGGGGGGGAGGCATAGTCTCAAAGTGCTTTGCATAAGCCTATCCTATTTTATGGCTGGAATTATTAATGAAAGCACTCGCAAGTAAGAAAACGGGGGAAGTTCAGGATGGCTGTCAAATGGAATCTATGTTAGAAAGCAAAGAAAGAAGAATACCAGGTCATTACATCACCAGATTGAACCAGAGGTTTCAGCACTGAGCAGGATCAGTTAATCAAGGAATGGCGTTGTTTGAAACTGACTGCAATTTAGTGTGAGCCTGCGGTAGGTAGGTACACCATAAAGCCAAGAAATGTGAATTTAAATATGGAATCTCCCTAGAGTCTCAGTTGTTGCTTATTTCATCAGACAGTGATGAAATTGTACACTCTGCCAGCCCTGTTCCAGGTTCTCCCAACATCTTACCTCTTCCCACTTCATTTCTCAATATTTTTTTAGGATTCAGGAAAGTCAGAGTACTTCATCCATCTTACTTAGCAAAGCCTTACAGTTCTTCTCAAGAATATCATCTGGTCTAGCATCAACCTTCCAGGTCATGGTGGAGACGCACCGGATATTCTTATTAGTTTTTTGGAGGATATGCAGGGTTAGACATGACAGAACTAGCTCAGATCGAACCCCACATAAATGAAATTGTTGTTCATAATTAAGTCAGTTCTGAATGAAGTCACATTCAGCAAGATAGAGAAGATCCATCACTCGGTATTCTGGACTCAGTTCCTGCTCAAACAGCAGGTAGCAGTTTTGGCTAGAAGGTCATTTTCCAACTGGTCTGATCACAAATAGAGAATAGAATAGAATAGAATAGAATAGAATAGAATAGAATAGAATAGAATAGAATAGAATAGAATAGAATAGAATAGAATAGAATTCTTTATTGGCCAAGTGCGATTGGACACACAAGGAATTTGTCTTCAGTGCATAAGCTCTCAGTGTACATAAAAATACATTAATCAAGAATCATAAGGTACTGTTGGAAGAAATATCCTTCTGGCTTCAGTTCCAAGTGGGGAAAAAAGACACTGGATTCATGGAAGTCGCTTGGAAAGAAGGTTTATTGATGAACAGGATCACATGGCTTGAGTTCCTGAGTAGAAAAGGGCGGAGATGCTGAGAGTGCCTGGGTTTTATGCCCTCTGTTGGGCTTTGAATTTGAGCTTGTATTCTGATTGGTTGTCAGACTCCCATGGGGCCATGCAGGGGCAACTCTGTAGGTTGTCCTGAGTCCCAATCTTGGTTGAGCCTTGCTGGGCGATGCAATCTCCCCAGGTGCCATGTGTAGAGAGCTAATCCTACCTTTGTTGGATCTTGGGTGAGGGCAATTCCTACTATGGCTCTGCCTGAAGGAGGTAGATATTTGCTATGTAGGATAGACTGGCTCAGGCCTTAATGGCCCATTGACAAAGGTGGGGGGGGGGCTGAGTTTCTGCCTCCCTTTTAGGGGAAATATTCTGCCCTTTTAATATTTCCTAAAATATTTCATTTTTCTAGGAGAGGGGTGGGTGCTAATTTCCTACAATACAACACTTAGTAATAGTCATAGAATACTAAATAAGCAATCAAAATAATGCTAGGAAACTAAATAAAACAATATAAATCATAAAGATACAAGTAACAAGGTTATAGTCATAAGTAGAAAGGAGAGAGGTACTTGGAAGGATGAGAAGAATAATAGTAATACAGTCTTAGTAAATAGTTTGACAGTGTTGTGGGAATTAGTTGTTTAGCAGAGTGATGGCAGGTGGGTAAAAATTGCCCTTGTGTCTAATTGTTCTGGTGTGCAATGCTCTATAATAGGGCTGTCAAACTCTTGGCCTGCAGGCCAGATGTGTCACATGTTGGCCACGCCCACACCCAGTTTAGCAAAGAGGTAAAAGGTCCTGATATGTCATGTGATGCCACCTTGACGATGTGAGTTTGACACCCCTGCTCTATAACATCGCTTTGAGGGTAGAAGTTGAAACAATTTATGTCCAGGAAGTGAGGGGTCTGTAGATATTTTCACAGCCCTCTTTTTGAGAGTATACAGTTCCTCAATGGAAGGCAGGTTGGTAGCAATTATTTTTTATGCTGTTCTAATTATCCGTTGAAGTCTGTGTCTGTTTTGTTTCGTTGCAGAGCCAAACCAGACAGTGACTGAGGCCCAAGTAGGTATTATCAGATGCAATCAGTTCTAAACTAACAGATTTTATTAGAACAGTTGAGAATTAACTCATTCTCAGCGTAGTCCAAACTAATTCAAAACAAATTCTTCGTAACACAATTCTTCAGCCTTATCACCAACCTTGGTCTACTTTGGCAACCTGCCAAAGGCTTTTCTTGGCAAAAGTTCAGAAGCAGAAGACGCCGACAAGAAATAAATGCAGCAAGACAAGAAACAAATCTATCAATGTTATTTTACAATAACGAGCCCAAGAGCCATTGCTGGTCTTTTAAGCCTTATGGGAGGGGCCAATCATCTCTTGGCCTTACTCCCGAGTCGTCCTTTTTGCTTTAGCAGCTCTTCTCAGGAACAGGCTCCTCCTGTTCCTCTGCCTCACTGCTGTCTGCCTCTGGAGGCTCCGGAGTCCGCACATCAGTCCCAGATGGCCCTGGCCCCATCTCTGCCTCCGACGCAGAGCCCTCATCTGGGCCTTCCCCAGCCTCCAGGACTGGCCCATGTTCTTCCTCAGCCTCATCACTGTCCGACTCCACTACCAGTTCCGCAGGCTGCTGGTGGACCACAACAGACAGGTATAGAGGTATAGATTATACCAATGCACCTTACGTAGAGTTGCATTTGAAAGTGGTTCGAAAACTACCGCCAATCCCAAATCCAGTTGCTGGAACTAGCCATTTCATCACTGTAATTCAAGTTCTGCCTTCACTGTGTTATCTACCAGTGGGTTTCTGGATTCAGTTCAAAGTGATTTGCACTTACCTATAAATCTTAGTGACTCAATGGTTGTTTAGCTGAAAAGCTCTTCCCAGTCCAAGCTGTGAAGATTTTTCTAAAAGAGGTTTCTGAGAGCCTCCAACCTAGAAGAGGTTAATGAGTTAGGGGTTCATGAAAAAGTATGTAATTGTGATGTAATATTAGAGAACAGCTCCTTTCCTGAGATAGAATTGACTTCCCCTTTATGGTTTTTCAAAAGGAAGTGAAGACCATTCTCGCCGAAGAATTTATGGGACACCATTTAAGCCCTAACAGTGAAGCTTTTCTGATTTCTTTCTTTCTTTCTTTCTTTCTTTCTTTCTTTCTTTCTTTCTTTTCTTTCTTTCTTTCTTTCTTTCTTTCTTTCTTTCTTTCTTTCTTTCTTACAACAAATTTTATTGGTTTTTTTCTTTTCTCCTCTCCCACCTTCACCCACATCTATCTTTCTTTCTTTCTTTCTTTCTTTCTTTCTTTCTTTCTTTCTTTCTTTCTTTTCTTTCTTTCTTTCTTTCTTTCTTTCTTTCTTTCTTTCTTTCTTTCTTTAACAGAGTGGTGGTCATTTCTTATCTTATACAATTAGTCAGATTCAAATATATTTTACTCAATTACAATTTTTATCAATATCGTCTTTCCCCCCTTTCCTTTTATTTTTTTGAATATACCTCAGTATTTCTATACTTGCATACATAAACACCTTCTTCGTTTATCCCTAAATTCTGACCTTACTATTTGTGCATATTTATCCTCTTTTATTCTTAAACAATTCATTCTTTTTTTAAAATATATTTATATTTGTTTGTTCAGAGCTGCCTTCCTTCCACTTCATCTTTTTTTTTTATTCTACAGCAATCTTTCTCCTCAAACCTAACCTCTCCCTCTTCTCCTTCCAACTTTCTTTCTCCACCTTCTTCTCTTCTCTTCTCTACTTCCCTTTCCCTTCTCCTTCTCCTCCTCCTCTCTTCCCCCCTGTCTTACCTTCTCTCCTACTCTGCTTTTCTGCTTTCTATTTGGAGTGGATTGGCATTGATTTGGGTGTTTTGTTTTTAATGGATAGTTGAAGTAGCTGAGGATTTGAAGGCACCGTGTTCTATGATATTTTTAAAGCTTTTTGATTTGTATAAACCAGTGGTGAAATCCTCCACGGGTTTTCACCAGTTCGCTGCCCACACACGAGTGGTGTGAGCCAAATGCATGCTGCGCACGCATGTGCAGTACAAGCCAAACACGTGCTACATGCACGCACATATGCGGTGTGCACTAAACGTGTGTTTCATGTGGAAAAATAAACCTTTTGAAGATAGGTATAACAGCGAGGGGGGGGTTTCAGCTATGCCGTACAGTTTAAATTCGCTAGAAAGCAGAATTTCCTGCTTTCTAGTGAATATAAATCGAGCGTCACAGCTGATTGTTGGGAATACCAGTTCAGACAAACCGGTCTGAACTGGTTTTTTTTTTTTTACTATTGGTTCGCCTGAACTGGTGCAAACTGGTAACATTTCACTCCGGTATAAATCACTGAGCAGGAATCCAATTGGGCAGTATGTAAGTGGATGTATAATAATAATAATAATAATAATAATAATAATAATAATAATAATAATAATAATAATAATAATAATAATAATGACGATGATGACGATGATGATGATGGTGATGGTGATGATGATGATGATATTCTGAATGCAAAGGGCCCTGGGAAATATAGACATACATATTCTGCAAAAAAGTCAAAAATATCTTGTCGAAAATAAGAAGGTGAAGATCTCATGGGACTTTCGAATACAGACGGATCGTCATTTGGAACACAACATGCCAGATATCAGGCAGTTGTCGAAAACCGAAGCGTATAATTTATTGCTGTACCAGGAGACGCCAGCGTCGAAGAAAAAGAACTGGAAAAAATCACAAAATATCACGACCTGGCCATCAAAACTACACGGTTTTGGATGAAACATGGCACAGTGATACCCATTGTCATCAGGGCACTTGGTACCGTGTCCAAGAATTTTACAAAACACATCAAGAAATTGCAGCTTCCTGAAATAACACCAGCAGAACTGCAAAAAAAATGCGCTACTCGGAACATCATATATTTTAAGAAGATACTTGGTTGATACCTAGGACTCTGGCAGCAACCCGTATCAACCATTAGCACCAGTCAATGGTACTTGTGATGCATTTTTGAATGTTCAGTTGACTGAGTTTCATGTCTAATGAATAAAAGAGATTGTTGTTGTAATAGTAGTAGTAGTAGTAGTAATAATAATAATAAATAATAATAATAATAATAATAATAATAATAATAAGCCTCAAAGGCTGTGAATCTCACTAAAGATTAACCAATAATAATAATAATAATAATAATAATAATAATAATAATAGAAAAATTATATTCTGAATTACTGTCCTTTTGCCAGCAAATATAACAAAAAGAAAATGTGTTAAGTGAAAGTTATTTCCAGTACAAACAAATAAACAAATGGTTGATGCTAGATGAAGAAATGACTCTTCCCTTCACAGTTTGCGTGGCTTAAACCTCTAAGAGTTTCAAATAACTATGTATGGCATTCCATTAGGACTTTCTGCTCTAAGTAGTATATCCTTATTAAGAGCCATGGTGGCGCAGTGGTTAGAGTGCAGTACTGCAGGCTACTTCTACTGATTGCCAACTGTCTGCAATTTGACAATTCAAATCTCACCAGACTCAAGGTTGATTCAGCCTTCCATCCTTCCGAGGTCGGTAAAATGAGGACCCAAATTGTTGGGGGCAATATGCTGACTCTGTAAACCACTTAGAGTGGGCTTTCACAGCCATACATTGCAACTGGGAAAACCATAAAAAACCATAAAAGCACTATAGTCAATCCTTAAAGGTAAAGGTTTCCCAGTCCAGTCATGTCTGACTCTAGGGCATGATGTTCATCTCCATTTCTTTGCTGAGGGAGCCGTGTTTTCTGAAGACATTTTCTGTAGTCATGTGGCCAGCATGGCTAATGCCAAAGGCACATGGAACACTGTTACCTTCCCGCTGAAGTGCTACCTATTTATCTACTTGCATTTGCATGTTTTTGAACTGCAAAGTTGGCAGGAGCTGAAGCAAGGAACAGGAGTTCACCCCACTTGTCTTTTCCCAGGAAAACATGGGAACTGCAAAAAGCAATCGTTTGATTCTGGAGATATGCATAACTGCTGAGATATGCAGTGTTGTAGATATAATAACGATTGAAATACCCCTTTTCAAATAATCCCCAAAATGTTACACTATCCTAATACATGATATTCAATTTCTGGAGGCAAGTCATTCTGAGTCAGCCTGCCTTAGAAGAGAATCAGTTGTTTCATGAATTGAATAGAATAACAGAGTTGGAAGGGACCTTGGAGGTCTTCTAGTCCAACCCTCTGCTTAGGGAGGAAACCCTACATCACTTCAGACAAATGGTTATCCAATATCTTCTTAAAAACTTCCAGTGTTGGAGCATTTACAACTTCTGGAGGCAAGCTGTTCCACTGATTAATTGTTGCAACTGTCAGGAAATTTCTCCTTAGTTCTAAGTTGCTTCTCTCCTTGATTAGTTTCCACCCATTGCTTCTTGTTCTACCCTCAGGTACTTTGGAAAATAGCTTGACTCCCTCTTCTTTGTGGCAGCCCCTGAGATATTGGAACGCTGCTATCATGTCTCCCCTGGTCCTTCTTATCATTAAACTAGCCATGCCCAGTTCCTGCAACCATTCTTCATATGTTTTAGCCTCCAGTCCCCTAATCCTCTTTGTTGCTCTTCTCTGCACCCTTTCTAGAGTCTCAACACCTTTTTTACAGTGTGGTGACCAAAACTGATTGCAGTATTCCAAGTGTGGCCTTACCAAGTGGTATTTACATTTTCTGATCTTGGTTGCTTTCTTGCAGATGTTTCATTATTCAAAGTAGGTAACACTAATTGACAACCATGTTACCTAATTTGGCTAATGAAACATCTGCAAGAAAAGAGAAAACCTCAGAGTGTCCCAAGGACCCTTCAGATATACATATTGGGGAGAGATCTGCAAAGGAGAAGAAAATAATTGGTGTGTAGGAGGATTTTCATAGACCAAGGACAATTATTACTTCTATGACTTTAATAAATATACTAGCTATGCTATTATGAGAAAAAAAAAAAGAAGAAAAAAGAGACAGAGAAATGCCAAGGAGAAATTCAAGAACTTACAGCACAGAGAGATAAATAACATACATTAGTAAAGGAGAATATGTGTAGTTCAGGGTTGAAAGGCTCAGACGAGGGCTCTGTGTTGGATGCAGAGATGGGGCCAAGGCCATCTGGGAGTTATGCCAAGGGAGATAAAGGTTGGTGATTATCCCGAAGGACTTTTCCCGAAGGACAATTTGCAACTAATTCGGTCTCAGCTGTGAATGGACATAATTCACAACTGTTGCAATAAAAGAGGTTTTTGGGACTACTCATGTGTTTTAATGACTCAGTTTAATAACTTTAACATGCAATCATGTCTCCCCTAGTCCTTCTTTCATTAAACTAGACATACCCAGTTCCTGCAACCATTCTTCATATGTTTTAGCCTCCATTCCTCTAATCATCTTTGTTGCTCTTCCCTGCACTCTTTCTACTTGATACAGGGATGAGATTCAGCCTATTCAGACAGGTTCAGGCGAACTGGTAGCGCTGAGAATCAGGTGGGCCCGTCTGCCTGCCCACCTCTGCTCTATACTGACCTTTATTTTCTTTGTTTGAAGCCCAGCTGATTGGCGTGGCAGAGCAGATACTCAGCTGTTTTACTCATCGGGGCTGCAGTAGAAGGTAACTTTTAGAGCTGAATTCAAATGCACCATGCGTCCACTGTTTGACTTGATCTATTTTGAAACTTAAGATATTTGCACCATTTGTGGAGGGGGTTGCAAGAAGCATAAAAAGAACTCCCAACATTAGCGTGCACATTCTGGACAATTTTTCTTTCTCTACTCCCATTTGGCAGTCTTCGCTTAATTTGGCCATTCTTGTAAAATAGTGTCAGATCTATGTTAATGGGAAATAATGTTGCATCATCATCGTTGTTGTTGTTGTTGTTGTTGTTGTTGTTGTTGTTGTTGTTGTTGTTGTTATTATTATTATTATTATTATTATTATTATTATTATTATTATTATTATTATTTGTAAGTAGAAAATTGGCAACATGTCAATAAAACTCCTGCAGGCATTATACTAATCTTCTTCATTCAGGGTAGATCTACAACGAGCCCAAGCTCATTTCTGGAACTTACACTTTCTCCATTTGGGATTCTGAAATTCCAAATAAATCAAAAGATTTCCTGAATCCAGCATAATACGTCGTATTCTACTTATCGGTAAAAAAAAAAAATACCAAAATGGGGGGGGGGGGAAGGGGAATCAAATCAAGTGATTGGCAAGCTTAGTTTCTCATTTCAAAGACTAATTCAAAAGAAACTTCCAATCATGGCATTTTGGATGAGATTTTGGCTCCAGATTTGAGTCGACAAGACACTAATTACTTCCCAATGCTTCTCATAAATCAATACAAAGAGGCACCTTTTCCTAAATAATTCCTTGTCATGAATAAATAGTATCTATTCTATACATACAGTAGTGGCAAAAATGTGAAAACCTTTTGGGAAAAGTGTATTTTTGAGGTTTGATGGCTAATAACACCACTTTTTTGGGGAGTTTCAAGATAGTCATATTCCACTGCTGGAATGGCCTGGGAATAGCCCAGACCTTAACCCAGTTGAAAATCTATGGAACCGACTAAAGAAACTTGTTAGTCAGAAGCAACCCAGCAATAAAAGCCAGTTAATAGAAGCCATCGTTCAATCTTGGTTTCACATTATAAGAGCTGCAGAAGTAAAAGACTTGGTTCACTCCATGGGAAGACGTTGTAAGGCCTTAATTCATGTAAAGGTTACCCAACTAAGTATTAACTGACACGGTGATAATTTTTGTATATCTTGTTTTTTTCTACGTGTTTCACTTTTCCTTTTTATACTGTAACTGCTATTCCAATAGCAAATCCTTCATAAAAGTGATTGCATTACATTCAATTATCTTTCCATTGATATATAATTTTATGGTACTACTTGTTAGGAAATGGCTATTGTCTAACTAGTTGGTCAGGCAATATATAAACTATCAATACATGTTTGTCAAAAGGTATTATATTGTTTTAAGACTGTATTGCATCATCCTCTATCCTGATTGGCTAAGCTCTGTAGCCAATGTACTTAAGGGGAAGCCTGAATCATGGCTTGTGGACACTAGACCATTTTATCTGCTTATTTGCTGTTATTCTCTACCTGTTCTCTCTGTATGATCACTGTTTGATCATTGCTACTTGTTGCTTTCTACTATTTATTGAATGTTTTAATACTGAACTTGTTCCTGTTTGAAATTCAAGAAGAACTGTTTTATTGTGTAATAACAACAACTGGTAAGAAGACTTTGTACTTGGAATATCCCTGAATTGATATTTTAATTATCGCCTTATCTGTGTATGACTTGGATTGTTATTGGACTTTGCTTTATTTTTTTCTAAAAACTAAAGGCTACCACAACTCAGTGTGTCAGTATATTAACTGTGATTATTCACTCTCAGCCACTTTCATGTGCATACTCAAGGGGTACTCTGCTCAATAACCCATAACATTGGTTATGAGCCAAGAATATCCTTAACACTACTAAAAAAAGGTGATGCTCTTAGCTAGTTTTAGAAAATACACTTTTCCCAAAAGATTTCCACAATTTTGGCCACTATTGTATAGTGCTACAATACAACAAACCTTTTAAAATAATTTTCAATATAGCAGGTTGAATTTAAATTCTGTCCCCCAAAGCATTTCATCTATTGTTTCCCAGATTGGCAGATTTCTTACCTATGGGCACTCTCAAAAAACACAATAATTTTAATTGATATTGACCAGCAATAAGGGAGTTAAGGAATCCTTTTTTAAAGTAGCTTAAATGTGTAGGAACCATTTCTATAAAAAAAGAAAAAACCCTCTCAATATATCTGTTTGACATTTCAGCAGGTTGAAACCTCAGAAAAAGCTTCCTCATTCTTTCCAAAAGTTTGAATCTATTTTTCTAAACTTAACCAAACGGAAAAGACCCTTGAATCAAACTCGATGACCCTATTTTTTCATTGTTCGGAATTATCTTTCACATTCACATAAAATTCAAAAAATTTAGTAAGGGGTTGTTTGCCTGGTTGCTGGGTGGGCGTGGCCATGGTAGGCGTGGCCTAGTAGGCCTCCTGCACCACAGCAGTGTGTGTGTGTGTGTATGTGTGTGTTTGCCCTCCCCAGGCTTCAGAGGCTTTTCTTGAGCCTCCGGGGGTGTGAAAATGGCCTCCCCAGCTCTGGAGGCCCTCAGGAGGCCGGAAACAGTTTCTGGCCTTCCTGAACTTCCAGTAGGTCCATTTTTCACCCTCCCTGAGCCTCCATGCATGCCCTGCACTTACCTGCATCCAAAATGGGCCACCTGGGGACTACTGGGAGGGGCGGGGTGGGATGGGCAGGGCCAGCCAGGAATGGGATTTGGGGGTTCTCGGTACTGCACAGAATGTTAGCTAGAGGTTCTCCCGAACCCCTGTGAACCCCCAGCAGCCCACCCCCGTTCACATCTGCAAACTTTGTCTTATTTTATTGCCAACTATTACAGCTATGTTACTGTATGTTGTAACAGCACTGATCAATGGGAGGAATGACAGTCAGGAATTGGTTCAGGATGAGCAGCCTCTGATCTGGTGAGAATCAAAGCAAGCAAAATCCCAAAGAGCCTTGAATTAAACCTTTTGATCAATGCACACTGCTAATTTAAACGTGTCTTAGGTTTATTATTATTTTTTTACTGCATATTCATGCAGATATAGAATGAAATAGATTCATTAAAACACACACACACCAGTGGTGGGTTCCTCCTGGTTCAGTCTGGTTCGGCTGAGCCGGTAGCGGTGACGATATGATGTCACTGAACCGGTTCTCCCCACCGCCCTCCCACCCCCCCCACGTTATTCTTACCTTTTATTTGGTCCCACCCCCAATCTATTGTTGCCTCCTGAGTCCCAGCTGATGACTAGAGGGAAAAAAACTGTTTAAACTCTTTGAAGCGGGGCTTCAAAGGGCCGCCCTACAGCTGATCAGTGTTAAAAGCAAACAAATGAGTCGGGTCGTAAGTGCGAGGACTGGTCGTAAGTGCAAGGACCTTCCAGAAATGACTCTGACCAGCTAGCCATGCCCACCTAGTCACATGACCTCCAAGCCATACCCACAAAATAAACCACGCCCACAGAACCGGTAGTAAAAAAATTTAGAACCCACCTCTGACACACACACACACACATAGAGATGAAAACAATTTAGGACAAATCCATGTTGATTTCTCCCTCTATTGCCAGCTGAGAATGGAAGAGTCTATGTAGCAGATGTCTATTAGCCTAAGAATTACCTTTTCCTGGCCAGGAGTGGTGCCTAGAGCTGGAGCTCTCGCCTCACAATCAGGAGGCTGTGAGTTCAATCCTAGGTAGAGGCAGTTATTTCTCTCTCTGGACACACTGAGAATATATCTGCTGAACAAAACTCCACATTGGCAACAGGAAGGGCAGCCAACCATTAAAACACTTGGGAAAATTGGGAAAATGGGACCATCCTAGACCAGGCCAAGTCCAAAAATGCCAGGGAATTTCTAGAAGCCTGTCACTGACAAATCAGCCATCAAGAGACACATAGACATTAACAAGAGCTATAGACTATGCAAAAGAGACAATCAACCAGCCCAAAAGAGAACAAAAAAGACTCCAGCACCTCTCCACCAGTAATCAGCCCCCAGATCAGCATAGAGTAACTCCAAGGTTAACTTCAGACCAATGATCAAGTAAACAATACCCCAATCAAGAAATTGTCAAAGAGCCAGCAGGAAACGGCCCAACCAAAGAATCTCTAAGACCTCCTAAACCCATACAGACAGGCAAGACACCACAATATAAACTGATAGCAAACAGCATTCCTGATTAGCAGAGGTGGTATTCAGCCGGTTATGACCGGTTCTGGCGAACCGGTAAGCGGAAATTTTGAGTAGTTCAGAAAACTGGCATATACTACCTCTGATTGGCCCCGTCCCCGATTTATTCGCTGCCTCCCAAATCCCAACTGATTGAGTCCCAGCTGATCGACTGGGTCTTCTTTTGTTCCCCTGCACAGGAGAATGGAGCTGGAAAGCAGGTTAGTGGGGTGGGGTGGGAATGGAGATTTTACAGTATCCTTCCCCTGCCACGCCCACCAAGCCACACCACGCCCATCACACCACACCCACAGAACCTGTAGTAAAAAAATTTGAATCCCACCACTGCTTACTAGCACTGATGACGTTACCTAGTTAGGGTAATAAAAAGTCTGCAAGAAAACAACCTGTTGTGACCTAGGCTTCCTGAGTCATTAAAACGCACGAGTAGTCCCAAAAATCTCTTTTATTGCAACAGCTGTGAATTATGTCCATTCACAGCTGAGTCCGAATTAGTTGCAAATTGTCCTTCGGGAAAAGTCCTTCGGGATAATCACCAACCTTTATCTCCCTTGGCATAACTCCCAGACGGCCCTGGCCCCATCTCTGCCTCCAACGCAGAGCCCTCGTCTGAGCCTTCCCCAAACTCCAGGACTGGCCCATGTTCCTCCCCAGCCTCCTCACTGTCTGAGTCCACTGCCAGCTCCGCAGGCTGCTGGTGGATCACAACACAACCAAGCTCAGAGAACACCAAGAACTCCACAGCTCCTCCTCCTCCTCCTCCTCCTCCTCCTCCTCCTCCTCCTCCTCCTCCTCCTCCTCCTCCTCCCCCTCTCCTCCTCCTCCTTTCAACCCTGAGCTACACATAATCTCCTTTATTAATGTATGTTATTTATCTCTCTTTGCTTTAAGTTCTTGAATTTCTCCTTGGCATTTCTCTCTCTCTCTTTTTTTTTTCTCATAATAGCATAGCTAGTATATTTATTAAAGTCATAGAATTAATAATTGCCCTTGGTCTGTGAAAATCCTCCTACACACCAATTATTTTCTTCTCCTGTGCAGATCTCTTCCCAATATGTATATCTGAAGGGTCCTTGGGACACTCTGAGGTTTTCTCTTTTCTTGCAGATGTTTCATTAACCAAATTAGGTAATAGGGTTGTCAATTGGTGTTACCTAGTTTGAATAATGGAACATCTGCAAGAAAACAACCAAGATCAGAAAATGTAAATACCACTTGGTAAGGCCACACTTGGAATACTGCAACCAGTTTTGGTCACCACACTGTAAAAAAGGTGTTGAGACTCCAGAAAGGGTGCAGAGAAGAGCAACAAAGATAATTAGGGGACTGGAGGCTAAAACATATGAAGAACGGTTGCAGGAACTGGGCATGTCTAGTTCAATGATAAGAAGGACCAGGGGAGACATGATAGCAGTCTTCCAATATCTCAGGGGCTGCCACAAAGAAGAAGGAGTCAAGCTATTCTCCAAAGCACCTGAGGGTGGAGGAGGGCAGGAAAAGAAGCAATGTATGGAAACCAACCAAGGAGAGAAGCAACTTAGAACTAAGGAGAAATTTCCTGACAGTTAGAACAATTAATCAGTGGAACAGCTTGCCTCCAGAAGTTGTGAATGCTCCAACACTGGAAGTTTTTAAGAAGATGTTGGATAACCCTTTGTCTGAAGTGGTGTAGGATTTCCTTCCTAGGCAGGGGGTTGGACTAGAAGACCTCCAAGGTCCCTTCCAACTCTGTTATTCTATTCTATTCTATTCTATTCTATTCTATTCTATTCTATTCTATTCTATTCTATTCTATTCTATTCTATTCTATTCTATTCTGACCCCTTCCTCTCTGTGGCAGCCCCTCAAATATTGGAACACTGCTATCTTGTCTCCTCTGGTCCTTCTCCTCACTAGACTAGCCATGCCCAGTTCCTGCAACCGTTCTTCATATGTTGTAGCCTGCAGTCCCCTAATCGTCTTTTTTATAGTGTGGTGACCAAAACTGGATGCAGTTTTGAAGATAGTTAACTTTGTCTAACCGAGGCCTCAAAAATTTACCCCAAACGTGATCGTGCTAGTCATTTATTGGGAGACTGGTAGTTTGACTTTTCAAGGTGATGTGCTGCTCCAAATCTGTTTCAGCATGTTCATACAACCAATCTGGGGCTGAAACATATATCACAAAGCCATCTGCAATCTACAAATTACCCAGAGGTGGGTTTCACATATTCTTACTACCAGTTTGTCACACATGCTCACTTCGCACGCACACCTTCCATGTATGTGCCCGGCCTTCTGCGCAGGCACTTTGCTTGCGTGTGCACCTTCTGCGCATGTGCCCGGCCTCAAAAATGTGGCTAAATAGGTCGCTATTACTCTGGGGCAGGTGGGTGGGCCACAGTCGCCGCTACCAGTTTACCCGAATCAGTCCGAACCGGCTGAATACCACCACTAAAATTACCCAACTCCTCAACTCCAGAACTCGATGGGAGCAATTCAGCTGATCAATTATCTACTTATTACATGTCCACCTAATGGATGAGAGCCTTATTTCCTATTCACCTTAAATCAGGCTTAATAAATTTGTGTTATAATCCATATGTAATGAGTTCCCGAAATATCTTTCCGAGTAAGAAATAAATTTATTCCACATAGTTAATCTCTTGAAGAGTGTAGCTTTCTTTTTATATATATATACATAAGATCATTTGTCAGCTTTATAATAGACTCGTATCACAGTTTTATACAGCTGTAACTTAATTGGATAAATACATTTTATTTTTCAGCATTGTCTGGATCTTGCATCCACTAAGAGATCAGAAGGAAAGTCCACTGTTCTGTCTTGGCTATGAGTTTATGAACATTAAGAAAGGTAACTCCTTCACCCTTACCTAGAACTAGATAACAATCTGGCTTCTAAGCAAGCTTCAAATATATAAGTGTCATGGAAATAACAGAATAGAATAGCAATAGCAATAGCACTTAGAATTATATACTGTTTCACAGTGCTTGTACAGCCCTCTCTAAGCGGTTTACAGAGTCTACATATTGCCCCTAACAATCTGGGCCCTCATTTTACCCACCTCGGAAGGATGGAAGGCTGAGTCAACCTTGAGCCTGGTGAGATTTGAACTGTCAAATTGCAGGCAGCCAACAGTCAGCAGAAGTAGCTTGCAGTACTGCATTCCAACCACTGTGCCACTGTGGCATAGAATAGAATAGAATAGAATAGAATAGAATAGAATAGAATAGAATGGGACCTTGGAGGTCTACTAGTCCAGCCTCCTGTTCAAGCAGGAGAATCTATACCAATTCAGATAAGTGACTATTTAGTTTCTTCTTAAAAACCTCCAATGATGAAGCACCCACGATTGCTGGAGGCAAGCTGTTTCACTGGTTAATTGTCCTCATTGTTAGGAAGTTTCTCCTTAATTCCATGTTGCTTCTCTCAATGATTGGTTAGTTTCCAATCTCCTCCCCAGTGCTTTGGAGAATAATTTGACCTCCTTGTCTTTGTGGCAGCCCCTCAAATAATGGAACACTGCTTCAGTGACACTGACATGTCAGTGTCAGCTATATCATGTCACCACTAATTCTTCTTTTCTTTAGACTAGCCAAACCCAAATCCTGCATCTGTTCTTCATATGTTTTACTCTCCAGGCCTTTGATCATCTTAGTTGCTCTTCTCTGAAATTTTTCCAAAGTCTCAACATCTTTTTTGTAGTAGTGCAAAAAAGAATACTGCAACCAATACTGTTAAAGAATAACCCTTGCATAGCAAGGGTGTGCCCATGAAAGCGGTTGAGAGTAGTTTTGAATAAGCACAGCCACTATACAGATACACTGAGTCGTGTTTACAGTTTACATTCAGGAAAAATAAAGCACAGTCCAATAAACAAAGTCTCCATATCAGTCGTATTAATCATACACAGTAAACAGTTCTTCTGGAGTTGCAAACAGTAATACAGTACGTCAGATAAAGATATCAGAGAGCAAGAACAACAAAGAGAACAAACCATGTTTCTAGCTCCCTCTTAAGGACATTGGCAATACTTAAGGACAAAGCTAACCAATCAGGACACAGTATGATGCAATATAACAGTCTTAAAGCTATACAATACAATACAATACAATACAATACAATACAATACAATACAATACAATACAATACAATACAATACAATACAATACAATACAATACAATACACTGCAAACATACATTGATGGTTTATATATTGCCAACCCAACAAGTTAGGTAATAGTCTTATTCCTAACAAATACTGCAAAATTGGTTAAGTATTCCAGGTGTGGTCACCCATCTCCTCCCACTTGTGACTGTATGACTGTAACCTTGTTGCTGGTATCCTTAAGATTTATATTGACTGTTTCCCTATGACTATCATTAAGTGTTGTACTTTATGATTCTTGAAGAATGTATCTTTTCTTTTATGTACACCGAGAGCGTATGCACCAAGACAAATTCCTTGTGTGTCCAATCACACTTGGCCAATAAAAAATTCTATTCTATTCTATTCTATTCTATTCTATTCTATTCTATTCTATTCTACTCTACTCTACTCTACTCTACTCTACTCTACTCTACTCTACTCTACTCTATTCCACATGTTCTAGTTTAAAAGGGAAGGCAAAAGTAGGTGAACATTCAAAAGAATTGGTTAATTACGATTGAAATGGATGAAGGAACATTTATCCAGAAGACACTGTCTTCTTCAATTAACATTCCAAAAATTACAATATTCTCCACTAGAGTTTTGTATGCAATATTTCTCTCTCTCTCTCTCCCTCCCCCCCCTCTCTCTCTCTCTCTCTCACTCTCTCTCTCTCTCTCTCTCTCTCTCTCTCTCTCTCTCTCTCTCTCTCTCTTTGGAACAGAAATACATTTCAAATAATTGCAGCCCCTTTTTTTTTCCTGAACAAATCATACAGTTACAAATTTATATATGATCTTCTGGGCATTTGTGGGTTATATTTATTTTGATTTTATGGAATCTTCTTGTGAGCTGCGTAGGCTTATCACCTATAAGTGACCACAGAGGTACATACAATCACACTTACATATTGATCAAGTTTGATTTTGATTGGCCTTTTCAAGATCCTTTTTCAAAACTCTGCAGCCAGAAGGGATCTGGGAAGACATTCAGAAAAGGAAACAAATATGTATTTGGTGAAACAACTGCTTGTGATTTCCCATAATACAAACTGTTATACAAAGGATATATATATATCTTAGGTACTGTCAAGTACAGGATAAATCCAGAAAGTCAAGCGAGTTAAAAATCCTTCCAAGCAGTGATGAGTTCTTCGACAACCCAGGAACAGAACAGTGAACACAAAACATTTTTCCTGGTTTTTTTTATTATTATTTATTTATTTTTCCCTGCAGCAAAATTTTCTACAAAAGACACTTTTCAAAAACTAGTAGCCAGAAAGCTCCAGACAGAGGAAATATGGATAAGATTCCTTTTGGTCTCAGCTCTGGTTAATTCTCAATATTAAAGAAATGTACTGTAAATTTATAAAGATATTTTTTGGTTTGGGATACAATTTTGAAAGACTGCGACCATAATGCCAAATGTCACTTCCGCCCATTACTAAAGAGTGTTTTCTGGAGTTGTAGCTCTGCTTTTTGAGCATAACTGTCAAGCTGGGTAAATCGGGAGATTCAGGCAGTTGAAATGAGTATAAAGATTTATTGCAAGCTTAAGCTCCCTACAAGAATTTGAACTATTAACGGTCAAGGAAAATTAGCAGGAATTAAGAATAGAACAGAATGAAGGGGGGGCTGCATTTAGATCTCTTGTGGGTGTGCAGGGACTCATGACTGATGATATATTTTATCCCTCCCTCGGGCTCAGCCTGGTCATCTCCTACAATGACAGAAAAATGTTTGGTAATTGTGGTGGTAGTGGTAAAGGAGGAGGAGGAAGAGGAGGAGGAGGAGGAGGAGGAGGAGGAGGAGGAGGAGGAGGAGGAGGAGGAGGAGGAGGAGGAGGAGGAGGAAGAGGAGGAGGAAGAAGAGGAGGAGGAGGAAGAGGAAGAGGTGGAGGAGGAGGAAGGAGGAAGAGGAGGAGGAGGAGGAGGAGGAAGAGGTGGAAGAGGAGGAGGAAGGAGGAAGAGGAGGAGGAGGAAGAGGAGGAGGAAGAGGAGGAGGAAGAAGAGGAGGAGGAGGAGAAGGAAGGGGAGGAAGAGGAAGAGGGGAGGAGGAGGAAGGAGGAAGAGGAGGAGGAGAAGGAAGAAGAGGAGGAAGAAGAGGAGGAGGAAGAGGAGGAAGAAGAGGAGAAAGAGGATTATGCCTGGTAGTAATGAAGCAAATTGTGTGAATTATATATATATTTTTTTCTAATCCACACATGTTGGCTGGTAATGTAATTGTCATGGAAGAGACATTTCAATCCACTTTGTAGGCCAAATATTAGGATACATTTGCTTGTACAGTTTTTATTTTCCCTTTGGAATATCTATCTGTAAATGGAGTGGAATCAGGTTGATTGCCAGATTTTATAGCAATTACTGCTATCTTATGGCTGATTTACACATTCTTCTCCTTCAGCTATGGGCTTTTGATGAATACATGAACCTAACTGATTAAGTATGAGGGGCGCGATGGCTCAGAGGTTAAAGACACTGAAATTATCAGTTAGAAACCTGACAGTCTGGGTTCGAGACCCAAGTGCTACACGATGGAGTGAGTTCCTGTTACTTGCCCCAGCTCCTGCAAACCTAGCACTTTGAAAGCACGCACACTTGAGTAGATAAACAGTTATCAGGTGGGAAAGTTATGGCATTTTGTGCACCTCGGCATACAGTCATGCTGGGCACATGACCACAGAAATGTCTTCAGACAACAATAGTTACCTCAGTCAGGAAACTGAGATGAGCACCGCTCCCGAGAGTCATGCATGACTAGACAGAGAAAAACCTTAACCTTCAACTGATTAAGTGTCATCAAGTCAGTGTCAGAAACCACACAGAATTTTTTTTTCCCAAGGATGATTTGTGTCCAACCTAGTCCTCCAATTCTACACCCATTGCTTGAGGGGTGGGATCTAAAATTTTTTTACTACCGGTTCTGTGGGTGTGGCTTATTTTGTGGGCATGGCTTGATGGTCATGTGACAATTCTTTAGGATTTAGCAGAGGTACTGGTCTACCAGGCTTTTAACTGCTTGCAGAACTGTACCAGTCTACCCATTTGTTCTTGAAGCGTCCTGGTCTACCACCACACTGCCTTTTAACACTGATCAGCTGTAGGGCGGCCTTTTGAAGCCCCGTGGCAAGAGTTTAAACAGTTTTTTTCTTCCAGCCAATCAGCTGGGATTCGGGAGGCAGCAAAAAGTTGGGGGCGGGGCCAAATAAAAGGTAAGAATAACATGGGGGTGGGTGGAAGGGCCCAGCTCCTGAACAAAGAGAACCGGTTTGGTGATGTCATATCGTCACTGCTACCGGCTCCGCAGAACCGGGCTGAACTGGGAGGAACCCACCATTGCATTGCTTCTATCACTGAGTCCATCTTATCTGGCCAACCTCTTCTTCTCTTTTCTTCCACCTTCCCCAGCATTATGGACTTCTCAACCCAAATGGGATCTTGTCTTGGGTGCCAGAAAAGTAAGTCACCATCTGCTAAGATTTATTGAAGAGATTAAGAAAATCATTTTTTTTTACTCCAGTAAGAATACACCTGTAAGTTAGGATGTCTATTTAGACACTGTAATTGCCAAAGTTAGGGGAAAGCTTCAGACATGATCATTTAAAGAATACAATGAAAATGTTTTATCTATGCAGCTGGTGCCTAAAACTATTAATGTAACTAATATAGGTTTCCAGAAACAGATGTCATGGAACAATGCTGGTGTTATAGTTTTGGGACACATTTTAAGGAAAGCTGTGAATCATTTCTGAATTTCAGATATCACTTTGCTTCCTCCCAAAATATTTCCATTCCTGTGATCAAGATAAAAAATAATAATTATAGTTCAAATGTATATCTTCAGTGAAATAGTGGGTTTCAGAGGGTTTTCCCCTCCCAAAATATTATTATGAAAAGCCTTGAAAAATATTTGTTTTACTCTTTATCGTTTGCCTATTTAATAGGATGCAGAAATAGTTGCGTTCCATTTTTGTTTTCTTTCCAGTGAAAAAGTGAACCTGGGAAATGTCTAATTCATTCATTTTTAATCACTTATGGATGCTTTCATTTTAGCAACAAGTCGTATCTATTACCGCATTCTGTACTTTATGTTCCCTGTCTCTTGAGAGCATACAAAACAAGAATACCAAAAGAATTAAGAGGAATCAATTAGTTCTTACTGTCCCTTATATATGTTCTTTTTTCTCTCTCTTTCTCTCTCCTCAAGGGCTGCATTTTCCCACAATTAAAATGCATAGTTCAATGTTTCCTGCAGTATTCTAGTAATTATGGATTCCTTTTGAATAAAAACAGTGCTTAAACAATTAAAAAAAAAAAAACCTCATTATGGAAACAGTTTAGGTTCACTGCATTCCCCCTAGATAGTCACCTTGTTTCCAAGCATTAAATTATAGTCTTTTTTTTTCCCCCAGTGTTAACTTAGACTCAAAGTATGTTTTTTTTTTTAAGGCATTACATCTATTTTGTGTTTTAGTGCAATTGGTAGGGTTCTGAATATATAACTCGACCTTCACTCTCTTGACTGTTTTATTTATCTCCCATGAAATCTATTCAAAATTACAGCGAATTTCATCTTTAAAACCTCAACTATTTCTGATTCGTTGGACACAGTGGTGTTTTTCAATTTTTTTTACTACTGGTTCTGTGGGTGTGGCTTGGTGGGCGTGGCATGGCTTGGTGGGCATGGCTTGGTGGGCGTGGCTTGGTGGGCATGGCTTGGTGGGCATGGCTTGGTGGGCATGGCTTGGTGGGCGTGGCAGGGAAAGGATACTGTAAAATCTCCATTTTCTCCCGATCAGCTGGGACTTGAGAGGCAGAGAATAGATGGGGGCGGGGCCAGTCAGAATTTTTACTACCGGTTCTCCGAACTATTCAAAATTTCTGCTACCGGTTCTCCAGAACTGGTCAGAACCTGCTGAAACCCACCTCTGGTTGGACACTCTATTAAATAGGCAAACTATAAAGAATAAAACATATCATGGATGGTTGCCACAAAGAAGAGGGAGTCAAGCTATTCTCCAAAGCACCTGAGGATAGGACAAGAAGCAATGGGTGGAAACTAATCAAGGAAAGAAGCAACTAAGAACTAAGGAGAAATTTCCTGATAGAACAATTAATCAGTGGAGCAACTTACCTCCAGAAGTTGTGAATGCTCCAACACTGGACATTTTTAAGACGATGTTGGATAACCATTTGTCTGAAGTGGTGTAGGGTTTCCTACCTAAGCAGGGAGTTGGACTAGGAGACCTCCAAGGTATTTGAGTTTCATTTTCAGGATAGTGAGAGATTTTATTTTCCTGGGCTCCAAGATCACCACAGTTGGGGACTGCAGCCAAGAAATTAAAAGACACTTACTCCTGGGGAGGAAAGCTATGGCAAATCTAGACAGCATACTAAAAAGCAGAGACATCCAACAACATGCCAACAAAGGTGCATATAGTCAAGGCTATGGTTTTCCCAGTTGCAATGTACGGCTGTGAAAGTTGGACCATAAGAAAGGCTGAGCGCCAAAGAATTGAGGCCTTTGAACTATGGTTCTGGAGAAGACTCCTGCAAGTCCCTTGGACTGCAAGGCGATCAAACATACTTGTACACATGCTATATTTCTATGACCCATTTGATACCTATTTTATTCGCTCAGTGCTGAATGTTACATGTCTATAATTTGTAGGTTTTGTAAGTTTGGCTTGATGCGTAAAGTGTTAGACTCAGGTTATCTTCTTTCAGTTCTGAATGCAAGAAAAGCACTCCTGAAAAATATTGCAAGACAGTTGCTTCAAGGCAAGACTAAATTAAAGGCACAAGCACACACATACCAAAAAACAAAAAAACAAACTCTACCTACTTATCTATCATAAACCTTGTTGCTTTTATGAATGTAAGTATATCTACAAAATAGGAGACGCTGGCATTTGCTAGTATGACAGCAGAAGGACATACAATATACTCATGTCCTTTTGGTATCAGAGTAGCGCTAATGTCCCTGATAAGATTGCAAAAGGAGGCAGAGTATTTCAGCTTAGAAGTGAAAGAGTATAGAAAAAAAGGGAACAGCAAACTATGAATGTCAAAGAGTGTTTACATGGACCATGAAACTAGAGGTGATATTATGTTGTACAAACCCTACATAGCTCAGTTATTTTGCAAAAAAATGACACCCAAAAATTGCTTGGACCACTGAGCTGGCTCTTTCTCTCAAAGATTCATGATATATAAAAAGATGTCAGAATACAAAATAAGATGCTGAGACTAGAAAGAGTGCAAAGAAGAGCAACTAAGATGATTAGGGACCGAAGGATAAAATTTATAATGAACAGTTGCAGGAACTGGGTATGTCTAGTCCAGAGGTCAGCAACCTGTGGCTCTGGAGCCGCATGGGGCTCTTTCACACCTCTGCTGCAGCTCCCTTGCTGTCACTCAAAATATGCATCACAACTGCCAATGTGCGACACCCATTGACATGTGATTTATTGAGCTTTGAAACTCCCACTAGGCCAACCATGGATAAATCCAAGAAAAGAAAAATTCCAGAAGAAAACAGAACGTTTAATTCAACTACATATGCTAGTTTTGTTGCCGCTCAGGAAATAGTCAGGCACGGGAAGGGTTTTGTGGCTCCCGGTGTTTTCTTTTCTGTGGGAAACGGGTCCAACACTCTTTGAATGTTTGAGGTTGCAGATCCCTGGTCTAGGCTAATGAAGGGAAGGATTATGGGTAATATGATACTGTCTTTCCCCAAAAATAAGACTCTGTCTTATATTTTTTTGAACCCCGAAATAACCGCTTAGTCTTATTTTCTGGGAGGTCTTATTATTTTGAGGGCGTGTGGAGCAAGATGGGGCTCCTCTTGCTGTCTTACCTGATTTCCAGCTCTGTCTCCCTAACCCTAACCAGAGGAAATGGCGAGGACTGGCAGTGCATACATTTAAATATTTTCAGGGAGGGTTTATTTCAGGGGAGGGTTTATTTTCAGGGGAGGGCTTATTTTTGGGGAGGGCTTATTTTCGGGTAGGGTTTATTTTTGGGGGGGAGGTCTTATTATCTGGGGAGGTCTTATTTTCGGAGAAACATAGTAGCAGCCTTCCAATATATTGAGGGGCTGTCACAGAGAAGAAAGAGCCAACCTATTCTCCAAAGCACATGAAGGCAGGACAAGAAGCAATGGGTGGAAGATCATTACAGAAAGATTCAACCTACAACCAATAAGCAATTTCCTGACAGTGACAGTAAGTACAAATGCAATTAAAAAGTTAAGACCTAGTTAGTACTTTGAAGTATGACCCACGGAACCTAAGGCTGTAAACTCAACTGGAAAATCAGTATCTATTGATGAAGACAAAAAGAAATTAAACTCTTATTCTTGGCAAGAAAACTACAGGGATGTGTCCATATAGACATCTAAGCTGAAGTTAGCTTGAGAAGTCTTTACTTTTTCAGTTATTGCTGAAAAGACGAAATGGTAATGTAGAAATTATTATTATTAGTGTAGGTTGTTGTTGCAGTAGCCCAGAAACCACAATCATCCTCTTTTAATGACCGCATAATCCCTCATGGGGTGGAGACTGGGCAACTGAATGGAGCTGAGTGTTTACTGGCCAGATGCCCTTCCTGTCACCAAAGCGGAGTTTTTCTCAACATATATATTCCCATCGTGCCCAAAGAGAGAAATGTCTGCCTCTACCTAGGATCGAACTCACAGTCTCCTGATTGTAAGGCAAGAGCTCCACCTCTAGGTCACCACACCACTCACCCGGAAAGCACAGTGCTGTTGCAGAATAATAGTTTGGCTTGCCAAGGTACCAGCCCTGTTATAGGAAATGCTTGTCTGTTTCCCAAGGTGAACCACAAAAGGGCAAGCTGGTTTTGCACCAGAGAGAGAGACAAACAGTTCTTCCTGCAAGATCACCTGAGGCCCTGTCCCTTCCCGGAGCTGCCTTGCAAGCAGGCATTACAACTGGGAAGCTTCAGAACCATCAGGAATCTGACTGCCTGCACAGAGCACAGCTCGTCTCCCCATCGAAGTAGTACCCATTTTATCTACTTGCATAGAACATGCTTTCAAACTGCAAGACAGGAAAAAGTAGAGGCAAGTGATGGGAGCTCACTCACCACACCGAGCTAGAGCTTGAACTGCTGGATCTGAGACCACCTCCAGCATCATTAAGCCAATGAACCACCAGGCTTCTATCAATGTAGGAATGAGACTTTTTATTGTATTATCAGTTGGGACCAGTGGTGGGTTGCTACCGGTTCACCCCAGTTTGGGCAAACTGGTAGCAGCAGTGGGAGGCCCCGCCCACCCACCCAGATGCTTTTGTGCATGCGCAGAAGCATCTGTGCATGTGCAGAAGTGCCGTGAGGGCACACGCGCCCATGAGCGAACCAGTAGCAGCAGGGTTTGGAACACACCCCTAGTTGGGACCTCATCCGAAATCTGCCCTATACATCTATGTCATGCCCCCATCAGAGCTTGAATTTGTGAGGGAAGATGAGCTTGAATTGGAGCTGACAGAGATCGAGGGGGTGGCTTCCTTAGTTTCAGAGGAAGATGGGGTGGAGCAGGCCCAGTCAGGCCAGGATCTTTCAGGATTAGGATGACTTGTAGGCAGGGAGAAACAGGGGCAGGATGATGAAGAGAGGTTAAGCAGGGAACAGGAGCGACAGAGCTCAGGTGATGAGCAGGGACTGCCCCTCCCGATCTTCAGGCGCGGAGAGTGGAGAGAAGGCAAGAATAACACAGACTGATTCATCTACTCAGGAGGAGAGCACCCCGCCCCTCTTCACAAGGCACACCTGGGGTTGAGACTTAAGAAGATGCTGGAGGAAGGAGATGCTGGAGGAAGGGGCATTTGTCAGGAACAAACACTGAATTCCTGGATTCCTTCTTGATTTGTGGATTCTTGCCTTGCTCCTTGGCTCCCTGGACTCTTTGACTTGCCTGCTGAATTTTCTTGCTTGCAGCCATGGTGCTCTCAGTATTGGACCGGGCCATTTGCAGCCAGAGGCTACTTGAGGTGTGTGTGTGTATGTGTGTGATTACTTGGCTCTGGGTCTTGCCAGAAACATGGGAGCATTTGGGGGAATTTGGAACAATAAAGGGGTGGTTTGAACTGCCAGCTGCCTGTGTGGCCTCTGTGCTAGACCCAGGGTCATCACCAGTGGTGGGATTCAGCTGGTTCGGGCTGGTTCGGGTGAACCGGTGGTTAAATTGCTGGCTGGCACAGCCCCTTTCTGCCCCACCCCCTCCAGGAGTCCCCACATGCCCCATTTTGGCTCCCAGAAAAGTGCAGTGACACCTCCTAGGCCCAAAATGCCTCCACAGCCCATTCTTGCTCTTAGCAGGCTTCAGGGGAGCCTCCTAGGCCCAAAATGGGGCCTTGGAGGGGTTCATCCCCTCCGCAGGCCATTTTTGCTCCCAGTGGGATTCAGGAGGCAAGTGCTGCCTGTCACACCCCTGGCCATGCCCACCAAGCCACGCCCACAGAACCGGTAGTAAACAAATTTGAATCCCACTACTGGTCATCACAATCTAGCTATACCTACCCATAGCATCAGAGAAAAGGTGTTAAGTGGGAGCTAAGAAGACTGTGAAACCTATAAGCAGTAAATCAACTGACCATGCTCATAGAAGGTACAGGAGTCCGATCCATCCAGAGAGTTAAGGTCTCTCCATCTTCCTGTACACAAAGCAAGGTTAGCATTTCTTGATCTCATGCCCGACAATATTGGAAGTTCTCTGCAGGATCGCACGGAGGGCTCACCCTCCCCCAAACACCACCTCGGTAAAGCTGAGAGCCAGTCTGCCAAATTTTCTGGCGAGGAAATCTGTTTGAATAAACAGCAAGACCTGTAACATTTCTTCAATGAAAAAAATAAATAAATAAATTGTCTCTAGAATTAAATGTGAAACCACTCCCTTCCTCAATTCTTCTTCACTGGGAACAGGATATTTTAATGTCCGTATTCTATTGTACTCTGGGAAGGTCAACAGTACTGTGGCTTAATGTGACCTTTTCAGAATTCCCTGTGGTTTTTCACACAGACCGACGACATAAATTAAGCATTGCAGGAGCAGCAGTAACAACAACAAGCTCAACGCTTTTGCCTGTTAGCAACGAAAACAGTGGTTACAGCCTGGGAAAATAAGATAAAGGCACCCAGGCTTGCCTGAATTGATACAATTCAGAATAGTTTGGTGACATATACACTTACAGTACGATGCAAAAGTATTGATGCACGTTCCGTTAAATAGAACTCCGCTTGTTTTCAAGCGTGCCGATGCAAACTTCACAGAAATCTAAACGATATTTCCATTTCCAGAGTCAGATATTGTGCAATGATTTTTTTTTTAAAAAAAGAAAGTTTTTTATTTTTTAAAAAACAAAGATAAAGCATTCCATCTTTCCTCATGCAGTGTGTCGTCTGGGTACGAAAATCTCTGTGCTACATCGTTCCTCATTTATCGCATCTTCACGTTCACATTAATATTATAATATATGAAATATGTGAAACATTTAAATATTGTAAAACTCTCCGTTTTCTTCTTAGTATCTTTTAGTAATAGTACCATATTAACATCAAATATCGTTATTCTCTTCATACATATACATAACAATTTTCATCTTATTTATATCTCTATCTTAATATATTTTTTACTTATTTTTGGTCTCCTTCATTTCCAAGCTCTGTTTTTATTTTCCAACCACTGATAAAATACTTCCCATATTATATAATATTCAGTTTGCTCTTTCTCCTTAATTGTTAACATTAGTCTATTCATTTCTACACATTCTAACATTTTCCTTATCACCTTCTCTTCAATGGGAATCTCTCCACTTTTCCAATGTTGTGCAAATACAATTCTAGCTGCAGTTAATACATATCATAAGGATACTGTAATTTTGTTGCTTGTATCCTTACGATTTATATTGACTGTTTCCTAATATGATTTGATTGCTTATTTGTACCCTATGACTATCATTAAGTGTTGTACCTTATGATTCTTGATGAACATATCTTTTCTTTTATGTACTCTGAGAGCATATGCACCAAGGCAAATTCCTTGTGTGTCCAATCACACTTGGCCAATAAAAAATTCTATTCTATTCTATTCTATTCTATTCTATTCTATTCTATTCTATTCTATTCTATTCTATTCTATTCTATTCTATTCTATTCTATCCTATCCTATCCTATCCTATCCTATCCTATCCTATCCTATCCTATTCTATATTGTGCAGTGATGATTTAGGCCCAATGCAGGACATTTATAGACATTGATATACTAATGTTCTTAATGCAAAACTATTTTGTAGTTTCCTTCTAATTTTTATTCATTCAATTTCTATTGTTGCCTATCTGAAACCAATTGACCAAATGTCTATTTACCATATTAAGCTCATCTGAGATGCTATGAAATTAATCTGTTTGTTGAAGGAGAGGTTGATACCACAACTTTGAATGCTATGGCCCTCCCTCCCTCCCTTCCTGTTTTCTTCCTTCCTTTCCTTTTCTCTCTTTCTACATTGTCAACGTTAACTGCACTGCATTTTGGTCGCCACAATATAAAACAGATGTTGAGACACTAGAAATAGTGCAGAGAAGAACAACAAAGATGATTAAGGGACTGAAAAATGGTTGTAGGAATTGGGTATGTCTAGTCTAGTGAAAAGAAGAACCAGGACTGACATGACAGCAGTGTTCCAATATCTCAGGGGCTGCCACAAAGAAGAGGGGATCAGTCTATTCTCCAAAGCACCTGAAGGCTGGACAAGAAGCAACAGATGGAAACTAATCAAGGAGAGAAGCAACCTAGAACTAAGGAGAAATTCCCTGACAGTGAGAACAATTAATCAGTGGAACAACTTACCTGCAGAAGTTGCAAATGCTCCAACACTGGAAGTTTTTAAGAAGAGGTTGGACAACCATTTGTCTGAAGCGGTGTAGAGTTTCCTGCCTAAGCAGGGGGTTGGACTAGAAGACCTCCAAGGTCCCTTCCATCTCTGCTATTCTGTTATTCTGACTGCACAGAAGGAGATCTTCACAGCAGTATTTGTTTTCTGCATTTAAAAGCAAAGAGACCACATTCGTTTCCACTTGTTTCTTTGGCCGATCACTTCAACCTCCTCCCGTTTTCTACAATGTGCTATAAAGCACACAAAAGTCACTTCTAAAGCTTTCAGTCGAATTTGGAAAGAATAGATGAGTCCTCTATGCAAAAACAATAACTGTGCTGAAACATCTTCTAGCTATTGGATCTGCAAGCAGAGGCTTCACAATGAAGGCTAAACAACCATTTAACAGCAACAGCACAAAGAAATGTCTGCAGTACGGTTACATCAATGGTTTTGTATCGGTGTAACCTTAGTTTACATGAAATTTATCAAGGGAATTGAGTATGGGCCTTTCGAAGCCTTAGATTAATACAACATTACAGGTATTTATATGAAGAATTTAGTTTATCAGGAATCATCGTCTTCTTTTAATGACCCCGTAATCCCTTATGGGGAGGAGTCTGGGCAACTGAGTGGAGCAGAGTGTTTACTCTGCCCTTCCTGTTGCCAATGCAGAGTTTTATTCAGCAGATATATTTTCATTGTGCCCAGAGAGAGAAATATCTGACTCTACCTAGGATCGAACTCACAGCTTCCTGATTGTGAGGCAAGAGCTCCACCTCTAGACCACCGCACCACTAATTTAGTTTATCAGAAATTAAAAAAAAAGAAAAAAAAGAAATAGAGTTGTTTTGTATATAAATTCTCAATTATATCTGAAACATAGGTTGACTGATGAGATGACAGATACGTTGAGGTGGAAGTTAATCTACAAGAGTTTATGACTTTAATACTGGGAAATTATATATAACACAATTCAGACAGATATGTAACACAATTCAGAAAATACCAAGAATCCATTCCAATAATTTGCCACCTTCCATGGAAAATGGTTTTCAAATTGCTGCTTGAGAACATACTGTATATACAGTAGGTGGAAAGATTCTCTAAGTATATCAGTGACAGAAGATGTTTTTGAGCAACATTCTCAGCTAAAGATGTTGTTATTGTTGAAAACTAATGATATATCTTGGCAACTGAAACATTGCCAATGTTTGTGGTTTTTTTATGTTTTGGGCCCTCCTCCTCCTCCTCCTTCTACTTCTCCTCCTCCTCCTCCTCCTCTTCTTCTTCTTCTTCTTCTTCTTCTTCTTCTTCTTCTTCTTCTTC
>NW_026844017.1:8255130-8346639 GCF_029531705.1 Pantherophis guttatus | reverse complement strand
CTCCTCCTCCTCCTTCTACTTCTCCTCCAACTCCTCCTCCTCCTCCTTCTTCTAGCATATTCTCACAGATGCAGGTCCCCTTCGAAATGAGATATTCCTAGATGTTGATCAATAAATCAATAAAATAAAATATAAAAGAAAAGAAATAAAATATAAAACAAAAGAAGTAAAATAAGACCCAAACCAGACTGTCTTTGCCTTTCTTGGCTAATGATATATTTAAAGAGTACCACATGAACTAATGTCATAAATCCTTAATTTTTTTTTTCCATTTCACACTTAATGAAATCATACTCAGAGAAACAGTGGCAGTGTATTTGTTTTTACAAGCAATGAAGATGGTTTCAGTGAAGAAGAAATGTAGCATTAACAAGTGAAACAGAACGTATGGCCATCACTCATATATATTTAAGAGCTCAAAATCCTAACCGGTGGGTAAAATGATATACACCATCCGGTGTTACAAAGTGTCAGCATCCTACTATATCCCGTCCATCTTCTAAAAACATAGGTTAGAAGAACCATATATGGAATCATTTCAACCGACGTAGTTATTTGTCGCCCAACCAACAAACTGTCTTAAAGTTTTAATAAATACACTGGAAGGAACAGGATCTTAAATCCCATTTTGCAGAAAGGAAACAATTGCTCCTAAAACAATGCAGCCATAAAGTAGCATAAAAAACCCCTCAATGCCTGCATGAGATATGGCTGGACTCATGGGCTCAATAATGCAACATGACAGACCTACTCCTGCCAAGGTAAAGTGTGGACTGCCATAAAGGACAGCGAACAAATCACACAGATCTAACAGTGAGCTTAATCAGACATCTAAGAAAATCTCCACGTCTAAGTTTAATAAAGCATCAGCACTGGTTGCCTTAGACAGAGAAAGCACTTATTATACAGTAAATGGTTATTCCAGACATAGCTATTATATTCATGTGGTTAAATCTGTGTAAACATTACAAACTCTCTGGAAATGAACTTAAGCCATAGTTTCTGTTAGTGTATAAGAATTCATGAACTGGAATAGCCATAACAACAAGTCAGCCAATGGGAACTGTTTGGTGACTGAGACACAGGATTTGTTGTGAGCCGTATGAGATGGCTTGGAGCCTGGGCATGGCTTAGCTTAACTGTCCTGTGTATATAAGAGTTTGTTTGTCTTTGCTTGAGGGCCCTTGCATCTTGTCCTTGTCCTTGTCCTTGCTATTTCTTCTCTCTATCACGTTGCAAGAGCTGCATGGGTATTGTATACATGCCTCATGTTTTATATTCTTGTATATAAAGAAGTTTCTTCTATATATGGCTTCCCGGGGGGGGGGGTTGGGTTACACGAGGCTGGCTCCAGGGAATTATCAATGCCTCGTTGAGTGAGGGTTACTTCCCCACGGCCTTGAAAGAGGCGGTGGTGAGGCCTCTCCTCAAGAAGCCTTCACTGGATCCGGCAGTATTAGCCAACTATCATCCTGTCTCCAACCTTCGCTTTGTGGCGAAGGTTGTTGAGAGTGTGGTTGCACGACAGTTTCCGCAGTACTTGGAGGAAACGTCTTATCTAGATTCGTTCCAGTCAGGTTTCAGGCCCAGGCACAGCACGGAAACGGTATTGGTCACGTTGGTAGATGATCTCTGGAGGGCTCGGGACAGAGGTTGCTCCTCTGTTCTGGCCCTGTTAGACCTCTCAGCGGCTTTTGATACCATCGACCATGGTAATATAATATTGATTTATTTACATATATACATATATAAATAACAGTGTGCCCAATTTCATTTCCACAAACTGCATTTTTTCTGTTTCCTCTTATTTGTTGTTACATTTCTATGCCTACATCTTCCTTATTTGATCTTTCCTTAAAGGAGCATTCTCTACAAGAGTGCTGTAGATGTTTATGACAAAGTATCATAAACAGCTTAATTTAGCAAATTGCTGAATCAGTAACTGCCTTTAAATCCTGGCCCCTACATGGAAACGTCCATCAAGTCCATTCAATTTTCCAGGTGAATATATTTGAAAGGATAGCAACATTTGCATGAGTGATTTGTCCTTGCTGTCTTCTTCTGCTTCCCAGGGCTAAGGGGAAGTTAATTGGTCCAAAAATCACCCAGCTGTTTTTATTGTCCTAAAACAGGGGTGTCAAACTCAATTTCATTGAGAGCTGCATCAGGGCTGTGGTTGACCTAGGCGGGGCTGGGGGGGGGAGGGCAAGGCCGACTGGGTGGGTGTGGCTGACTTGGACATGGCCAACTGGGTGAGCATGGCCAACTTGACACCACTCCCCAAACTGCTGGCATGTTTCCTCTTCCTGTTGGGTAGACCGGGCCGAAGCCATGCTACCCTGATGTTTCCTCTTCGCTCTGGATAGACAGGGCCGAAGCCATGTGGGCTGACCCCTTACAGTTTCCAGAATGGCCCTGCAGGCCAAATCCAGCCCTCAGGCCTTGTTCTGACCCAGCCTTAGCAGAATCAAGAAATACACTCCTTGTTCAAGAAAAAAAAAAAACCCTCTTTATTTAACTACTGTGAATTCATGGCATTCACACACAGAAAAGGGCAGGCAATAATCCTTCCAAGGGTTAATTGCAACAATAGACCTTATCAGTCCTTGGATAATTGACAGGCCGAGAGCTTCCATTTTGCAAAGCTGTAAATTAATTCCTGACAAGAAGTCTCTGAGTCACGAACCACAAATGAGCAAATCTTCCGAAAGAAATCCGAACGGTTGTCTCCTACAATCACCACTCCCCTTTCCTCCTATTTATTCCCCAGCCAGGGAGGGGCCATTCAGCATCACGTGTGCCTTTCTTCCTGAGTCGGCTCTTGGGACTCAGTTGTTTTCCTCTCCTACAAGCTCTGCGCTAGCTGTTCTTCTTCCCCACTTATCTCCGACTTCGAAGGCAGCTGGGAAATGTCCGATGGCCCTGGCTCTATCTCTACTTCCAACGCAGAGCATCCATCAGAGCCTTCCCCAGACTCCAGGACTGGCCCAAGTTCCTCCCCAACCTCCTCATCATCCGAGTCTCCCACCAGCTCTGCTGGCAGCTGGCAGGCCACAAAAGGCCTTGTGTTTGACACCCCTGCCCTAAAGGAAGACAAGAAGTTATGTTTCTTCACTCCAAGCCCAGTGCCTTAGTCATTTGACCAAACTGGATTTCTTTCTTTCAAATACTTGAATACTTCTTCCAGGAAGGAACAATTCTTCCTTCACAACAGTCACCTTGCCCCAACCCCAAGAAAATCTAACTCCATAGCTACTCTGATTGTCCATCATTTTTTTTAAAAAAAGTGCTTTGTTTACACCCTAAACAAAAAGAGATTTCAATTTTATGGGGGACCTCTTACCCACCCCCAAAGTAAAACCACTGAGCTCTTCTAAAATCCAACCGTATTATAAACACATTATATAATCTGATGAAAAATTAAAAACCACAAATGTCCTATTTCCCTCAACGTTCACGAATCAATCTCCGTTAGATTATAAAAGTGAATTTTGCAAGGAAGAATTCACATTTATTTAGGAAATAGTCTGCGTTAGTCATTCGCACATAAAATGAATCATAACTGCAAGGAGACGATAATAACTAAAATCCTGGCAAAAACAACAGAGGATTGACTCCCAGGAATTGGAATTTTTACAATTAAATTTACTCCAATCATTCTAAAATATCAAGCTAAGACTTTCCAGCATCTGTCTCTGATAAATCTGTTCTTTATTTCTATTTTTAGCTAGAACCAAAACAAACATTCCATTAGCAATTATGATTTTTTTAAATATATATATATATCTACAAGCTGGCTGGGATATTGGAGCCACAGTGTACAAAGAGCAGTAAATTACTTTCCACCCACAGTCATGAAAAATCATCCCATGCATCTCTTAAATCTGAATTATTGAGAAAATAACCTTATGCCAGTCTCATTAAATATATTATTCAACCTGCAGTTTATAAGTTCACTGCAAGTTCATGCCTCCAAATTCTTGCCATTCTTCAACAAGGGCTACCTGAAAATATGCATGTACCCAGCTACTTTAAAATGTTTTTCATTAAAAATACTTGTCGGCAAAGATTTGATAATATAAACAGCAGTGGCTTAGTGAAATATGACCCAGTATAATCAACTGATTTCTAAATTATTTCATTGCCACTAGCTTAGGTCCAGGGGTGAAATCTAGCAGGTTCAGACAGGTTCTGGAGAACTGGTAGCGGAAATTTTGAGTAGTTTCGAGAACTGGAAAATAGCACCTCTGGCTGGCCCCAGAGTGGGGTGGGAATGGAGATTTTGCAGTATCCTTCCCCCAGAAGTGGGGAGGGAATGGGGATTTTGCAGTATCCTTTTCCTGCCTCGCCCACCAAATCACGCCCACCAAGCCACACCAGGCCAACCAAGCCATGCCCACAGAACCGGTCGTAAAAAAAATTGGATTTCACCACTGCTTAGGTCCCTGAGAACCAGTTTCAGCTAGTTCAGTTGATCTCTCATGTTCATTCTGCCTGTATTCCTCCCTGTGTACCAGCTGTCCTAACCCCGAAAGGCCCTGGCCTGAGTGGTCCTGCCCTTCCCCATTTTCCTCCAAAACCAACTAAGCTACTCCCTCAATCTCTGTTGGTTTAGGTTCCAGCTTGTCTTCCCCTACAGATTCAGGCTCCGATGGGAGCATGACAATGTACTAGTTTCAGTACATCATCTTCACTGTCCTTCAGATATTCTTCTAATGGCCTTTGTTTTCCCTTTTTCAGCTGTCCGATGTGCTTGCAACATTCCATGTCCCCTCTGCACCTCTGAATGAACAAAGAATCAAAACAATTGATTCTCTTTATTTTTATAATAATCCTATCCAGAGTTTTTAGTTCTGCTTGAGTCCAGTCCATTAGTCTATTCGTATATCTACCATATTTTTCGGAGTATAAAATGCTCCGGATTATAAAACACACCTATTTTTTTTGGTCAGGAAAACAAGAAAAAGAAATCTGCTTCTGCCTCTGAGCAATTTTGCCTCATTGCAGCAAACAGCAAATAGCCTGCTTTACTTTCATTTTCGTTTTCAGCATAGCTTGATTAGCACAAGAAAAAAAAAAGCTTCTCCCAGCAATTTACTTCCTTGCAGCAAGCAGCAGAGCCCTGCAGCGATAGGCAATGGCAATCCCTGCAGCCTGAAACAGCTGAGAGTCGGGAGGCCGATCCAACAATCAACTTGTGCTAATTAGGCTGTGCTGAAGCTGAAAGGGGCTGTTTCTTCTTGCTGCTTGCTGCAAGGAGGTAAATTGCTGGGAGGCAGAGGCCAAAGGGTGGGGGCCAGTGGGTGGGCGGGGCTACATTTGGTGTATAAAACACACTCAAATTCCCCCCCCCTTTTAGGGGGGGAAAAGGTGCATCTTATAGTCTGAACAATATGGTAATCATTCTGCTTTATGTAATTTTTTTTTTTTTAAATATACTGGCTCTGTCTTGTCATGTCCGTTCTCTGTTCTTCATTTGGTTTTTCTTGTAGGGCAGTTTGGTCTTTCCATATTTTTCACTATTACTACAGATAGTCCTTGATTTATGACTACAATTGAGCCCTCAATTTATGCTGTTAAGTGAGACCTTTGTTAAGTGAGTTTTGCCTGCGTTTTGCAACCTTTCTTGCCACAGTTGTTAAGTGAATCATTGCACTTGGTAAGACTCCTGGTAAGTCCCTTGGACTGCAAGGCGATCAAACCGGTCAGTCCTAGAGGAGATCAACCCTGACTGCTCTTTAGAAGGCCAGATCCTGAAGAGGAAACTCAAATATTTTGGCCACCTAATGAGAAGGAAGGACTCACTGGAGAAGAGCCTAATGCTGGGAACGATTGAGGGCAAAAGAAGAAGGGGACGGCAGAGAACGAGGTGGCTGGATGGAGTCACTGAAGCAGTTGGTGTGAGATTAAATGGACTCCAGAAGATGGTAGAGGATAGGAGGGCTTGGAGGAATATTGTCCATGGGGTCGCAATGGGTCGGACATAACTTTGCAACTAACAACAACAAAGTCCATTGACTTTGCTTGTCAGAAGTTCACAAAAGCGGATCCACATGACCCCAGGAGTCTGTAACTGACACAAATATGAGTCAGTTGCTAAGCATCTGAATTTTGATCACACAACCGTAGGGATGCCACAATGGTAGGTAATTGTGAAAAACAGTCATAAGTCACTTTTTCCGTGCTGTTGCAATTTTAAATGGTCACTAAATGAGCTGTTGTAAGTCGAGGACTGTGTGTATTTCCACACTACTCATTTTATTCTTATTTTACTAGGAACTAAGGTCTCCAAGGTTGCGTTGCAAAAAGAAAGTGGATAAAACAATTAGCACTTGGACTAGAAGCACCAGAAATTAATTGAAATGAGGACCTCTCAAGGGTTATGCTATTTAATTTTGTTCAAATCGCTAAGATATCTTCCCTGCCATCGATAAAGTACCAGCTATTTCTTTGATTACTTTAAGAAGGAGATGGGGTGGGGAAAACTGTTCCCATGGTAACACAATCTCTCCCAGGTCACACCATGGATTAGAAAATCATTTTTATTTATTTTTAGATTGTATCAGACAAAAATTGCTAGGGTTTTTTTGTCTTTTGTTGGGCACTTTTATTTAATTCTTTTAGTGGCATGCTCCACTCAGTCCGATAATTATATCAAACAGTCCTTCTCTCATGTCAAATTCTTAGTTATACCAATTTCATTGTATACATGATGTACAATGACAATAAAGGCTTTGAAATGTAGGACTTAGTAAGTAGGTAGTAAACAAGTTTATAAAGGGGAAGAAAATCAAAATATTTCTGTAGCAGCTACTGAAGTAACTTATTTCTGGTTTCCTTTACATTTGAGGAATTCATCTGTTTTGTTCCTCTTAGCGGAATACAATTTTAATGATCCGTCTGTGGGTGAAGTTATGTGCATTCAAGTATATTATGTGTTTGGTTTAAAAAAAAAAAATCCCTTCCGTGATGGAGAACACATATCTGAGCTGAAATTCCTAGATTTTCCAGTAGTGTCAATTTTTCTAACCAGCAGTTGGGGGATCCTACAAACACCCTGTTTCTTGGAAGAAGTGACAAAAGGAAAATGTAATTAAGTGTGTAACAATAGACAATAGACTTCCTTTTATTGTTTGTGCAGGCCGTAAGTTATAGAAAGGATGTTGTCACCTGTAGGGCGAGTGTGTTCATTGCATGGATTTATGCTTGTGAATACTTGAAATAGTAACAGTAAAAAAGCCCACACTTTATGTGTTACTCCAATGGAGAAGATAGACATTTAGGGAGGGAGGGAGGGAGGGAGGGAGAGAGAGAGAGAGAGAGAGACAGACAGACAGACAGAGACAGAGAGAGAGATAGAGACAGAGAGAGAGAGAGAGACAAAGAGAGACAGAGACACACACAGAGAGAAGGATAGATAGATAGATAGATAGATAGATAGATAGATAGATAGATAGATAGATAGATAGATAGATAGATAGATAGATAGATAATGAAAGAGAGAAGGGGGAGAGAGATAATATAAAGACAGAGATAGATGATAGAGAGAGAATGATAGAGAGAAAGATAGATAGATAGATAGATTAGATAGATAGATAGATAGATAGATAGATAGATAGATAGATAGATAGATAGAGGGAGGGAGGGAGAGAAAGAAAGAAAATGAAAGAGAGAAGGGAGAGAGAGATAATATAAAGATAGACAGAGATAGAGAGAGATGATAGAGAGAAAGAAAGAAAGAAAGAAAGATAGAGGGAGAGAAAGAGAAAAAATGAAAGAGAGAAGGGAGAGAGAGATAATATAAAGATAGAGAGAGAGAGAGAGAGAGATGATAGAGAGAGAATGATAGAGAGAGAATGATAGAGAGAAAGATAGATAGAAGATAGATAGATAGATAGATAGATAGATAGATAGATAGATAGATAGATGAGAGAGAGACTGAGAGACAGACAGACAAAGAGGCAGAGAGACACACCAGAGAGAGATTTTGCAACTTGATTTATAAATGCTGAATACAGGCTCTATTCTATTCTCCCCCCCGCCCTTTCCTCAATGGCAGTTCTATTCCAGGTAGATTATAAATTGTTTCTGTCATTTAGGACAAGATGTTTCTGGGATTTTTTTTTTTCTTTCTTTCTTTCAAAAGAAAGCAGTTGGCAGAAGACATCTTGGAAGAGATCCTACATTACCATAAACCAGCTTAGGTGTAGTAATCATAGAACTGGAATGGGTTCTTTAAGCATGCTCCATATTGTGCATTTGTCATATACCACCTTGAATATTTTGCCCAGTTCTACAACAACCCACATTTTAAGAAAGTTTCAGAGAAACTGGAACAGGTACAATAAAAGGCAGAGAGATGTTTAGTTGAGGGACAGCAATCATATAACAATAGCACTTAGACTTATATACCGCTTTACAGTGCTTTTCAGCCCTCTCTAAGCGGTTTTACAGAGTCAGCATATTGCCACCAACAATTCAGACCTCATTTTACCCACCTCGGAAGAATGGAAGGCTGAGTCAACCTTGAGCCTGTTGGGATTTGAACTGCTAAATTGCAGGCAGCCGGCAGTCAGCAGAAGTAGCCTGCAGTACTGCACTCTAACCACTGTGCCACCATGGCTCTTAATTTATGGAACAGATTAAGGGAAATGAGTATATTTAACTAGGTGGGATGATGCTATGGGACAGGGAAATAACATATTTTCAAGGACTGGAAGCCTATGACACTGGAAGAGGACAAAACCATCACTCTCAACTGCAGAAACTAATTAAGTTACAGGCAGATTCCAGTTGAATGTTAGGGATATTTTGTTTCTGAAAAGGTAAGAGTAGTTTGACAGTGTTACAATTATCAAGGGAGGCATTGGACTCTCCTTCCTTGGACGTGTTCCTGAAAGCTCGGGAACATCTGTCAAGGATTTCTCTATTGAACAGGAGGTTGGATTTGATGTCTGGCCTGAATGATCCCTTCAAACTTTATAATTCTGTAAGATGATGGGTAACAGATGTGTCTGGCTTGCCACTACTTAAGTCAGCACAAATGCTGATTCCAGGCAATTTCCTTGCTAAAGTGACATCTGCATAATGGCACAAAGGTGTCAAGGGACAAGGGTTTTTTTTTTTTTTCCTCCCCAGCTCTCTCTCATTCTCCTTTCATAATAGAAGAATTTAAGGTCACGCGATTAAATCGGTAGCAATTTTCAACAAAGCTTCGTGTTAACATATAAGATTCACTGTCCAAAGATGTGCCTTTGGTTTTCAGCTTGAGTGGGGTTCAAAACATGGCTTGATAACACATGTACCACGTTCTGTGTCTTGACCGATGGAAGTGGATCCAACATAGAAGAGAAGAGAAGAGAAGAGGAGAGGAGAGGAGAGGAGAGGAGAGGAGAGGAGAGGAGAGGAGAAGAGAACAGAACAGAACAGAACAGAACAGAACAGAACAGAACAGAACAGAACAGAACAGAACAGAACAGAACAGAATAATAGAGTTGGAAGGGACCTTGGAGGTCTTCTAGTCCGACCCCCTGCTTAGGCAGCAAAGGTTTGGATGGTGGCATCTAGAATAGAAATCTCACGCATAGAATATTGTGAGCATGCTTGAGATAGACTGAGCTTTGGCAACACTGATGACACATCGGTTAAAATGTGTCCAAAATGAAAGGTAGTATTCTTATCATTAACAGAAAATGCTGTGTAATACATAATTAGAATAGAATAACAGGATTGGAAGGGACCTTAGAGGTCTTCTAGTCCAATCCCCTGCTCGGGCAGCAAACCCTATAGCATTTCAGATAAATAGTTGTCCAATCTCTTCTTAAAAACCTCCAGTGTTGTAGCATTTACAACTTCTGGAGGCAAGTTGTTCCACTGATTAATTGTTGTAACTGTCAGGAAATTTCTCCTTTGTTCTAAGTTGCTTCTCTCCTTGATTAGTTTCCACCCATTGCTTCTTGTCCTGCCCTCAGGTGCTTTGGAGAATAGCTTGACTCCCTCTTCTTTGGGGCAGCCCCTGAGATATTGGAAGACTGCTATCATGTCTCCCCTAGTCCTTCTTTCCATCAGACTAGACATACCCAGTTCCTGCAACTGTTCTTCATATGTATTAATCTCTAGTCCCCAAATCATCTTTGTTGCTCTTCTCTGCACTCTTTCTAGAGTCTCAACATCTTTTTTACATCGTGGCGACCGAAACAGTTGAGTAGAGTTGAGTATGAACTGAAGGGAGACAGCAAGAGAAGTCTCTGTCTTTGGGTCCTGCTATAAGGCTTTCAGAAGACAATATGGATGATACAGCAGGAAACGTAACCCTTATCTAATGAAAAGGTATTGAAGGCTCAAGGTCCATGTATGTGAAAGCTCAACACAAACCCCACAGAGTCTTATCTTGCATATAATGACATCATTGAGCAAACGATGCCCTCATGGGACATGCTTGTGACACATGACAAAACCTGTGTCATTTAATGAGGAGATCATTTAACTCACGTATCTCCTCCTTGCAGTTTCTATTCCACAAACCATTTCATCAAAATCGTTGATTTAAATATATTTGAGATAATTAACATCTGAACTGCAAAGAAAAGAGCTATCAACATATCTGTTTTTTTGTTTTTTTTTTCCTGCCAGGGTGACTCTGCCACTTAAAGTCACTTTGAATTGAGAGACAGCTGACAAATAATTGCAAAATATGATTTTATTTGGAACAGTTTACATTCGGATATAAGGTATCTGTAACACCGTCATCTATATCTCCCCATCCCAGATCCTTGGAAAGGACTCTATAGGTGGACAAAATCCAGTCTGAACATTTGGCTGACTATGAGACAAACTATAACAACAACAAGAAGAGAAAGTGTTACATATAATAACAAGATCTGGCAATAGCTAAGAACAGAAAAGTTGAAGAAGAAAAAAATAGAAGGAGTAATTTTGGCTGCACTAAACCAAGCCTTGAGAACAAATGCATTCAAAGCCAGATTAAGCAACCACTTTCAGTTCTTAAAAGTATTTTAAGGAATGGGGGGGGGAAATTAAACCATCAATGGAGGGAAATGAAAATGTAGAACTTTAGCAAATGCCTGTTTTTTTCCCCCAATTTTTATTTATAAGTACAAATTAAACAGAACAATGAAACGTACAAAACATAAAAACATATAAACATCCATTTCAATACATGTCCAGTTTGTCGCAACTGTAATATACATTTCTCTTTGTATTTTGACTCTTCCTTATTTGGTCCTTCCCTTTTGTCTATCTACTATTGATCTTTGTTGACCTATGTCTGTTCTTTGTTTCCATCATACTATATTTGGTCATTTTGTTTACTTCCTATTGCTTCATCTCTTTCCTATCTTTCAACCAACTATACCACTTTTCCCATACTAAGTAAAAGTCATGTTCTTCCCTATTTTGTAATTCCTTTGTGAGTCTATCTAATTCCGCACATTCCATAATTTTATTGATTACTTTATCTGGTGTTGGTATATCACTACTCTTCCAGTGTTGCGCGTATACTATTCGTGCTGCTGTTATCATATGTATAATTAAATGCCTGTTAATTTCAGGTAGGGACAACATCAATAGGAATAAAATAGAATAGAAGTCCAACCACCTGCTTAGGCAGGAAATCTTACATCACTTCAGACCCAATGGTTATCAAACATCTTCTTAAAAACTTCCAGTGTTGGAGCATTCACAACTTCTGGAGGCAAGTTGTTCTACTGGTTAATTGTTCTAACTGTCAGGAAAGGACTTTTGATACATACTAGACAATCTTCCTAGAAAAACATTAGCAATAAAACCTGTCGTGACAAAGGTCATCATTTCCTGCTAGTTCATGTCCAGATAAGTCTGGGCTTTGTGTTAGCTATGGTGATCACACCTTTTTCCCAGTTCACATTCACAAGATAAGTAGACAAGTTATCCCAAAGGTGATTTTTTTTTTTCAAGAGGCAACTGGACTTTCTTATTTTTCTTTGAAGATGTTTCGCTTGTCATGCAAGAAGCTTCTTCAGCTCACCTCAGAGCTGAAGAAGTTTCTTGGAAGAGAAGCAAAAACGTCTTCAAAGAAATACAAAAAAAGTACAGTTGCATCTTGGGGAAAAAAAAAACCCCACCTTTGGGACAACCATGACCTGGATGACCGAAACTCTCTGTAGACAAGTAGACAAGTTATTGCAGAGTTAGGAAGACGGAAATATAAAGTACCGTATTTTTCGGACTATAAGATGCACCGGAGTATAAGACGCACCTACCTTTTTTGGTGAGGAAACAAAGAAAAAGAAATCTCCCTCTGCCTGTGTCTCTGAGCAATTTTGCCTCGTTGCAGCAAACAGCAAACAGCCTGCTTTACTTTCAGTTTTGTTTTCAGCATAGCTTGATTAGCATAAGGGGGAAAAAAATCTGCTCCAGCAATTTTCTTGCCGGCAGCAGAGCCCTGCGCAAAACAGCTGAGGGCAAATCAGCTGAGAGTTGGGAGGCCGATCCAATCAACTTGTGTTAATTAGGCTGTGCTGAAGCTGAAAGGAGCTGTTTTTTCTTGCTGTTTGCTTGCAAGGAGGTAAGTGCTGCAAGGCAGAGGCCAAAGGGTGGGGACCAGTGGGTGGGCGGGGCTACATTCAGTGTATAAGACACACACTTAAATTTTCACCCTCTTTTAGGGGGAAAAAGGTGCGTCTTATATTCCGAAAAATACGGTAGTCTTCTATATATACCCTGTTTTCCCCCAAATAAGACATCCCCTTATAATAAGCCCAATTGAGCTTTTGAGCGAATGGCAATAAGGCCAAGCACTTATTTCAGGTTTCTAAAAAATATAAGACAGGGTCTTATTTTTGGGGAAATACAGCATATTTTTCCCTAAGGTCACATTTTTCCTAATTTAATGAACCAACGAGCAGGTAACTGCTAAGTTCTCAGCCTTGATGTTTTACCAAATGGCTCTCCCTGACAACACAACTAGATGCTCTTCAATATATGTGGAAACAAGACCTTGAATAAAGTGGTCACATAAGAAAGAGTCAATGTCAGGGGTGAAATGCTCCTGGTTTGGACCAGATCACCCAATCCAGTAGCGATGGTGGCGGGTGGTTCGGAGAACCGGTAGCAAAAGTCCCTGCACCCCGCCCACCATGCCCAGCTGAACCGCACGATCATCAGAGGCTTTTGTTTTTTTTACTTTTAAAAGCATTTTTTCTACAACCTCTTCCACTGAAAAAAATGCTTTTAAAAGTAAAAAAAAAAGCCTCTGATGATCGTGCGGCTCAGCTGGGATCGTCAGAGGCTTTTCAAAGCATTTTTTTCTGCAGCCTCTTGGCTGAAGAGGTGGTAAAAAAAATGCTTTGAAAAGTCTCTGACGATCCCAGCTGAGTTTCCTGATCAGCAGAGAGGCATTTTTTAAACAGCCTCTCTGACGATCCCAGCTGAGTTGCCTGATCGACAGAGGCTTTTCAAAGCATTAGAAAAAATGCTTTGAAATTTTTTTTTTTTAAAAGTTGGCCACGCCCACCCAGTCACATTACCCTCCCCACCAAGCCATGCCCACAGAACTGGTAGTAACAAATTTTACATTTCCCCCCTGGTCAATGTAGTACCTTTCTTCACTTATTGTACTGCCTGCAGTGGGCTGGTACTTTATTAACCCAGCTGCATCTACAGCAGAGACAGATAACCCAGGATAATCCTATAGATATCATCCTTGTTTAGTTTATCAGACCTGTTGAAGTTCCACTGAGGTGAGAGGATGAGGGACGAAGATAGAGAAAGTGAAAGTGAACGAAAAGACTAATACAACAAGTTCTAAATGCAACTTAGCCGAGAATTCCAGGATCCCAAAAATAAATCATGACTGACTTTGGAACATGATAGAAACATTTGATTCTAAAATTTAAATCCTCTCTGAAAAGTTTTGAAAAAAAATAACTCATAGCAAAAAAAAAAGAAGAAGAAGAAGAAAGAAAGAAAAAGAAAAGAAAAAAGAATAAGCATTGGCTTAATAAAGTCATAATTTCAGCCACCTGGTGTACAATCTTTCCATCTTAATTAGAAACATTGCAGTCCTGTAAAGCAGTTTTTTTTTTTTTAAATCATTTAAACTACTAGCCTAATGCAGAATACCTCTTAAAATGGATGGAGGAAACATTCATCTCACTCTGTTTTTATTTCTTTGCATTGAAGGCAAACTTCGAATCATATATATTTGGAAGAACCAAGTAAATTAGCTTTACTGTTTTGCAGTGAAAAATGTACACAGATGCATGTTTCTTATACGTTTGGTATATTTAAAAAGTACCTAAATAATTGGTGCGATTCGCCTTACTACGTGTTTGTTTATTCCTTGGCTTCATATGATGACTGTCCATTTCACAAGAGTAGTTCTGAGTGGCTATCATAAAGTAAACAAATAAAAACAATAATAGTACAAAGTAAACAGCAGAATCAAAAAAAAATATGTAAAGGATATCAGTAGAATTTTTATAACTCAATCTATCCTGGACTGTCCTTGAAGAGCAATCAGAAACTACAGCTGCTCTTGGTAGCGATGGGCACATGGATCATTTTGCTTCATTCAACTGTTGGAAGAAATATCTATCTGGTTCAGTTCCAAGCCGGGAGAAAGGCACTGGAGACAAAATGGAGGCTGGAGGCTGATTGGAAAGAGGCTCCATTTATTGATGAAGCAGAAGCACATGAGTTCTGGTGCAGCTGACCACATGGAATTGAGAGTGAAAGTTTTTTTTATGCCTTCTCTTGGGCTTTGCACTTGAGCTTCCTGTTCCTGTGCAAGAACATGTATTCTATTGGCTGTTGTAGGGGTTATGTAGGGGTTGTCTCTGTAGGTTGTCTGAGCTAAGGTTGGTTTGAAGTTTGCTGAGGCAATTTACTTACTTACTTACTTACTTACTTACTTACTTACTTACTTACTTACTTATTTGTTTGTTTGTTTGTTTGTTTGTTTATTTATTTGTTTATTTATTTATTTATTTATTTATTTATTGGTTCGATTTATATACCGCCCTTTTCCGGAGACTCAGGGCGGCTTACAATGCATTAAGCAATAACCTTCATACTTTTGTATATACCTGCTTAGTAGGGCTTTCGCGCGCCCCCCACCCCTGCCTAAGCAGTGTTCTTTTTTATACAAAGTCAGCTTATTGCCCCCACAAACTGGGTCCTCATTTTACCTACCTCGAAAGGATGGAAGGCTGAGTCAACCTTGAGCCTGGTGAGATTTGAATTTGCAGTTATTGCAGGCAGCTGGTGTTACTTAACAGTGCTTTAGTCTGCTGCGCCACCAAGGCTCTATGCAATGAAGGGGCGTTGGGCAATTCCTATTGTGGCTGAGGGCTAACCCTACCTTTGTTGGATCTTGGGTGAGGATATTTGCTTATAAGTAGAGCTATCTATTTCTTTATCTCTTAAGTGCTGACATCTGCTGAGGGCTGTTAAGAAAAGTGGGGGGCTGCTTTCCAAGAGCATGTTTCTCCATTTCTCATCCAGGGAAATACCATATTCTGCCTTTTTAATATTTCTCGAAATGTTTCATTCTTCTAGCAGAGGGGCGGGTGCTAACTTTCTACACAACAATTCAAAATGCTGGTTATCACCTATGAAGCTCCTTGTGTCAGGGAACCTGGATGCCTGAAGGACCACCTATCTCGGTATCTTTCCACCTGTTCAATGATGTCAGGTAGAATGGCCAGACTTGGGGTTTCATCAAGAATGAAATCATGCCACCCTTGTAGCACCCAGAAGGCATGTCTTCTCGGTAGCAGGATCCTGCCTCTTTAGAGTGAGAGTGAGCAGAGAACTATAAAGCTCACACCTCACTGATCTTCTGTAAAATATTTACTGTTATTTCTTATCCTAGATCCGTGATGGCAAAACTATGGAACGCATGACACAGGTGGCACATGAAGCCATATCTGTGGGCACGCAAGCATTGCCCTAGATCAGTGCCAGCATGCATGCGAATGCTGGCCAACTGATTTTCGGGCCTTCCTGGCCCACCGGAAGTCAGGAAACGGGCTGTTTCCAACCTCCGGAGGCCCTCCGGGGGTGGTGGGGAAGGCCATTTTCACCCTTCCTAGTTTCCTAAAAAGCTTCTGGAGCCTGGGGAGCCTGGCGAAAAATGGGCCTATTGGGCCCACCAGGCCATCACATGCCAAAAGCAAAGGCAGTGGGGGGGGGGATCCCACAGGCGCATGTGTGGGACACAGGGGGCTTTGAATTATGGGTGTGGGCACATGCACACACGACCCCCCCTCACTTTTGGCACGCAATGGCAAAAAGGTTAGCCATCACTGTCCTAAACCATGTTGGAAGAAATATCCACCTGGTTCAGTTCCAAGCAGGGAGAAAGGCACTGGAGACAAAATGGAGGCTGGAGGCTGATTGGAAAGAGGCTCCATTTATTGATGAACAGAACCACATTTTTGTAGTTCTGGTGCAGCTGATCGCATTGAGAGTGAGGGGTTTTTATACCTTCTCTTGGGCTCTGCACTTGAGCTTCCTGTTCCTGTGCAAAAACATGTATTCTATTGGCTGTTATAGGGTTATGTAAGGGTCATAGCTGGCTCTGTAGGTTGTCTGAGCTCCCGGGTTTGGTTGAGGTGCTGCTGAGATGATGCAATGAAGAGGCTTGTGTTATGAAAGGGTGTTGGGCAATTCTTATTATGGCTTAATGGCTTTGTCCTGGTTTGAATCTTGAGTGAGGGCTATTTGCTTATGAATAGAGCTACCTAGATACTTGGCTTCTTTCAAGGGTGCCATCGGCCAGACAATGTCGGCTGGCGACCCCCAGGGGGAGAGCCTTCTCTGTGGTGGCACCTACCCTCTGGAACAATCTACCCCCAGAGTTACGAGTGATCCCAGACCTCCGGACTTTTCGTCGGGCCCTTAAAACCTACCTCTTTCAGTTAGCCGGGCTGTCCTGATTTTATGACGGGTTTTTAAAATTTGAAATTGGTTTTAAATTGAAATGTTTTAAATTATGGGCCAAATTATTTAATTATTTTAAATCTATTTTAACTTTTGTATATAAAGTGTTTTACTTGGCTGCTCACCGCCCTGAGTCCGAAAGGAGAAGGGCGGTATAGAAATTCGAAAAAATAAATAAATAAAAAATAAATAAATAAGCTCTTTATCTTTTAAGTGCTGACATCTGCTGAGGGCTATTAAGAAAGGTGGGGGCTGCTTTCTGTCTCCAAGGGCATGTTTCTTCTTTAGGGAAATATAATAATCTGCCTTTGTAATATTTCCTAAAACATTTCATTCTTCTAGGAGATGGGTGGGTGCTAACTTTCTACAAGACCTTGAGATAGAAGGTCATCATATCCTTTTTTTTTTTGTCATTTATTTTGATTTTTTTATAACTTGTCTCACTCAGTTGTATTCCTTTATATATATATGGTCTTTCTTTTAATTGTAGGCTGCTTAGTGTCACTGAGAAGTTGAAAAGCCTCAATAATGGATTGCATAAATAAATACCAAGGACAGCACCAATTATCATAAATTAATGTCAATCCCATTGGGCACCACTAACCTCTTGACTTGCATGCATGGGGAGAAAAGTAGATTTTTGAGCAGCCAGCAATCAACAGTCTATTTGGGAGTAAAAAAAAAAAAACAATTTCAAGGAAGTAACTTTTCATCTTTTCTATTACCTGTTTCCTTAGCCTCTTACAACTATAACTTTGCTGCTTGTATTTTATGATTTATATTAATTGCTTGTTTAGTATCCTATGACTATCACCAAGAGTTGTATTTTATGATTTATGATGATTGTATTTATGATTATGACCATGGTGTATCGTTTGTTGCTTGTATGTACACTGAGAGCTTATGCACCAGAGACAAATTCATTGTCCTTGTCCTTCCAATGACATTTGGCCAATAATTCTATTCTGTTCTGTTCTCTATTCTCTATTATTTTCTATTTTCTATTATTTTCTATTTTCTATTTTACTCTATTCTATTCATTCTACTCCGCTCTGCTCCGCTCCATTCCGCTCCATTCCACTCCACTCCACTCCACTCCACTCCACTCCACTCCACTCCATTCCATTCCATTCCATTCATTTCTACTCCACTCAGCTTTGCTCCACCCCACCCCACCCCACCCCACCCCACCCCACCCCACCCCACCCCACCCCATAATCCATTCCATTCCATTCCATTCATTTCTACTCCACTCCACTCCACTCCACTCCATTCCATTCCATTCCATTCCATTCCATTCCATTCCATTCCATTCCATTCCATTCCATTCCATTCTATTCTATTCTATTCTATTCTATTCTATTCCATTCCATTCATTTCTACTCCACTCCACTCCACTCCATTCCATTCCATTCCATTCATTTCTACTCCACTCCATTCCACTCCACTAGACTCCATTCCATTCCATCCATTCATTTCTACTCCACTCCACTCCACTCCATTCCATTCCATTCATTTCTACTCCACTCCATTCCACTCCACTCCATTCCATTGCATTCCATTCCACAAATCCTTTGGGACTACTAGATTCTGGGTGAAAAACTGATAGTTAGAGAGCTTATGCAGTCCACTTACATTTTTTTTGGGGTCACCTTTATACATTAGATGGATGCAAATATTGGATCCATGCTTTTACCTTGGAAATATCTACTTTGCCCATCTCACCACTTAATGTACAGTTCCCCCTGCTATTTTGCAAATGTTCCAAAGGTGCCAAGCTTTGAGCTAGATGACCATTTTCCCAAAGAAGATTAAAACTCCAGGAACAGAGCCAATAAGGTGATACTTCTAGTTGCGTTGTTATTATGCAACTTTGTCCTTTGAATTTGAAATACTGGTTTTAGAAGAGATGGGTTTTTTTAAAAAAATGTAAATGATTTATTTTCTTTCCCAACCAAAGTTTAAACCATCTCTTACAAGTTGTATTGCTTAAGTATTCTGGTTTCAGTATTCTGCTGCATCTTTCGCTTATTTTATTTTTTAAGTCTCTTATTCAAAATGCATGAGTCCTCTGTATGCCTTTTAAAGCATAAGAAAAAGGGGGAACAGCCTTAGAGGCAGATAATCTTGCATATTGTCAGGGTGAAAGGTCAGGGAGGGAAACAAGTTACGGCTGGGTTTTTTATTTTATTTTATTTTGTTTGCTTGTTTCGATCAAGCTTTGTTATCTGAGAAAGAAGAGAGAACAAAGGGACATAGCTTTACAGGGTGACAAGCATTTTTGCGTGCTTCGGAATAAAGTTGAAGCGCCTTGAATTCAAGGAATATACAATCATTTCGCCTGGAGGGAGCAATATGGTCTTAGAGTGACCCCTACAGGCACACGAAGGAATGGCTGTGAAAGCAAAGTATTTTGAGACCACAAAATATTTCGAGCCTCAGAGAAGCTTTGCATTTCACCTCTCTAGAGTTCCAGATGATGATGATGATGATGATGATGATGATGATGATGATGATGATGATGATGATGATGATGATGATGATGATGATGATGATAATAATAATAATAATAATAATAATAATAATAAGAAGAAGAAGAAGAAGAAGAAGAAGAAGAAGAAGAAGAAGAAGAAGAAGAAGAAGAAGAAGAAGAAGAAGAAGAAGAAGAAGAAGAAGAAGAAGAAATTGTGCCAGAAGTTTGGATTTGAGTACAGCAAAAACCACTGGGAACATCAGGTTGAGAAAGTTTTAGAGAATGAGAAACTCAAGATCTTGTGGGACTTTAGGATTCAGACTGACAGGCACTTGGTCCACAACACACCTGACATAACAATAGTTGAAAAGAAAAAAAGTATGGTTCATTGACATTGCAATACCTGGTGATGCACGGATTGAAGATAAGCAGCAAGAAAAAATCACAAAATACCGGGATTTGCAAATTGAAGTTGAGCGACTGTGGAAAAAGAAATTGTGTGTTGTCCCGATTGTAATTGGAGCTCTTGGAGCAATACCCAAAGGGCTACCCCGCTATTTAGAAATTCTAAATTTGCCGGACTTGAACATTTTGACTCCACAAAAAACCACCTTACTCGGAACAGCTTACATCCTCCGACGATACCTTAACAGTTCCTAGGTCCTTGGTTAGGACTCGAGCTGCTGAGCTATTAACCAACCTCAAAGGCTGTGAATCTCATTAAAGATTGACTAATAATAATAATAATAATAATAATAATAATAATAATAATAATAATAATGCATAATAAAGTCAAGGAATTAACTTCAGCCAAGTACATTCGGTGAATTCGTAAGATATTAATGTCCAAACTGAGTGGAGGAAACATCATAAAAGCCATAAATACCTGGGCTATATCTGTGATTCGATACTCTGCAGGAATAATTGACTGGACCCAGATGGAGTTAGACAATTTGGACAGAAAAACAAGGAAGCTTATGACAATGAATCATGCCTTGCACCCTAAAAGTGATGTTGACCGATTATATTTACCAAGAGCAGAGGGTGGTCGAGGACTCCTACAAGTAAAGCAGACTGTGGAAGAAGAAAAACGCAGCTTGAATGATTACATCCAGAAAAGTGAAGAACCAATGATTAAGGAAGTAAATAAAGGAGGCCTTTTAAAGATAACTAAAATGAAAGCAGAATATAAGAAAGAAGTAATTGAGCAGTGAGCTGAAAATTGGAAAAGCAAAGCTCTGCATGGCCAATACTTGAAAAGTATTGAAGGCAAAGCTGACCAGAAACTAACTTGGAACTGGTTAAGATCAGGAGTACTGAAAAAAGAAACAGAAAGCTTTATTTTGGCAGCTCAAGAACAAGCCCTAGCCACAAACTGCATGAAGGCAAAAATTCAACATGTTACCACCAACAGCAAATGCCGCCTCTGCAATGAGAAAGATGAGACAGTCGACCACCTGATCAGTGGATGCAGCAAAATTTCACAAACTGACTACCTACAATGCCATGACCACGTTGCTAAGATCACTCACTGGAAATTATGCCAGAAGTTTGGATTCATTTATGTGAAGACGCTGGGTGAGATCATCAGTGGTTTCGGGGTGAAGTACCATCAGTACGCTGATGACACTCAACTGTACATCTCCACCCCAGATCACCCCAATGATGCCCTTGAAGTGATGTCCCGGTGCCTGGAGGCCGTGCGGATCTGGATGGGGAGAAACAGACTCAGACTCAACCCATCCAAGACCGAGTGGCTGTGGTTTCCGACATCCCGATATAGTCAGTTGGTGCCATCACTGACTATTGGGGGTGAGTCGTTGGCCCCCCCCACAGAGAGGGCTCGCAACTTGGGTGTCCTCCTGGACTCACGGCTGTCTTTAGAAGAGCATTTGACAGCTGTGGCCGGAAGGACTTTTTATCAGGTTTGCCTGATCCACCAGTTGCATCCCTTTCTGGATCAGGACTCGTTATGCATGGTCACTCATGCCCTCATCACTTCCCACCTGGACTACTGTAATGCTCTCTACATGGGGCTCCCCTTGAGGAGCACCCGGAGGCTCCAGCTGGTTCAGAATGCGGCCATGCGGGTGGTTATGGGATGACGTGGCGCTCCCATGTGACTCCCCTCCTGCGCAAGCTGGTGGTCTTCCGGGTGCGCTTCAAGGTTTTGGTTACCACCTTTAGACCGCTCCATGGCTTAGGACCAGGGTACCTACGAGACCACCTTCTGCCACCAATAGCCTCTCACCGACCAGTACGCTCCCATAGAGAGGGTCTTCTCAGAGTGCCGTCGGTCAAACAATGTCAACTGGAGGCCCCCAGGTGGAGAGCCTTCTCTGTGGGGGCACCTGCCATCTGGAACGAACTCCCCCCGGAGATACGGAGGATCCCGGATCTGCGCACTTTCCGCCGCGCCCTCAAAACATTCTTATTCCAGCAGGCTGGTCTGGCCTAACCTCCCTTTTAATTTTTTTAAAAATTGGTTTTATAATTGGGGTGTTTTAAATCTGGCCAAAGTATTTAATGTATTTTAAATGGTTTTTAACGTTTGTATTATGTATATTTTACTTTCTGGCTGTTCACAGCCCTGAGTCCTTCGGGAGTACGGTGGTACATAAATTTAATTATAAATCAATCAATCAATCAATCAATCAGTGGAACAACTTGCCTCCAGAAGTTGTAAATGCTCCAACACTGGAAGTTTTTAAGAAGAGATTGGATAACCATTTGTCTGAAATAGTTTTAGGGTTTCCTGCCTAAGCAGGGGGTTGGACTAGAAGACCTCCAAGGTCCCTTCCAACTCTGTTATTCTATTCTAATTACGTACTACACAGCATTTTCTGTTAATGATAAGGATACTACCTTTCATTTTGGACACATTTTAACCAATGTGTCATCAGTGTTGCCAAAGCTCAAATCTATCTCAAGCATGCTCACAATATTCTATGCAAGTGAGATTTCCATTCTAGACACCACCATCCAAACCAACCTATTGTATTTTGCCTACATCCCAAAACTTGCAATTATATCGGAAATCGGATTGAGATGGGCTGCTATAGAAATTGAATAATTAACACAATTAAGTAAATATTCAATGTACTGATATAAACTCAGAATGCATTTAAATCTTCCAAGGTTAGAAAATCAAGCATCTTATATGGATGGCACAGGTTTTTAGCTTCCTACCTTTCTGTATCCATGCTGGTCTGCTAGGCAAGAAACTGACAGCAGGAATAAAGTAAAATGTTAAAGAATAAATATTCCTGGCATGCATTGTTGATGGGATCTGATGAAAACATACGACTTCAAAGGGATCGATCAAGAGATGATAGCGGTATAAATATGAAAGCGAGAGATTTAAATATCAAGGGGAAGGTTTGTATACTTCTGGGAGAGATGAGAGCCGAAAAAGTAAAAAGGAAAATGTATGTGCTTACTCCTGCGATACAACAAGAATTTATCTTTAGCTTTAGTAAGGCTCTTACATCTTTTCATTCAAACAGAAGGGAAGGCATAATTTAATTTAAGAAGAGAACAGACTTGGGATCATGGAGTGCAGTCTAGATGTACTCTAATTAATATATATTGCTTCAAACTTTCTGCAGGCACATCCCCATCTCTTGAAGGAAGATTACTTATATTCAGTTTACAACGTTCAAACCTTTCACTACAATTTAGCTGGCTGGATCAAATCTTGTTAATCAACACACACACAGGCTGTGCTGGTATGTGTTTTGTGAAATCATCTTATTTGATGCAATCCATGACTTCTTGGCCTTTTGGCTTCACATCGGTTTTATTCTCCCAAAGGTGTTTCTTTACTTTGCTTTTCCATGAAGATATTTTGCTTCTCTCATCCAAGAGAGAACTGTCAGAACTGAAGAAGCTTCTTGGATGAGAAGTGAAATGTCTTCAAGGAAAAACCAAGGAAGTCCAGTTGCCTTTTGAAAATGCAACCTTTGGAACAGACCTGGATGATTGAGAATCTCCGAAGACAATCAGTTTTATTCTCAACTTCGCCTTAATTCGTATGTACATAATGTGATCCTTTTAAAAAGTGTTAATAACATCCAGTTTAATCTGATGTGTGAAGTTATTGCTAGGATAGGATAAGTATTTAAGGAACAAGCAATATTGAAATGACATTTTGGACAACATCGCATCTCTGTCTCCATAGGTTTAGTTCTGCCTGGGATCAGTATAACTTCTTTCTAAATTATGCATCTGTTTTTCTAGATTCTAATAAGCTCTTTTCTGGAAATCTGGATATTTATGTCATCCTGATGAAGCTGTACTGCATGAACACGGACTAAAATTATGTTGTCATGCTTTGTAAGCTGATACTCCTTAACGCAAACTGTAGGTTAGCATTAAAAATACATGATTGAACATCTAAGCTAATATTATCCCGAAAAACATCATAATTCCATTGTATCCACTGGAAGAAGTACAAAATCCGTGAAGGCATGGTTAAGTCCATGAAGCGAAGAGAAATATTTAGCAAACATCATCTTCCCTAATGCAATTTGCCTGTATTTTCACCTAACTTTCAGAAGAAATCCAACACGTGTATCTTCTCATGCATATCCATCAGAACCATCTGTTGAAAAATCAATGCAATGTCCAATCAACTGCTCCAAAATTTCCATACACAAATGCACATTGGGGAAGTTATCATACAAAAATATGCATTTGGGGAAAAAGTTATATACATTAGAAATGCATATGTTAAGAACACTGGATATCCTCCAATCCCTAATTTGGAAATGAAATAGCAATAGCGCTTAGACTTATATACCATTTCACAGTGCTTTACAGCCCTCTCTAAGCGGTTTACAGAGTCAGCCTCTTCCCCCAACAATCTGGGTCCTCATTTTACTGATCTTGGAAGGATGGAAGGCTAAGTCAACCTTGAGCCAGTGAGAATCGAACTGCCGAACTGCTGGCAGTTAACAGTCAGCAGAAGTGGCCTGCAGTACTGCATTCTAACCACTGCACCACCACGGCTCTTATGGACAACCTCACATCTGTATGATTGACAGTTACCTTACAGTATTGTCTTTTTTTCTTTAAATTTATTTTTTTTTATTTTTATTCATAAACATTTTGAATACAGTGTATTGTCAGTGTATATCATTTACAAAAGAAAAACATAGAAAAAATATTGACACATATATTTGTACCATAGTACCATAGTACTCAAAGCAATCTTATTTTTAAAACTTCCTGCAATCTTGTGTAGCTTCTTCTTTGGTAATATTGTACTACTAACTAGAGAATACAAAACATTCGCTAGACCAATTCTCGAATACAGCTCATCTGTCTGGAACCTGCACTGCATATCAGACATAAGTACAATTGAGAGAGTCCAGAGATATTTTACGAGAAGAGTCCTCCATTCCTTTACCCGCAATAAAATACCTTATGCCACCAGACTTCAAATTTTGGGCTTAGACAACTTAGAATTATGCCAACTTTGGTCTGAGCTAAGTGTAGTACATAAAATTATCTGCAATAATGTCCTACTTGTCAATAACTACTTCAGTTTTAACCACAACAATACACGAGCACACAATAGATACAAACTTAAGGTAAACCACTCCAAACTCGATTGCAGAAAATACAATTTCAACAACAGAGTGGTCAATGCCTGGAATGCACTACCTGACTCTGTGGTTTCTTCCCCAAACCCCCAAAACTTTAACCTTAAACTGTCTACTGTTGACCTCACCCCATTCCTAAGAGGTCTGTAAGGGTCATGCATAAGCGTACCAACCTGCCTACCATCCCTGTCCTAAAATTCCTTTTTACTCTTACTCTTTTCATGTATTCAAATTATGTTTATACTTTTATCTGTTATCTTATATATGCTTGACAAATTGAATAAATAAATAAAATAAAAACGAATTCCTTAATGAAAGAGAGAAACTCTTGTGGAAATGATACTTTGTGATCACACAACATCTGCAAGGGGAACATTCCCCCCTCCCCCCAGCTACATTGAAAAAGAGCAAAGCCAGAAGTTTTTAGCTGCTTTACAGCTTTTAAAAGAAATAAATAACACGGGAGGCGGGAGAGCAGAGAGAGAGAGGAAAACATATCTCTGGCTGTTTTATAAATGAGTGTTAAATCATTTTGTCTCTACCTATACCTGGTTATGGATTGCGCCCAGCCTTTTGAACTTTTGATCCCGTATCAATTCACGCAGGTTTTAATTTGAATGTGTGCCTCTAGCTCATTTTTAATTACTGTCCTGTGTTTATTGTGTTGTTTTACGGTTTAAAAATATACGCAGTAAATTTCACGGTGCATGCACAACTGCTCTTATCTAATTGTAAATTGTGAATCGGGATAGTTATTTAACTATGAATATATAAGCGAAGGAAGGAAAGAGTAAATAAGATAAAATATCACTCCACTCTGTATCCTTCCCAAGTTGAGCAGGGAGAGAGAGTGCCGTTAAAACAGTTCGTTATGCAGAAAAGAGCAGAGCAATATCCAGGAACAAAGCAGAACTGTCTTTCCAATAAAATAATAAGCAATATCAAATTCTAATATATGCAAGTGTTGGATCTGGCTTCTTCTGCAGTTCATAATAGGTTTTTTTCTTTTTTCTTTACTAAGCTCCTGAAATTCAAACTAGCTGGTAATGTTGGAGAGCAAAGTTTTGTTTTTGTGTTCTGTGTTTACGTCTTTTAGAATTCCTGGGTGGCGTGATTGATGGATTGATGGAGTGATGCTGCTTCAAAATCGCAATTGCATTATTTAGGAAAATGGGGCCAGACCCGTTGAATGGCTTTACTCATCTGTATGAAACAAAACAACAGGGTTACCTTTCAAAAGTCTCTTGAGTTATTTTAGCTCCTTTAAGAAAAAGGAGGCAAATAATTACTGGCTGCTAGTAGACCTAGCAAATCTTGTTCGCCTCTTTTCCACTCTCGGTGACTGCCTGCCAATGCAAGCAAACATTACCGTCAATACGAATTAAGCACCCTGGCTTCTTGCATCCATCTTGTGACACAGTAAATACAGCAAGAACTTCAGCTTTGCTCAGGATACACTCATTTTAGGCCCCGTCATGTTGCGGTGGAAACGTTGACAGGAAATGCCTGGTTGGGAGTAGAGGGATAAGACCGAGGTAATATGTAGCTATGTCTACACGGTGTGTATATGCAGTGGCTCAGTGGCTAAGATGCTGAGCTTGTCGATTGAAAGGTCGGCAGTTCAGTGGTTCAAATCCCTAGTGCCACGTAACGGGGTGAGCTCCTGTCACTTGTCCCAGCTTCTGCCAACCTAAAAGTTCGAAAGCACATAAAAAATGCAAATAGAAAAATAGGGACCACCTTTGGTGGGAAGGTAACAGCGTTCCGTGCACCTTTGGCATTTAGTCATGCCGGCCAAATGACCACGGAGACATCTTCGGACAGCACTGGCTCTTTGGCTTTGAAACAAAGATGAGCACTGCCCCCTAGAGTCGGGAATGACTAGCACATATGTGCAAGGGGAACATTTACCTTTACCTTTTACCTGTGTAAGAAACAGAAATAAGAATGAAAATACCGAGACACAGAATGCAAATTTTTGTTATGTTTTGTTGAATGAGTAACGAAGGTGGAGATTGAAGGCTAACAGGACAGAGGATTTATAGAAATAAATAATTTTCATTGTTATCTTCATGGGCCTTTTGCAAAGCATAAAGAGAGGAGACCCAGATTATATCTGATATTTAATGCATGTTCTAAAGTAAAAACGAATGCATGCCAAATTTTTCACACTGTGTGAGGCACATATACAGAAAATAAATTGTCTTAAATGCTTTTTTTTTTTTTTTTTTGCTTCGTAGCTTTTATGTAGCCATGGAAATCAATGCCTTGGGAATATCAACATGAAAATGTTTTCAAACATTTACTCAAATATTGTCCACTGATCAATATATCAATTTGCTAACAAACCATATATACACAGCATACTGGCCAACTCAGCATAGATTCTGCTCCACGTGTTTCAAGCTACAGTTTCCTCTATCCTTACTCATTGTGATACATCTCGTCATCATTTAGTTTCCAAAAAAGATTGCTATAAAGAATGAAAAGGGTTGATTTGGTGCATATATTCCAATCAATAATGTTTTTTTCCCGTCTATTAAGATTTCAATTGCAATATATCTTCCTTGTGCATCTGCTTCAATTAATTTAGCTATTAAACCTTTTTTTAGGTATATAACTAGACTTTTGGTGGCGCAATATTGGAAGAAGGAAGAAATACCTACTATTGAAGAATGGACATTAAAAGTAGCTAATTTGGCAGAGATGGCTAAAATCTCTGCATATTTGAAGGACTGTTCGAATGAAAGATATGTACTGGAATGGAGAAGATGGATTGACTATATACAAAACAAATATGGGACTAAAAAGTTGCAAATAGCTTATGAATGAAATATTTAGATGATTTTTCTTTTTACTCTGACATTTTAGTACCTATGGGGGAGTTAAAGAGTAAGGGGAAGTTAAGAGTTAAGAGCTTATAGTTAGTTTGTTTATGTTAGATTATGTTTGCTAAATGCAATACCCTGCTCTGGGAAGTGGGGGGGGGAGGGAGAAGGGAATGGGTGGGGGAGGAGGGGGGGAATTTGTTTGTAAAACATTTTAAAACTTTTTAATAAAAAAAAGAATGAAAAGGGTTGAAAAGCCCCATTTCTTAACATACTCATTAGCTGAAAAAAAATCAGCTAAGTGTGGTAAAAATTGGTAAATTATAATATAAATGACTGAAATGTAAAGATCAAGTAAAATGTAGTTGAAATAAAGAAGATAGCAATATGGAATAAGATAAAGTTAAAATATGTATAAATAGTATGTGTGTGTATATATATAAATTTTGATTTATATGCCACCCTTCTCCGGAGACTCGGGGCGGCTTACAATGCGCTAAGCAATAGCCTTCATTCTTTTGTATATTTATACAAAGTCAGCTTATTGCCCCCACAAACTGGGTCCTCAATTTACCTACCTTAGAAAGGATGGAAGGCTGAGTCAACCTTGAGCCTTGGCGAGATTCGAACTTGCAGTAATTGCAGGCAGCTGGTCTTAATAACCAGCTTTAATAACAGGGTGCCTTAGACCACTGTACTACCAAGGCTCTTTTTGGTATTTTGGTATATTAAGAAAGGATCACTATGAAAGAGCTGTAAAAAGGGTTTATGTATATAAATGTTGTATGTTTGTGTTTTGTTCTAATGTGTTTACCATAAAAAAAAAAAAATTAAAAAAAAAATCAGCTAAGTGTAATGATACTAGTATAAGAAAGCATATTTTTATCCCCAATCCTTCGGTGATTATTTATTATTCATTATTTTTCTTTTTTTTAGAAAACACTGCATAAGTTTCATTCTTTATATAAGGAGAAAATAACTTTCGCCTCGTTCTGTACAAAGTTAGCACCCACCCCTCTCCTAGAAGAATGAAATACTGTATTTTAAGAAATATTATAAAAGGCAGAATATTATATTTCCCTAAAGGAGAAACGTGCTCTTGGAAAGCAGCCCCTACCTTTCTTAATAGCCCCAGCAGGACTGGGCCAGCCTATCTACAAGTCAAAAGACCTTCAGCTCCAAACTGATGGGATTAAGACATGGCCCTTCAGGACGTAATAGGACCTTTTAGCAGAAGACACAGAGTTCACTGCATTGCACTGTTTCCTAAGGACATTACATCATTCAACAAACTTCAACCAAACCTGGGAGCTCAGACAAGTATGACTCCATAGGAATCTGATAACAGCCAATAGAATACATGTTCTTGCACAGGAACAGGAAGTTCAAGTTCAAAGCCCAAGAGAAGTTATAAAAGCCACCTGCTCTCAACTTCATGTGGTCAGCTGGCCAGGACCATCCATGTGGTTTCTGCTTTACTATTAAACCATCTTTCCAATCAGCCTCCAGCCTCCATTTTGTCTCCAGTGCCTTTCTCCCGACTTGGAACTGGATATTTCTTTCAATAATTCATTGCTCATGTGTTATGGTTAGCTGCACAGTCAGCCAGATGTTCGGACTGGATTTGACATTTTTTCTATCTATTCAATCTTTCCCAAAGACTTTTTTTAAAATTTGATTTATATGCCGCCCTTCTCCGGAGACTCAGGGCGGCTTACAATGCGTTAAGCAATAGCCTTCATACTTTTGTATATTTATACAAAGTCAGCTTATTGCCCCCACAAACTGGGTCTTCATTTTACCTACCTTAGAAAGGATGGAAGGCTGAGTCAACCTTGAGCCTGGTGAGATTCGAACTTACAGTAATTGCAGACAGCTGGTGTTAATCACAATGCTATCAGTCTGCTGAGCCACCAGGCCCTTGGAATAGGCAGATGTTGATGTTCGATAGTGTTCGATGGATCCCCACAGGATGTGAGCTGTTCCAAGTCAAACTGCCTTTTGCAATTGACTGATGGTGAATTTGTCAACACTGATGGTGTTCAAATTGTTGTCATTATCTTATTCTTTATTCACTTTTAGTAATGCAAAGACTTTCTTGAGTCAAGTAGGACTCCTGGAGATTATATGGACTCATACCTTTTTGAATATTCTCAATATTATTGTTACTACTATTATTATTATATTTATATACCACTTTTCTTCAGAGGTGGAATTCAGCCGGTTCGGACTGGTTCGCCCGAAATGGTAGCGGAAATCGTGGGTGGGCCTGGCCACTCACCCCGGCTCTATGCCATCCTATTTAGGTACTTTTTTAGCCGCACACATGCATGCAAACATGCGGGCACACACTCACATTTGTGAACTGGTAGGGAAGGTAATTGAATACCCTCCCCCTCAGTGGTGGGTTTCTCCCGGTTCGGCCCGGTTCTGTCAAGCCGGTAGCGGTGACAATATGACATCACCAAACCGGTTCTCTTTGTTCGGGAGATGGGTCCTCCCGCTGCCCCCGCGTTATTCTTATCTTTTATTTGGCCCCACCCCCAATCTATTCACTGCCTCCCAAGTCCCAGCTGATTGGCTAGAAGGAAACTCTTGCCGCGGAGCTTCAAAGAGCCGCCCTACAGTTGATCAGTGTTAAAAGGTAGTGTGGTGGTAGACCAGTGTGCTCGAAAAACAAATGGGTAGACCGGTGCCTCCAAAAACAAATGGGTAGACCGGTGCCTCCAAAAACAAATAGGTAGACCGGAACGTTCCAAGAACAAATGGGTAGACCGGTACAGCTCTGCAAGCAGTTAAAAGCCTGGTAGACCAGTACCTCTGCTAAATCCTAAAGAATTGTCACATGATGATCAAACCACGCCCACAAAATAAGCCACACCCACAGAACCGGTAGTAAAAAAAATTAGAATCCACCCCTGCTCCTCCTGCTTTTCTTCTAGAGGATGGCATGCATAACAGATCCTCATCCAATTTTATCTCCACATCATCAAATCTATGCATTAGATTGGGGTGCCAGTCCAACCCTTAAACCATTATATTACTTTAGTTCTCAGACCAGACATTGATTGCCAAATCCCTGAAGGAAATGTAACCTTTAAAAAAAAGAAAAAGAAAAAAAAGGGGACAATACTTGAAGTCTCCCAATTATCATTCTCTAGCAACTGAAACTTAGTAAATAATTCATAGCAACGTATCGATTCAGTTCAACCTTTTTTTTTTTTTTCATTTTATTTATTTTGGACCTGGAGATTGTCTTGAATGACTTTCCTCCTGACCTACATGAAGGTGAATCTCGATCAGAACTACCGAACTCAGATTTCTAAGCTGGCATTTGTTCAGCTTATGCTCCTTATGGTAGCAATTCACATTGAGCAACATAACCGATCAACATTACGTTATTGGATGGGAGATAGTTTAGTTGCTACAGAACAGGTCTGCAGGAAGGATTGAGCTGAAAAGTAAAATATGACAAGGCCAATGTGGAGTGTTCTCCCAGGGGGAAAAATATCTGTTAATTCAAATGCACAATCTTTTTAACAATTGTCAGTTACCCACAGAGATGTATTGCAATACAAAATCAGAAATACGGACAGAGTTGAAATACCTCTAACTTCCTCTATTGTATATATATTCAAAAGATCCATGGATTAGACATTAAATCGAAACACAGTTGTTAGAAAATGGGGGGGGGGATCCGACATAGTGTATTTTAACCAAACATAAACCACACATTTTATTTATCTTATCTTATTTTATTACTTTATTTTACTTTACTTTACTTTATTATTTTATATTTTACCTTATTTTATTTTATATTTTATTGCATTGCATTGCATTTTTATTTATTGTTTTGTTTTGTATTTTGTTTTGTTATTATTTTATTTTATTTATTTTATTTTATTGCATTGTGCTGCATTGCATTGCATTTTTATTTATTGTTTTGTTTTGTTTTATTATTTTATTTATTTATTTTATTGCATTCTATATTTTATTTTACTTAGGCAGGAAACCCTACACCACTTCAGACAAATGGTTATCCAACATCTTCTTAAAAACTTCCAGTGTTGGAGCATTCACAACTTCTGGAGGCAAATTGTTCCACTGATTAATTGTTCTCACTGTCACGAAATTTCTCCTTAGTTCTAGGTTGCTCTCTCCTTGATTAGTTTCCACCCATTGCTTCTTGTTCTGCCTTCATGTGCTTTGGAGAATAGCTTGACCCCATCTTCTTTGTGGGAGCCCCTGAGATATTGGAAAGATTAAACCGTAAAATCATGTTGTGTAAACACCCTTCTCATTTGGTGAGTGTTTGTACCTTCACATAGGCAGTGCTTGAAAAATGGTTTCCTGTGATGAGTAAATAAATGTTGAAGATGAAATTGGACTGGCATCAGGCCAACTAATGATTATTTATCTTTTACCTATGCAGTTTCGCTATGTGTTACTGTCAGCATCTCTTCTTTTGTCCTTCTTACTACTCAGTCTTCAAGACACAAAGAGGCACAGAGACACACAAGAGTTCAACAAGCTAGATTAATGAGCTTTTTCCATTTCCAAAATATTGAAACAAAACCACTTTTCTAAATATTCGCTCTCCACACTCACTTGAGCTGGCCTTCCTGTGGTTCCAAAAGAAAATGTTTTCAGTGACAAGGAACATCTAGACTAAGCTTAGAGCAAAATATCAATGGAATCACATCAAGTAGAGAGCATCAGGGTCCTAGGGATTTTCAAATGAATGAATGAATGAAAAGCAAGTGAATTAAACTCTCTACAAATATTAACGGTGTCTCTCCTCAGCCACATTTCTTTTGCAGTTCCAGGATATTAGGAAGTAGTTTTGTGATGTTCATTGCCAATCTAATATTTCAGGCCATGCCCACAGTGTTTGCAATTTCTGAGTAGATGTCTGTTGGGTGTTTTTACTCTGATGATGCAGGAGTGACTTTCCTATTTTTACATTCATTAATTTAGATTTTCTTGTTCCAGGTGGACAGATGGCTGCCATTGCTATTTGTTGATTTTATTAACAGACAAGCCGTGAAGCAAAGCTATTTACTTGTTTTAGAGCAAATTGGCAAATGGGATAAGCATACAAGATTTTAGAACCAGCAGTAAAAACACAGATTATCAGGATAATCGACAACAAAGCTTTGATTAATAGATTTAAGATTGATTATAGTACCGCAGCTTAAACCTGGCTTTGTCATTTCAGGCCCCCTTTCCTTAATTTTTGTAAACTTTAGACAATGTATTATTCATTCAATGTATTTCTGTTAAAATACATATTTGATATTTCTAAAATATACTTTTTTAATAATGGTGACAGACCCTCTACATTTTAATGGTAAGCTGTGCGTTTAGGAGGATGGGAGAACTACTGTATGCAGAGATAAACACGTAACACACACTGGTTGGCTGTTATTTTTATTTTTTCCAATCTGATTTTTTTTTTTTTTTTTTTTTGCAGATATTATCTTGTGGAAGTAATAAGAACGCCAAAATATATCATGCCGGAACAGAGTAGTTACAACAAGTGAAACCTGGTACTTTCATTTAAATAAGAGCTGAGGTGGCGCAGTGGTTAGAGTGCAGTACTGCAGCTACTTCAGCTGACTGCTAGTTCAGCAGATCAGCGGATCAAATCTCACCGGCTCAAGGTTGACTCAGCCTTCCATCCTTCCGAGGTGGGTAAAATGAGGACCCAGATTGTTGGGGGCAATATGCTATTTAGTATACTGGCTTTGGTGTAAGCCTCCCAGAGTCCTCGAAAAGTGGGCGGCATAGAAATATGACTAATAAAAATAATAAAATAAAAAAATCTTTGATAACAAGTCAAAACTGAAAAAAAAAGGCAAATGATTATGAGGATATCAACATTACCCTACAAGAATAATAATAGCACTAGCTATAGCACTTAGACTTATATACCATTTCATAGTGCTTTTACAGCCCTCTCTAAGCAGTTTACAGAGTCAGCGAATTGCCCCCAACAATCTGGGTCCTCATTTTACCCACCTCAGAAGGACGGAAGGCTGAGTCAACCTTGATCCTGGTGAGATTCGAAATGCCGAATTGCAGCTAGCAGTCAGCTGAAGTAACCTGCAGTGCTGCATTCTAACCACTGTGCCATCTTGGCTCTTAGCGCCACCAAGCGCCAAGAATGCTTTGAAAAGGTGAATAAAGGAAAGAGACAGATCATTTGGGTGAGTTCAAATCTTAATAAGGAAAGGAAAAGACCCCTTCCTCTTCCTTCTCTTGAGACCTTATGTATTTTTGTCAAAACTGTATCCAGGGTTTCCACAATGTGGATACACTCCAGATATAGAAAAATACAGAGAATCCCTTAGTAAGTATGGACAATCATGGACATTCTGGGGGATGGATGTTCATACAGAGGGAAGCCTCCTCTGATGTTGTAAGGTTGTTCCAATCTACTTTGTCAATCAGAAGTTTCCTAATTCTGGAAAGTTGTAGAGGTCACTTGAGTCTTTATATATACATAGGGGTGTGTGTGTGTTTGTGTGTGTGTTTGTATACACATACATATGCATACATACATACATACATACATACATGTATGTCCAGACCTCCGGACTTTTCATCGGGCCCTGAAAACTCATTTATTTCACCTAGCTGGGCTGGCTTGATCCCATCCGTTTCGGTTTTAATTTGAAATTGGTTTTAATTGGGTTGTTTTAAATTGTGGGCCGAAATTATTTAATTACCTTTTAAATTGTTTTTTAAATTTTGTATGCTCTGTTTTATCTCGGCTGTTCACCGCCCTGAGTCCTGCTGGAGAAGGGTGGTATACAAATCAAATCAAATCAATAAAATAAATAAATAAATAAATAAATAAATACTTATATAGAAGGAGTGCATGATGGGAAGATGTAGAAAGATTTGGCCCATAGAATCACCAAAAGTCGGACATAACATTATAATTTCATGTGTACACACAAACACACATGTTATATAGCATTGCATACATTCTTTTTCTTGATCATAGAGCAATTAGAACGTAGAATAATAGAGTTGGAAAGGAACTTGGAGTCTTCTAGTCCAACCCTCTGCTCGAGCAAGAGACCCTATACCATTTCAGATAATAAATGGTTGTCCAGTTTCTTCTTGAAAGCCTCCAGAGATGGAGCATCCACAACTTCTGAAGGCAAGGCGTTCCATTGGTTGATTGCTCTCATCGTTAGGAAATTTCTCCTTAGTTCTAGGTTGCTTCTCTCCTTAGTTAGTTTCCAACCATTGTTTCTTGACTGGCCTTTTGGTGCTTTAGAAAATAGTTTGATCCCCTCGTCTTTGTAGGAGCCCCTCAAATAATGGAACAGTCCTATCATGTCCCCATGATTATTGTACCCCATCCCTTTATGCTGCTCTACAACTCTAATAAAGGCTGATTCGATTTGTTCCTAGTATCAGTAATGGAGCAAATATAAATTATCATATACATTATTAGTATCTTACCAAAGACTATGACCATATATTAAAGAAACACAGTGATGGCCTCAGTGTCTACAGTTTATGAGTCAACATATACAAAAATTGCCTATTGTGATGGAGACAATCATCCAGTATGCAGCTGCCTTGACAAAGAATGTGAAAGTTTGCCTAATGAACAGACCACAAACTTTTAAGTGTAACGCCAAGCTGACATCCCTGTGGAAAATTAGCAACATCTAATTTGTTCTGTCCCCGCTACATGTTAGTCTGTGTGCAGCTCGACATGCAGCTAAACCCACCTATCCTCTAATAAAACAGACCGTGCGCATAGATCTGAATGCTTTATTGAAAGAACAGGATATGGTGAAACTGGGGAAAATAGGGATGCATACAATGAGAACCAGATACAAGATAGGCAGTATTGGGTTACTGCTGAACATAAGAATTAATAAATACAATCAATCTAAATCTCACCAGTAATGCTCTGTGTGTGTGGGATGTGGGTTTGTCCTTGGATGACCATGTGCCACAGATTGAGATGGATTCTTCTTTGTGCTTCTGCCTTCTCCAAATGCTAAAGGAAATGGAGTCTGGCTTCCCAGCATGCACTTGGTTTGAGAGTGCGGGTTGATGGGTAATGGGGTGGGGTCAGCTTCAAACAATATACTTTGCATTTTTCTCTCCAGCCATTAGATGGTGCTAGAGAGCAACAACACTATATAAAGATAGTATGATGTAGCATGACATAATTCTTTAAACAGAATGGAAGGAAACTAAGTCTGGACTTCATCACTACAGTCCTGGGAACTCCACCTAAGTCGTCCTAAGCTTTTCTAGCAAGAGTGGATTTTAAGCAGAATAAATGAAATCTAAAAAGAAAGAGGATTTGCAGGAAACAAATGTCTTTCAGCTCTAGCGGAAAGATGGCTGTGAACTGCTGACATAAAAAAAAAAAGCCAATGCAGCAAAAATCAGAAATCATCAAACCGGTACATAGTTAAACCCATCTATAAATAGGAAGGCAGGAAAGAGGTATGGATTTTTTTTAAAAAAATACTATGTGTTAAAAGAGAAGTAGGCGATGCCATTTCTATCTTGGATTATTTCAAGCTCAGTAAAGTAGCAGTGATAAGTAAACTAGGACAACTTAAAGCTGATAAATTACTGAAGCTGCACTTATCCACCTGTGGGAAATAATGCATTGAGAAAGATATTGCATACAGAGAAAAAAAAAAGTTGCAGAAAGTTTTTTTAGGTTGGTGTTAAATTTTAAAGGGAGAAGATCAGGGCTCCATAAAATGTAGAACACATAATAAGAAAGTTGGAAGGGACCTTGAAGGCTTCTAGTCCAACCTTCTGCTCAAGCAGGAGATCCAATACCATATCAGACAAATGGTTGCCTCAAAAGAGGCTCTTCATTCAGGGCAACAAGTTGCTACTAGAAGTTGTGGGTGCTCCATTACTGGAGGTTTTCAAGAAGAGACTGGACAACCATTTGTCTGGAACGGCATAGGGTCTACTGCTCAAGCAGTAGAGTAAATTTATTTATTTATTTATTTATTGGTTCGATTTATATGCCGCCCTTCTCCTGAGACTCAGGGCGGCTTACAATGTGTTAAGCAATAGCCTTCATACTTGTATATACCTGCTTAGTAGAGCTTTTGCTCCCCCCCCCAAGCGGTGTTCTTTTTATACAAAGTCAGCTTATTGCCCCCACAGTCCGGGTCCTTATTTTACCTACCTTGGAAGGATGGAAGGCTGAGTCAACCTTGAGCCTGGTGAGATTTGAACTCGCAGCAATTGCAGGCAGCTGGCAGCTAAGTGCTACTTAACAGCGCTTTAGTCCGCTGCTCCACCAAGGCTCCTCCCAATGACCTACAAGGTCCCTTCCAAATCTGTTATTCTCTTAGCTAAAATAGTAGAGGTCTCCTGCTTAAGCAGGGATTGGACTAGAAGACCTCCAAGGTACGTACCAACTCTGTGGATCTACCTCCAGTGATGGACCAACCAGAACTTCTAAAGGCCCCCTATTCCACTGATTAATTGTTCTAACTGTCAAGAAGTGTCTCCTTAGTTCTAGGTTTTATTTAATGTATTTATTTGTAACTTGCCTTTATCCTTTTTACAAATAACTCAAGGCAGTGAACATATCCACCTTCTTCCTCCTATTTTCCCCACAATAACAAATCTGTAAAATGAGCTGGGTTGAGAGAGAGTGAGTGACCCGAGGTCACCCAGCTGGCTTTCATGGCTAAGCCAGGACTAGAACTCAGTGTCTCCTGGTTCCTAGCCTGGTGCCTAGACTGAGTTGCTTATTAGATAGATTGATGGTAGATGGTAGATGGTAGATGGTAGATTAGATAGATAGATAGATAGATAGATAGATAGATAGATAGATAGATAGATAGATAGATAGATAGAGTGGTGAAATCCAATTTTTTTACTACTGGTTCTGTGGGCATGGTTTGGTGGGCTTGGTGTGGCTTGGTGGGTGTGGCTTGGTGGGCATGGCAGGGGAAGGATACTGCAAAATCCCCATTCCCTTCCCACTCCTGAGGGAAGGATATTGGAAAATCTCCATTCCCTCCCCACTCTGGGGTCAGCCAGAGGTGGTATTTGCTGGTTCTCCAAACTACTCAGAATTTCCGCTACCGGTTCTCTGAACTACTCAAAATTTCTGCTACCGGTTCTCCAGAACCTGTCAGAACCTGATAGATTTCACCCCTGGATAAATGATACAGGGTGGGTTCTACTTACCTTTACTACCGGTTCGCATTGTGCCCGGCTCGCTCTTCTGCACATGCGCAGAAGCTTCTGTGCATGTGCAGATTGCCTATGATGAAATCCAGGTCAGTGGGTGGAGCCTCCCGGTGGTTTTATTACCGGTTCTTGTGAACTGGTCTGAACCGAGAGCAACCCACCACTGAGATGATAGATAGATAGATAGATAGATAGATAGATAGATAGATAGATAGATAGGTAGGTAGGTAGGTAGGTAGGTAGGTAGGCAGGCAGGCAGGCAGGCAGGCAGGCAGGCAGGCAGGCAGGCAGGCAGGCAGGCAGGCAGACAGACAGACAGACAGACAGACAGACAGACAATAGAAATAGCTGATAGATGATAGAGATAGAGAGGTAGAGAAGATAGATAAACAAGGACAGCAAACTCAGCAATGATTAAAGTTAAAAATATCTAGATGCACCATCCTAGTGTGATTTGAGCATAGTGAAGTGACATAATACAATCCTATCCTGTTTGACCCGCAGTGTTCAGCCCCAATTCTCAGTGACCCTGGTCTCCGGCTCTCCTTGCTACATGCCTAGTTGGTGTGTTGCAAGACTTCTCTCATCCATGAACACATTTAGGTGTATGGCATACATTTGTTGGAACGAATAAAAAGTTATGAAGCAAAAAAAAAAAATGTATTATTTACCTGCTATTAGTAGCAAAGTCAGCCGCTGCACAGCAGTGGAAATACTTGGATAATCTTTCGCTTGAAAAATGGTTTGATATGGCTGGGTCAATTGCCCTGCTTCAGAAGGTCTCCAATCAAATCCACATGCTTAAAAAAATAAAGTGGTAAATCATTATTTTATCGGGATTTTTTAAATGAGAAATTACTACCATCGGGTTGCACGAAAAACTAATTGGCCTGATATAGAATTATTTTAGGTGGATGCTATTGTGCATAAAGAAACTTTATAATAAACCTAGCAACTTACCAATTAGTTATTCCCCACACTGTACGAGCATAGACTCAAGAGAGCAAAGGCTGCCTAGAAGAACGTACTCAAGTGATACACAGCAAAAATAGCAAAGACTTAGCAAACATCTCCAAATTATGAAGAATAAGAAGGATCAGCAACAGACAAACAAACTAGCAGACAAAGTGACGTGTTTAACAAACGACATTTTTTTTTTTGCCTGTAGCATTAAAGAATAGAAACTTTCCAATTTTGGGTGACTCAAATTAATAGCCTACTTCCATGGATTAAAAGTTTGGCCCAGTTAGAATAGTCATGAATCATTAATGTGCTATGTCATGTTTAGATTGAAAACAGCTTAACTCCTTAGTGGAGATTTTATTCTGTTTTTAGCCATGATCTCATGGCTTCACTTTTTGTTAATAATACATATCTTAGTGAAGCATGCAAACCAGCATCTGCATCTCCTGTGTCAGATGAGGACAGCACCTCTTTCTGCTTTTATCCTGGCCACTTTTTACAGCGGCACGACTGAAAGCATTTTAACAAACTGCATCACTGTTTGGTTTGGTGGCTGCAGTGCCTCAGTAGAAAGTCCATACAGAGAGTGGTAAGGACAGCCGAGAAGATTGTAGGAAGCTTGCTTCCCGTTATTCAGGATACTGCTTATAAGCGTTAAGTGCTTAGAGCTCAAAGCATTGTTAGAAACCCCACACGCCCACTTTATGGTCTGTTTCTGTTGCTCCCCTCCGGGAAGAAGTTTCGAAGTATTTCTAGCAGGACTGCCTGATTCTGTAACAGCTTTGTTCCCTATGCCATCCGTCTGATCAACTCACAAGATTCATTTTTCTCGCCGTGTATATGTATACATCCGAACTAGATTTTGTTGTTTCTCTGTGTCATACAATATATGTGAGTATGTGCATAATTTTGTATTTATTTATTTATTTTATCATGTTTATGTAATGTGCAAAAGGGACGCGGTGGCTCAGTGGCTGCTGAGATTGTCTATTGAAAGGTCAGCAATTTGGTGGTTCGAATCCCTAGTGCCGCATAATAGGGTGAGCTCCCGTTACTTGTCCCAGTTTCTGCCAACATAGCAGTTCGAAAGCACATAAAAAATGCAAGTAGAAAAATAGGGACCACCTTTGGTGGGAAGGTAACAGCGTTCTGTGCGCCTTTGGCATTTAATTATGCCGGCCACATGACCATAGAGACATCTTCAGACAGCGCTGGCTCTTCGGCTTTGAAACAGAAATGAGCACCGCCCCCTAGAGTCTGGAACGACTAGCACATATGTGCGAGGGAAACCTTTACCTTTACCTTTATGTAGTGTGTATTGGAGATGGTGAGCCTTTGAGAGCTGTATGCAATAAAATTTCATTTTAATGTATGCCGATTACTGTATATTCAAAGTGACAATGAAGTTATTCTAAAGTTACTCTAAGTCTAAGTCTACTCAGAAGTAAACTCAGCAAGTCAATGAAATGTATAGCTCAACTCCACTCATATCAAATCAGAAGTAAGAGCCACCAAGTTCAATCCTAGTTATTTCCAGGTATGTGCATGTGTGGTTTTGTAGCCTGAAATGATAAGTGAGAAAATTAATGCTATACAAGAGGAAGCTTAACTTCCCTCTCTAAGTTGCAAATGCAGTCTTACTTTTGTACAAAGGAGATATTAGATCATTTTCTACCAATGTATCACAGAATGCTAAACCTTTGCTTCTCCAGTGAGCATCTTTTTAAAGAACTCAGTTGCCGTTGCTCCGTGTTAGCTGTATTAAGATGAATCCATTTGTGAACTTCAGCTTTGCAAAATCTTATGGGTAATTTGCAATGCGATCCAATACATCTCATTGAATTCTTCTTTACCATTTGTTCTCTCGTTAGTGCCACAGAGCAGCATGGTTTGACTCAAACTATTTTAATCTGGATTTACGTTGCTACACTTCAGAAGTGAGGTTTGATGCCAAAACATCCATGGTTTAAAAAAAAAAAAAAAAACCTCAGTTTTGCAAGGTAGCTTAGAAGACAAACACTTCATTAAAAAAAAAAAAAGCAAAGAAAAATAGCATGACAAAAGTAGACAAACAGCTTTGAATGTCATGGCAACAGCAATTAGGCTTATATATCACTTCACGGCGCTTTTTCAGCCCCCTTCAAGTAGTTTACAGAATCAGCATATTGCCCTCAAGTCTGGGTCCTCATTTTACCAACTTCAGAAGGATGGAAGGTTGAGTTCAACTTTGAGCCAGTCAGGACCAAACTTGTGACAGTCAGCAGGATTAGCCTGTAATGTTTATTCTAACCAGTGGTGGGATTCAAATAATTGAACAACCGGTTCTCTGTCCTAATGACCAGCTGGATGGGCGTGGCCATGGTGGGTGTGGCCAGGGGCTGTGACAGACAGCACTCAGCCTCCTGCACCACTCTGGGAGCAAAAATGGGCCACGGGGGGGGGATGTGCTGCCCCCCTGCCCCCCATTTTGGGCCCAGTAGGTCTCCCTGCAGCCTCCTGGGAGTGAGAACAGACTGCAGGGGGTGTGGGGTGGCACGCCACATCCCCCGAAGCCTGTTTTGGGCTTAGGAGGCCTCCCTGAATTCCCCCATGCCCCATTTTGGGCCTAGTAGGCCTCTCTGCACTTATCTGGGAGCCAAAATGAGGTGCATGGGGACTCCTGGAAGGGGCAGAGAGGGGAGGGGTGGGGCCAGACAGCAATTTGACTACCTATTCACCCAAACTGGCCCGAACCGGCTGAATCCCACCACTGATTCTAACCACTACATCACCATGGCTCCTTTCGAGGCCTTTCATATGGAGTAATGTTTCAGAAACCAGGATTTGGCACCAGAGGGGGCATTGGGCACTGTCAGTGACTAACGGATAAGGGGGGGGGGGGGGAGGAGACAAACCCTTCTTCCTGCAGATTTGTGAATTTCAGCCTTGGGTATCTTGGAATGTTGTCCTACCCTGTTACAGACTACTAGGCTTGAAACAATTTTGACTCATTTTGTTTGTGTTTGGCTTTGTGATTTTTCTTTCCAGGCCTTGTCCTAAATTCCAACTTTCTGGAACAATATTTCAGGAAAAGGTGGATTTTTATTTTGCATGTGTTCTGGAGCCTATAGAAAAATCTACCACCTGACAAATATTTCAAGGGCAGGTAAAAACCCTTGGAGTACTCAACTCTAATGACCTAAGTGCCAGAGTCCACTGTAACAACATTGCCAAAAAGGCATTAAGAGTTGTTAACCTAATCTTGCGTAGCTTCTTCTCTGATAATATTGTACTGCTAACTAGACCATACAAAACATTTGCTAGACCAATTCTTGAATACAGCTCATCTGTCTGGAACCCGCAATGCATATCGGACATTAATACAATTGAGCAAGTCCAGAGATACTTTATGAGAAGAGTCCTCCACTCCTCTTCTCACAACAGAATACCTTATGCCACCAGGCTTGAAATTTTGGGCTTAGACAACTTAGAACTACGTCGCCTTCAGTCTGACCTAAGCATAGTACATAAAATTATCTATTACAATGTCCTACCTGTCAATGACTACTTCAGCTTCAACCACGAGCAAATAATAGATACAAACTTAAGGTAAACCGCTCCAAACTCGATTGCAGAAAATACGACTTCAGCAACAGAGTGGTCAATGCCTGGAATGCACTATCTGACTCTGTGGTTTCTTCCCCAAACCCCCACAACTTTAACCTTAGACTGTCTACTGTGGACCTCACCCCATTCCTAAGAATAATAATAATAATAAGTAAGGGTCGTGCATAAGCACACCAAAATGCCTACCGTCCCTGTCCTACTGTCCCCATTTATTCGTATCCTTATCCTGTATTCATAATCATGTTTATACTTATATCTGTTATCTTATACATGCTTGACAAAATAAATAAATAATGAATGAATGAATGGATGGATGGATGGATAGATAGATAGATAGATAGATAGATAGATAGATAGATAGATAGATTAATTAAGTAATTCATATACTCCTTGGGGAGTGCAGTCATAGGATCTCATCATTCCCAGTCTGGAGATATTGCTGTTTGGAAACTGACATTTTTTTTGGTGGCATTGTAAAAGTGGAATAAAGGATATTCATAGAATATTTTCTTTTAGTACATGATCATGAAAAGGAATTCTCACTACTGTTCTACCACTTACAAAGATTGTGGGGTGGGTTCTAAATGTCTAGAACTTGACTCTTTAAAACTGAATTTATAAAAAAAAGAAATTATTGAAATAATACAAAATTCAGTTTTGTATTAAAACAGAAACAAAATTGTTGTGCCTTCTTATTTTATCTCTCATTCCATTTTTGGCAAACTGTTATTTTTTTTTTAAAGATAGATTTGCTTTATTCAGTTTTGGAGTGTGTTAACATCTTTCACAAGATGTTTGACCCCTTTCTCATTGTCTCGTATGTTTCCATAGTTGCACAGTTTTGCTTTAAATAGCCTTATAGCTTTGTGTAATGCTTTTGAGGAGTTTCAAAGGCCCAGATGGGTATTCACACTGTCTTTAGCTCTGAAGTGAGTGCCTTCCACAATTTCGTGACTGTGAGAAAATGAAATCATAGAACATTAATGTCAAATCATTATAGTAACAGAATAGAATAGGTATATATTATAAATATACGGGGTGCAATGGCTCAGTGGTTAAGAACGCTGGAAAGTTAACAGCCTGGGTTTGAGACCTGAGTGCAGTGCAATGGGGTGAGCTCCTGTTAATTTCCCCAGCTCCTGCCCAACCTAGCAGTTTGAAAGCATGCAAATGTGGGTAGATAAATAGGTGCCATTTCAGTAGGAATGTAGCAGCATTCTGTGTGCCTCGGTCAGTGGTAGAATTCAAATTTTGTTACTACCAATTCTGTGGGCATGGCTTGGTAGGCATGGCAGGGGAAGGATGCTGCAAAATCTCCATTCCTACCCCACTCCAGGGGAAGGATATTGCAAAATCTCCATTCCCACCCCACTCTGGGGCCAGCCAGAGGTGCTTTTTGCCGGTTCTCCGAACTACTCAAAATTTCCACTACCGGTTCTCCAGAACCTGTCAGAACCTGCTGAATAGCACCCCTGGCCTCAGTGTATAGGCCTGCTGACCACATGACCATGAAAGTGTCTTCAGTCAAAGCTGCATCCCTCCCTTTAAGAAACAGAGATAAGCACTTCCCTCAGAGTAAGGTTCTACATTTAGGCAAGAAAAACAAAATGCACAGGTACAGTATATGTGGTACCTCGCTCAATAATAGTAACTGTGAGAAGGAAGCTGGAATCCTAGTGAACTATCATTTAACTATGAGCCACTAGTATGCAGCAGCTGCCAAAAAAGCCAACACAGTCCTAGACTGCATTAACAGAGGGATAGAATCAAGAACACGTGAAGTGTTAATACCACTTTATAATGCCTTGGTAAAGCCGCACTTGGAATATTTGCATCCAGTTTTGATTGCCATGATGTAAAAAAGATGTTGAGACTCTAGAAAGGGTGCTGAGAAGAGCAACAAAGATGATTAGGGGACTGGAGGCTAAAACACATAAAGAATGGTTGCTGGAATTGGGTATGTCTAGTTTGATGAAAAGGACTAGGAGTGACATGATAGCAGTCTTCCAATATCTCAGGGCCACAAAGAAGAGAGAGTCAAGCTATTCTCCAAAAGTAAGGCAAGACGCAATAGGTGAAAACTAATCAAGGAGAGAAGCAACCTAGAACTAAGGAGAAATTTCCTGACAGTTAGAGCAATTAATCAGCGGAACAACTTGCCTCCAGAAGTTGTGAATGCTCCAACACTGGTAGTTTTTAAGAAGAGATTGGATAACCATTTGTCTGAAATGGTATAGGGTTTCCTGCCTAAGCAGGAGGTTGGACTAGAAGACCTCCAAGGTCCCTTCCAACTCTGTTTATTCTATTAGGTTTCTAGAGTCGGACACAACTGGACAGGAGAAATCTTTACCTTTGCCTTTTTATATTAGAAATGTGATCAAAATATGGATGGGACCTTTAAAAAAAAGAATCCAAATTGTTGCAGACATGGAAAGGGTGAAGTGAAGAGAAGAAAAATGAAACAGTGACATTGAGATTGGCATTTCTCGACAACTTTAATGTTCAGGCCTGTTCCCTCATGAATTGTGGCTCTGATCTGAAAGCTGTTCATACTATAAGAAACAGATTGTCATTATCACGGTAATGCCAATATCCCCAATAAAGCTGAAGAGGCAATTTCAATAGGGTAAATGGCAAACCCACTGATCAAAGGTTCATTTTCCTAGCAGCTCTGGAGGTTCCCATACTCCAGGGGTGAAATGCTCTGAAGTCTTCTACCAGTTCGCTTCACTACTGGTTCACTTTGGCTCGCATGCACAGTGTGGGCCAAATGCTCACTTTGCGTGCATGTGGACCACAGGTGCTACCACATGGTGCTGAAAAAGGAGGATTAAGAAGCCTTTTTTTTTTCTTTTAATTTGATTTATATGCCGCCCTTCTCCAAAGACTCAGGGCGGCTTACAATGTGCTCAGCAATAGCCTTCATCCATTTGTATATTTATACAAAGTCAGCTTATTGCCCCCACAACTGGGTCCTCAATTTACCTACCTTAGAAAGAATGGAAGGCTGAGTCAACCTTGAGCTGAGTCAATTGGCGAGATTTCTGAGTCTGCAAAGGATTTCTTGCTTTCTAGCAAATATAAATTGCACAGCACAGCTGATCATCACACAGCTGATCATTGGAAATACCGGTTCGCCCGAACTAGTAGCATTTTTTTACTACTGGTTCGGGTGAACCAGTCAGAACCGGTAGCATTTCACTCCTGCCATACTCCCATTGTCAATGAAAAACAGGCTGGTTCAAAGAACTCATGTTTTGGTGGCTGAAAAAAAAAAATGGAACAGCTATAGAGATGGATGTCCCACATTTTCAGTAATAAATTCAGGACAGGAAATGGGAAATAACGGCTTGAAAATTAAATTTAAACCAGTTCTCCAGTCAAATATTTATCAGGCCCTGGAGCAACTAGAAAAGAAGTATAACTATGACTTAATGGCTTTCTAAACTTCTGTCTAGCCATTCCTGGTCTATCAATAAAAATTTTTAAATGAAAAGGGTGACGCTAATTGTTGCATTAAGTCACAAAATATGAAAATATCTTGTAATTACCATGCATCTTGCAAGATAAGACTAATGACCAATTAAGATCTGTGAACTTATCCCATCCTTTATGGTGCTAGTCTTTACTGAATAAAAAGAGAATAAAAAAGAAAGAGATCGTAACAACATGATATGGACATCGTTTAATTGGTCTGGTACACATGTTTCTTTTTAAGAAGGAAGGGCTTTCTTCAGAATTTGAATAAAATGTTTTTGATGTTTATCACCTGTTATCAACTGAAATTCATTATTACTGTTCAAAGGGCTCCATGCATTCATTAGAAGCAACCCTACTAAGATTCAGTTCAGATATGAAACCCAAAGGCAAGGCAACAGAATGTGATTTAACCTAATCGGAGATTCAGTTTGACAAGATTAGACCACAAGCTATAACATGTACATAATGAACCATCTAAAGCTTCTAATTTGGTTGACAGAATAGGATAACAACTCAAAGTAGTACCCTTCAAACCCAAGAATACAATAAGGCAGAAGCTTGTCCACCCAAAGATAAAACATCAGACGTCAGACACAAACTGAGCAATGTGGTATATGAAGTACAATGAAGTGAGCTATGTGAAGATCTGTACATTGGGGAAACAAAACAACCACTTCAAAAATGCATGGCACAACATAGGAGAACAAACCCATCAGGACTAGATTCAACAGTCCATTTGCATTTAAAGGACAAAGGCCACACTTTTGAAGGCAGCAAACTCCACATTTTGGACAGAGAGGACCACTGGTTTGAAAGAGGGGTGAAAGAGGACATCTGTGTCAAAATTGAACAGCCCTCTCTCAACAGAGGGAGAGAGATACAACACCATCTATCTGCAGTCTACAACACAGTCCTTTCAACATTTCTAAGAAACCTCCATACACATTTGCACCATTTAGGTGATCCTGAGGACAAGATAAGCCTCCAGGTGGCCTTAATGACCCTCTAAAAGGATGCAAATGACCAACTATTTGCAAGGAGTATAAATCCTTCCATTACTCACTATCCAGTCAGAGCTGAAGAAGCTTCTTTGATGAGAAGCAAAATGTCTTCAAAGAAAAACCAGAAAGTCCAGTTGCCTCTTGAAAAAAGCACCTTTGGGACAATTATGACCTGGATGACGGAAAATCTCCACAGACACTCAACATAGTAGATCATCACAGACATTAACCTTGCAAAGTTTCATGGTAAATATTTGAAATATTCCTCTTCCGAATCTTTTAAGGCAGAGGTACTTGGAATGAGGAAAAAACAGCATCTCAGTATCCAAGGTTTCCAACAAAAATCTGGATGATTGCAGAACATAGAAAGTGTCAACTGCAACTAGTTCTTTTATTTGCTAATTAAATGTATATGCCACCCACTCATTATTGAAGAAACTCTATGTGGCATCTAAATTTAATACATCAGTTTCAATAATAAGTTATATAAGGCCTTTGCTGATAATGTATCATTGGAGAAAGGAATAAATAATGTACATAAGCACATTTCAATGGAAGAAAATGGCCAGGAATATAATTTACTCAGACTCAAATTTCATTGTATTTTCATTGACTTTTCAATACTGCTTAGAAATTCTTTTCTATGTCTAAAATATAAACAATTGACAGATATAAGATCCTTTAAGAGCAAAGCAGGGACCAGGCTGTCACTGATGAGACCAGAAAATGCCTTCATAAGCTTTAAAAGAACAGATAATAGAAAATGATCTCATTGAATTCATTGACTATTATGAATTTAGGAGTAACATTAATATTACAGGAAGCCTTTGAGAGAAGGACAATATGAATATGACACCTATTTTGATAAAAGAGGCCCAAACAAAAGAATGGAAAGATTATTTTTTTCTGAACTCTCTGGAATGTTCATCAAAATTAAATTAACAGTATTAGTTGCAGAATCCGGAATACCTGTCACATTAAAGGCGATATTGCGATTTTGGGAGAAAGATAAGGATCTTTTACCAGCCCTGTTAAAGTAATCCATGTGGCCATCACTGCATTTAATATCAATCCTGTGTCAACTCAAGTTACCCGATGATAATAAAGATAAATTGGGACACAGCTTCTTGATACCATGCTAAATGAAAGACTTGGGCTAGGATTTGTTATAGTGTCTGAATCTTAATGGCAGAGAGAAATTCAAGGACGGATGCACTTGTTACGGGCTCTGCATCCCTTCAACGGATGAACGCTAGAAGGATTGTTTTTAATTGTTTATGTGATGTATCACTTGATCATCTTCAGTCCTCTTACTAAGCCAGAACTGGGTAAATTAATAATAAGCTCAGGCACAACTGTATAAAGTAGGTGCTTTGGGATAAAGATTGATTTATATCTCATGCAAGGAAGGTTACGCTTCAGATGAATAAATAACAAAAATCCATTCTCCTAAATATTGGGCCTCTTCCTCTGAAACTTAAGTTTGCAACCTGCTTCTCTCTTCAACTGATTTTCAACAACGGCACTTAGGTAGGAGTAGGAGTTAGCAATGCCCAATCAATTTCAACCACGTAAGCATTCCTCCCATTCATTTCAGTGGGCCTTGCGAAGGAGAAGTTTTCAGCCGGTATTTCTTATAATGGATTATCATTGAAAAGAAAAACAGGTTGCCTTGGTGCTACTATGCTCTTTAGCGTCGTCGCAGAAACACTAGACAAAAATCTATAAAAGAAAGTAAAACCGTTAGAAATAGGTTTTCTCCAAGAAACTGATGGCAGTGTTAAAGTTAAATTGATTTAAGCAGAAGGCTTCAGGTGTCCCCCTCTCCCCCTTCAAGCTTCAAAATAAATACCTACCTTTTCCAGTTTGATAGAACATCTCACCTCTAGTTGCTTATGAAAGCAGCAGGAAAACCCTCGGTTAAATGGATCCTGGAGAATACGCACCACAAATTTCAGAAGACGATCTGTGATGTAATCTATTTTCTCAGGTTATATTTTGTGAGGGACTTTTTTTTAAAAAAAAGTGAGATAAGCTTGTGTTGCCTCAGTGGAGGGACGTGGTGGCTAAGATACTGAGCTTGTCGATCAAAAGGTCGGCAGTTCAGCGGTTCGAATCCCTAGTGCCGCATAATGGGGTGAGCTCCCGTTACTTGTCCCAGCTTCTGCCAACCTAGCAGTTCAAAAGCATGTAAAAAATGCAAGTAGAAAAAATAAGGACCACCTTTGGTGGGAAGGTAACAGCGTTCCGTGCGCCTTTGGCATTTAGTCATGCTAGCCACATGACCACGGAGACGTCTTCGGACAGCGCTGGCTCTTCGGCTTTGAAACGGAGATGAGCACCACCCCCTAGAGTCGGGAATGACTAACACATATGTGCGAGGGGAACCTTTACCTTTACCTTTTAAGCTTTTGTGATCAGTTCGTGGAAATGCTGAGTAGGGATTTGTCAACCTTTGGAGGTAATGAAACACACACACCTGGAATGGGAGCTTTATTTGTGGTTGGAAACTACAGCAGAATCTGGAAAACCTGTCTAGGTTTCTCTCTGGCCCATAATGTACGAAGCAAAATCAAGGAATCTTGAGTTGCTTCAGTCTCTGGACTGCAAGATCTCTGGATCAGGTCCTTCTTCAACGACTTGCTTTTCTTCCCTCCCATCCCCAAATTACTCACTCATACATTCTCCAAAGTCAGCTCTGCATTCCTCTACTACACTAGGGAGAAAATTACCCCCCATCTTCACTCAGAACTCCATAGTGGCTTAAAGGCAGAGGTAATAGGGAAGTACTTCCTATCTATCTCGTGCAGAAAATAGCTAGTATTATTTGTTTCACACTCTCTCAGATAAGCTTCCTGTAGGTTACAGTCTAATTAACCCGAGCTATAAATACAATGAAATAGAGGAAAGAAGGAGAGGAAGCTAACAAACAAACTCAGAGACATTTAAATGCCTATTTTGGCATGTGGCATGTGAGAGAAAAAGGGCCCTTTAAACTAGTACATCGGGGGCTCCCCAGGGGTGGGCTGCTGGGGGTTCGCAGGGGTTCAGGAGAACCTCTAGCTAAGATTCTGTGTAGTTCAGAGAACCCCCAAATCCCACTCCTGGCCGGTCCCGCCCACCCCGCCCCTCCCAGGAGTCCCCACGTGGCTCGTTTTGGATGCAGGTAAGTGCAGGGCATGCACAGAGGCTCAGGGAGGGCAAAAAATTGGTCTATCGGAAGTTCAGGAAGGGCCTCTGGAGCCTGGGGAGGCCATTTTTGCCCACCCAGAGGCTCAAGGAAAGCCTCCAGAACCCAGGGAGGGCAAAAATGCCCCCCCACTGCAATGGTGCAGGAGGCTGACTAGGCCACATCCACCATGGCCATGCCCACCCAGCAACAGGGCAGAGAACCCCTTGCTAAAATTTTTGAAGCCCATCCCAGGGGCTCCCCTTAATTTTGCCGGCTAAGGACTACTTAGGAGAAAGTTGTGGGGCTTAGAGAAAGGAATGCCAGGAGAACAATTGGCCATTGGCTGTCCCGAAGGTGCTTTTTGAAGAGGCCACTGGTTTTTCTTTGAAGACGTTTCGCTTCTCATCCAAGAAGCTTCTTCAGCTCTGACTGGATGTTGGGAAATGGAAGGATTTATGCTTCTTACAGACAGCTGGTCCTTTGCATCCTTTTAGTGAGTCATTAAAACCACCTGGATTAAATCATGAAATGTCTGAGAACCATCTCTAGATGCTTCCTTCTGACCTTCAGAAGATGGAAGGCTAGATTGCACCCCCTAACATTACTCAGCTCTCCTTGAAATCTTTCCAGGGCTATGGTTTTCATCAGATTTGTCCCTCCCACCCACCCCCACCCCCAAAAAAAGATCTTAAGGAAGGAATGAGAGAATATTTTGAGATATTTACAGTGCTTAGTAGTGAAACCAATTTTGTCTGATGTAGAATATAAAAATGTGCAGATTATAAAACAGAAGACAACCAAAATGGAAATATGGATAGATAAGAACTTAATTACTGGATATACAACTTTGGTGGTTGAAATCTGCTTAATAATGAAAAATATATTACACCACAACCAGGGTAGCAAACTACTTTAGAAGGCTACACGTGATATATATTTGTCTCTTTTCAGAGAATGATGGACTCCTTATTAACACAGGAATAATAGTTGTGCTGTTTACTTACCATTGGAATATTAAAACAGATTTATTTATTTGTTTTTCTGTATTATATTCATTTATATCACCTCCCATTTTGCAGTTAGGGACCTAGGTTGCTATTGTGGCTCCGTTACCGGAGCCTGTGTCATTGGCAGGAGAGGACTCCAAGAGTGAAGGAGAGGAGTTGGCAAGGCCTCCCTCTCCAGGACCCTCCTCTCTGGCAATGCCTTCGGTGTCCGCCGAAGGGCAAGAGATAGGGCCGGGACCAAGCACGTCCACACAGCCACAGATGAAGGTAATGAGTCTTGGCTGGATCCACGCCAGCATTGCAGAGATAAGTGCGTGCAACAGAAGAAAAGGTGTGCCCGAGATTAGGCTGAGTCACTGGACCACACCCCACAGGATATAAAAGGGAGCGTGGTGGCCAGTCAAACCTTGTGACAAACAAAGCTGAAAGCTTCCACGCCATTCTGCATTGCCGGACTTTTGCTATAGACTTTGCTGGATTATCTTTGGACTTGATTAAATCCGTAATTATTGAGCTGTTTCTTTTGATGTATCAGAAGTGGGGAGAAGTTATCTCTCCTCTTCGTAAATAATAAACTCTTGGCAGGCAGCCACTAGGTTGTTGCCAAGTTCCGTTATCATAAGGAAAAGGATTTTGCCGGCTGGTTTGGTCTTTAACTCTTGAACATCTATTGGGGTGTGTGTGTGTGGTTGGGGACAGAACAGTTGCAAACATAAGGTTTAAATATGCAAAACTAATATAATAAATAATAAAACACAAGGATACAGTGGCAATGAAGAGCAATTAACTCAACCAAACTCATGTCAAAGACAATCACAGTAGAGGAGTCATATCTTGGCACTCATGCCTTGGGAATATCCAGGTCTTCAAGGATTTGACAGAGTTTGCAACAGCAATCAAATCCAGGAAGCACACAGAGGTAACTGATTCAACAGGATTCGTTAACTCCTCTTTATATCCATAATAACACATGAAATAAATATACAATACCAAAAGCAGATTTTACAATGTGGTAGTAGTTACAGGAAAAACACAGGCAGAGGAGAGAACAGTTTCAGTTTCAATTTCAATTCAGCAGATTAGTTTCAGTTTCAGCCCGGACTCAGAATTAAGCCACGCCCAGGCTCCAAACTGTTTCAGCTCCCATAGGCTGACCTTGTTACTAAGCCCTATTCATTGGCTGACCTTGTTATCATGTCTCTGCCAGTCATGAATACACTGACAGGATTGGTGAACTGCCCACAAGAGTGGGGCCAAACAAATCTTTGGAGTGGGGACTTTCATGTTTTTCGGATGGCCGTCTGCTTCCCTTTACTTTCTGTTACTTCTAAGACTAGTTCTTCCCACCGTTAGGAATGTTATGCTAGGGATTATAAAACTCAATGACAGAATAACAGAATCACTGAGTTAGAAGGGACCTTGGAAGTCTTCTAGCCCAACCCCTTGCTCAAGCAGGAGACTTTATACCATTTTCCTACAAATGGTTGTCTAGTCTCTTCTTAAAAGCCTCATTAATGGAGTACCCACAACTTCTGGAGGCAGCTTGTTCCATTGATTAATTGTTCTAACTGTCAGGGAATTTCTCTTTAGTTCTAGGTTGGTTCTCTCCTTATATTCAGATTAACAGAGTTGGAAGGGACCTTATAGGTCATCTAGTCCAACCCCTTGCCTAAGCAGGAGACCCTACACCATTTCTGACAAATGGCAGTCCAATCTTGTCTTGTAAGTCTGAAGTGATGAAGCTCCCACAACTTCCGAAGGCAACTTCTGTTCCATTGGTTGATTGTTCTCACTGTCAGAAAGTTCCTTCTCATTTCTAGGTTGAATCTCTCCTTAATTAGTTTCCATCTGTTGTTTCTGCCTTCAGATGCTTTGGAGAATATCTTGACTCCCTCTTCTTTGTGGCATCCCTTGAGATATTGGAACACTGCTATTGTTTCACTCCCTAATCCTTCTTTTCATTAAACTAGACACCCCCAATTCCTGCAACTGTTCTTCATATGTTTTAGCCTTCAGTCCATTCCACTAATTATTACAAATTATATAAATTATATATTATAAATATTATATACACAAGAAATCTGAAAGATGCAAAAACCTCCAGCATTTTTTTTAAAAAATCTGCAAGGTCTAAAATAAGGGGAATATGGCAGAAAGGGACGCAATCAGGGGTGAAATCCAATTTTTTTTACTACCGGTTCTGTGGGCGTGGCTTGGTGGGCATGGCAGGGGAAGGATACTGCAAAATCTCCATTCCCTCTCCATTCCAGGGGAAGGATACTGCAAAATCCCCATTCCCTCCCCACTTCTGGGGGAAGGATATTGCAAAATCTCCATTCCTACCCCTACTCTGGGGCCAGCAAATAAGTGGTATTTGCCAGTTCTCCAAACTGCTCAAAATTTCCTCTACCGGTTCTCCAGAACCTGTCAGAACCTGCTGGATTTCATCCCTGGCTTCAATTATTAAAAGAAATGACTAGATTTGTGAATGCTGAGGTAGGTTTTTCACTGCAAAGAACTGCTCCAAATCTGCTGTGGCTTTCCTAATGATACTTTTATCAAACAAAAGGCTCTTGCTATACTCCAGCCCACCCTGTTAGGTCAAATGAAACATTAAAAAGTAATTATAATTAGATGTAAAAGATTTGTTTTCGTGAAGATTCTTAAAATGCAGCAAATTAGATTTGCTTAGCTTCCGTTCATTCCAAATGCAGTGTTTATTTTATCATGGGCCATTTAATTGAGACAGCAATAAATTAAAACAATACTAAATGCAGAGCTAACCAATTACCTATCGTGCCTCAAAGGAAACAGCTTTCTAATTCCCACAAACACTTCACTGCATATATTCTACAAAGAATTATTTCTTTGTTTGTCACATTGCATCTTTATTTCAGAATTATCTTTTCCCACTTTCAAACGTATTGGTAGGAGATCTGCCACTAATCAACCAACCACTTCTAAGATATTTCCAAACCAATTAAAGCTCACCAAGTGACTTTTTTTCTTTTTTAAAAAAAGAAGGGCTCTTACATATTTTTCTTAAGGTTGATAAAATGTACAGTACATTAGAATATCTTTATGATCGCATTCCCAATCTTGTTAGTCTACTACTAGTAGTACATTTACCCATAGGGTATGGCTGTATTATGATTCTCACCTTCTCTACTACCTCCTCTTATTGGTATCATTATTACTATTATTATTGCTCTGTTGTTTTGCATGTAGACTGAGAGCTTCTGCACTGGAGACAATTTTCTTTGGTGTCTAATCACACTTGGCCAAATAATGTCATGTCATGTCATGTCATGTCATGTCATGTCCTGTCCTGTCCTGTCCTGTCCTGTCCGGTCCGGTCCGGTCCGGTCCTGTCTTGTCTTCCTCATCCCTTCCCTTCCCTTCCCTTCCCTTCCCTTCCCTTCCCTTCCCTTCCCTTCCCTTCCCTTCGGTTCCATTCCATTCCATTGGATTCCACTCCATTCTATTCTATTCTGTTCTATTCTATTCTGTTCTGTTCTGTTCTGTTCTGTTCTGTTCTGTTCTATTCTATTCTACTCTACTCTACTCTACTCTATTCTATTCTATTCTATTCTATTCTATTCTATTCTATTCTATTCGAATATTGAAGGCCCTTTTGCTTATTGATAACCATTGCTAGTTCTTATCTCTGTTTGCATTACAACAGATGGGAAGACTTTGCCCAAAACATGCTAAAGTGAACCAAATATCTGGGAATGAAATTAGAAATCAGAGTTGGAAGGGACCTTGGAGGTCTTCTAGTCCAGTCCCCTATACTATTTCAGATAAGTGACTACCTATCTTAAAAACCTCCAGTGATGGAACGTCCCTGATTTCTGAAGGTTCACCATTTGCATTAGAAACTGCAAGATAGATATTGAGAAGAGACGAGTTGAAAATGTTTTCAGATAATAGCCACAGTTACAACTGTAAGAAGAGATATGAAGTTGCATGTTTCATGTTCAGTCAGTTATTTCTCATCACAGCGTGTAGGAACAGATGGTCCATAATTAATAAGCCCCATAACAGGTGGAGCTTTCAGGCAAGAGGTACAACAAAGAACAAAGTGCTAAAGAAACTTCCTCTTGGGATTCTTGGATTTATTTATTTTTCTTTCTGCTGTCAAAAGATTTCATTTTGATTAGCCAAGGAAATGGTTTCTTAAAGGCCTACTCAAGAACCAGTTTATAATTGTCAAGAGAATACATTTAGCTATTTTTGATGCTTTGGAACGATGACATTTTTAATATTCATTCTCTTAAAATAGTTTAAATATATATCTTACGAACCTTTTAGTTAAAAAAGCATTATTTTCAGAAATCCTATTGGAAGAAAAACTTTGAAAAAAAATCTTGCAATAGGTGCAATATATATGTAGGATAAGAAGCAATGGATGGAAACTAATCAAGGAGAGAAGCAACTTAGAACTAAGGAGAAATTTCCAGTGAGAAGAATTAATCAGTGGAACAACTTGCCTCCAGAAGTTGTGAATGCTCCAATACTGGAAATTTTTAAGAAGAGATTGGATAACCATTTATCTGAAGTGGTGTAGGGTTTCCTGCCTAAGTAGGGAGTTGGAGTAGAAGACCCCCAAGGTCCCTCCCAACTCTGTTATTCTATTCTATTCTATTCTATTCTATTCTATTCTATTCTATTCTATTCTATTCTATTCTATTCTATTCTACTCTACTCTACTCTACTCTACTCTACTCTATTCTATTCTATTCAATATGGGCACTGGGGGAGGGGACACAAAACCTCCCCCAGAATTCATATCCTGGAGTGATGGGCAGAAGATATTTATAAATTGTCTCAGTTGAATCTTTACTCTTTTATTTTGATTACAATTATCTTAAAACCATCTATTGCTTTTTGGGAATAGATGCTACATTGTGTTTGGGAGAAACCGTTGTTGTAAAGATGACTTCTCGCTTCCCTTGTTTTTGTATTTGTGTGTGCATCTCTCTCGGTGTGTTTTATTCATAAATGATGATAGAAAAGTCCATAATAGGTAATCTGTAGCAACTGAGGTGGAAACCTTTGAAACATACATCAAAGAGGAATACAAATGCAGAATCAAATTAACAATTTTATGTGTTCAACTGCTGTGTCTAATCTTTTATGACAGCTGGTAGCTGACAGTGAGTTATTTAACCTAGGCTCCACTTCACTAGCTGTTCAATAAGCCTTTTCATGGCCACAAAATCTGCTGAGTAATGCAGTTTCAACCCTCCCTATCTCTCCTCCTTTTTTTTTTTTTTTATTACACAGTAGGATTGAGTTGAAACTACTTCATTTCCATTTTCGCAACCCAGATTTTGGAACTGAAATGATTGTATTGGAAACGGAAAATTTTTGAGGATCAGCCTGGGGATAAAAGTAACTTCAGTGGTTTAAATATCTGATGATTGTGAGGGAGGAAAGGAGAGATAGTAAGGCACATTTTTTTAAAAAAATGTTCCAGTGTAGCTTTTTTAACAGCATGTTTCCAATCTCAATATTCTCTGGATTTAGGCATAGGTACAATGCTAATATTATCTTAGTGGGAAAACTGGAACTGGCCAAATCCTGTACCTATTCACACCTTCTAGATGGGCAAGAACATCAGTGTAAATGGAGCGCCTGGTGGCTCAGCAGACTAAAAGCATTGTGATTAACACCAGCTGTCTACAATTACTGTAAGTTCGAATCTCACCAGGCTCAAGGTTGACTCAGCCTTCCATCCTTTCTAAGGTAGGTAAAATGAGGACTCAGTTTGTGGGGGCAATAAGCTGACTTTGTATAAATATACAAAAGGATGAAGGCTATTGCTTAACGCACTGTAAACCGCCCTGAGTCTCCGGAGAAGGACGGCATATAAATCAATTTTTTTAAAAAAATTCATAATTGAACTGCGTCATGGAAGATCAGAGAAATGTAAAACAAACTGTTCTGAAAGTTGACACATATAGGCCAATATTTCAGTTTCCACTATCTGGCACATAAACTGCTGGTCATTACCAAAATATTCTGTAACTACAGATAGTCCTCAACTTACAACAGTTCATTTAGTGACCATTCAAAGTTACAAAGGCACTGAAAAAGATGACTTATGACCATTTTTCACATTTACAACCGTTGCAGCTTCCCCGTGGTCCCCTGATCAAAATTCAGACACTTGGCAACTGACTCATATTTATGACCGTTGCAGTGTCCCGGAGTCACGTAATCTCCTTTTGTGACCTTCTGACAAACAAAGTCAAAATGGGGAAGCCAGATTCACGTAACTAACTTATCAACTGCAGTGATTCATTTAACAACTGTGGCAAGGAAGGTCGTAAAATGGAGCAAAACTCACTTAAGAAATGTCTCACTTAACAACAGAAAGTTTGAGTTCAATTGTGTTCGTAAATTGAGGACTACCTGTGCAAAAGCTTTGCTCCGTTGTTCCAGGGGAACATGCAAAATAAAATGTTGTCCATTAAATCCAAAGTCCCCTAAATAGAGATCCAAGGAATCAAGGTTTGCCTGTCAAGCCTGAATCTGATCGGGGTGTGGGATTGTTTATATTCTTGGTTACTCTAACATGAATTCAGTTTGACATAGTTTGGAGCTGAAGGGGGGAGAGCTGAGGAGGATGGAGTCTTCAGTCAAAACAACATAGCTAGCCGATGAGTTAGATACATTCCAAAGGCTGGCTGGCAAGAGGAGGCAGAGAGAAATAACCAGGCAACCAGTTCTCATCTCGGTTGGACAACGTGACTGATTGTTTTGGAAAATTGAGAAACTCTTACTTATACTGGGGTGGAAAGCGCGGGAACTTTCAGTCCTGGCTTTCTACCAGTTCGTGCCAAGATGATGTAACTAAATAAATTTGTTCTTTGAGGAAGTGGAATGCCTCGGACTTCAAATTGTGATGGGTGCATTAATTGGAACCTGACATTGCCATGTAGGAAGAAATATCCTTCTGGGTTCAGCTCCAAGTGGGGAAAAAGACACTGGAAACATGGAGACTGCTTGGAAAGATGGTTAATGGTGGACAGGATCACATGGCTTGAGTTCCTGAACAGAAATGTGGGCCGAAATACAGCGAGTCCCTGGGTTTTTATGCTCTCCCTGGCTTTGAACTTCCTGGGGCCCCAAAAGAGTATCCTGATTGGTTGTCAGACTCCCAGGGTGTGGGGGTCTTAGCTAGCCTTGCTGGCTGATGTAATCTTCCCAGGTGCCATGTGGTGAGTTTCTGTCCTAGATGGGTCCTATTGTGTTGCAGATGATGGTCCTTTGACAAAGGATTGAGTTTCTGCCTCTGGCCCATTAACAAAGGTGTGTGGGGGGGGTGGAGGCAGGAAGCTGCTTTTTCTTTAAAACATGTTTCTCCATTTCTCATCCAGGAAAATATAATATTCTGCCTTTTTAATATTTCCTAAAATATTTCATTCCTCCAGGAAAGGGGTGGGTGCTAACTTCCTACAGCCATTTGGGCTTCCAATTACATTTCACAGAGGTTCTTTCTGAATAAACTGCATCCCACCAACAGCTTGGAAATAACGTTTAGATTAACAACAGAAATTTTGGGCTCCATTTGTGGTAGTAACTTGAGGATTACCCGTACTATAGAAACCCTCCCCAAGTAGAAATCTTAAACAGAAACCATGGAGCATACAAAGTCTCCGCCATTTAAAATCATTTCACTTGTTGCATTACCTTAACGGGTCCCTTTGCCATTTACAAATATGGCTGGCTGGTAGATAAACGGAGCAATTCTGTGATTGACACCTTACTCAAATGTGTCAGGAGTGTCAAACTCACATCATCACAGTGGCATCACATGATGTATTGGGACTTTTTCCCCCCTTCGCTAAACCGGGCAGGGGCGGGGCCAGCATGTGACTGGCTCATGGGCTGCGAGTTTGACACCCCTGTGTTAGAGGAAGACTTAAGAGAGGGTGGGGTTTTTTTTGTCTTTAGAGAAGAAAGAAGACAGTCCAAATTCAGCAGAGCAACAAGTAATGTAGGAAATTAGAAATTCAAAAGACTCATTAACTCACATATTAAAGAAATAAACTCCAAGTAGCAGCAATTATTTCCGAGCTCAATAAAATGGAAGCACATGTGCAGCCTGCAATCAGCAATAATGATTAAAGGAAGCTGACTAGTCTGCATGAACGGTTAGCCAAAGCAAACAAGCTGGATGCTCCATGGGAGTTGACGGCAGATTTAGGGGCCAGAGAAGCAATTTGCATCTTTCCAAAATACATTAGGGGAAAGACCGTCTCTGTGGGGGTGAAATGTATGCAGAAAATGAAAACTAGATTTTGTAGGTGTATAAAATAAATGGGGTAACTCAGAAATTCTCAGAAGGTTAATGAAATATGCTCTCTCTCTCTCTCTCAAGAAAGTTTGGCCGGGAAAAGCAAAATCTTTCAAGTAAGCATAAAATAAATTTGATGAAGTCCGGGCTGGTGGAGCCACGTGACAAAGACATCTGTAGAGACCAACCAAGTTCAGCATTTATCATCCTCAGGAACGACTACATCCTCCAGAAAATGGTAGCAAAGCAAAGAAAGAAAAGGCATATTTTATTTTTTGTTGCACAAATCGATACACTTCCAAGCTCCAACAATAAATTTTCAGGTAAGCATTTCCATAAGAGACTTCATGTTAGCTTGTTGCAGCTAACCTTGAAATATAATAAATTACCATGAAATATAATAAATTCATTAAGGCAGATATGGAGGTGTCAGTTCAGACATCGCATTCAGCCAATGAAAGACATTACTATTCAAATGTGCAAATTTGTGTGAGACACTATAGAGAGTCAATGTGCAAAGTACTATAGCCTACGCCTTTCCTTGGATGGATGGATGGATGGATGGATGGATGGATGGATGGATGGATGGATGTGTTGCAGTGTTATATCAAAATCACTCTCACCAAAATACTAATGTTTTAAATTCAACAGATTTAATATCCATTTAATACTTTCCTTAGATCTATGTTTTGTTGAGCTTTTTGCTCAACAAAACATTTTAAATTCTTAAAATGATTAATTTCCTCCTTTCTAAATTTTTATCCAGAATGAAGTCTGACTCACCAAGTGGTTTTTTCCCCCCTCCTGCTGGGCTGAAGATCTCTCTTTAACATTACCATATCAGATTTGTTGCTTGGCCAACACAACATCTTCTCTGCACCCTCGAGGATATCTCATTTTACCATATTTGTCACCCAGGAACTGAAGTCAACTGCTATGACCAATATGTATGTATTGTACAATGGATGGATGGAAAGAAAAGTGGATGGACAGATGAACAGATTGGCAGATGGAGTGAGACCACCAGTTTTTGGGAGAATTAGCCTACAGAGTTTTGGAAAACTGTTTAGATCAACGGTAGTGAAGTTATAGAGTGTAAAGAAGATTACTTTGATGAAGAGAGAGGCTATCAATGAGAAGCAAGATAGTTTTAGGCTTTCTTTGGTCTGTTGTACATCATGAAGAGACAGAAAACAACTCTCTAATATAGTTGTAACCTAGGCTTCCTGAGTCATTAAAACACATGAGTAGTCCCAAAAACCTCTTTGTGAATTACTTTCATTCACAGCTGAGTCCCAGTTAGTTGCAAAAAGTCCTTTGGGAGAAGTCCTTCAGGAAAATCACCAACCTTTTTCTCCCCTGACATGCTGCCAAAGACCTACTTGGCAAAGCCACATGGAGTCCAGAATCAAACAGAGATGCCAATTGGGAACAGAATTAACAATGTTGCTTTCCTGCAAAGGGCCCATATGCCTTTGCTCCTCTTTTAAGCCTTATGGGAGGGGCCAATCATCTCCAGGCCTTACTCCTGAGTTGTCCCTTTGTTTTAACTGTTCTTGCCTTCTGGCAGCTCTGTGCATGCACGCACTAGGAACAGGCTCCTCCTGTTCCTCTGCCTCTCTGCTGTCTGACTCTGGAGGCTCCGGAGTGCATGCTTAACTCCCAGATGGTCCTGGCCCATCCCTGCCTCTGATGCAGAGCCCTCGTCCGGGCCTTCCCTAGACTCCAGGACTGGCCCATGTTCCACCCCAGCCTTCTCACTGTCTGACTGCTGCCAGCTCTGCAGGCTGCTGGCAGACCACAACAAAATGCAAAATATATGTTAAAAAGTTAAGTTGAAAAAGCACTTTTGGGACATTTTTTTTTAAAAAAATCTACATTTTAGAAATGTAGAATCAGCTCTTGGCAAGATGGATGGCATATAAAATTAATTAATAAATAATTTCTCATTTCACCACTGTCTTGTCCCTCTTCAATATACCAATGTTCTAGGTTATTTCTCCTTCAACCCTCCTCCAACTCTTCAATCTAATCCATCCAAAAGTATTTTTCAGTCATATGAATAAAAATCTCTCCTAGTTTTACCCATTCATGAGAAACCTGGCTACCTACCCCTCCATGTCTGAGAACCACATCGATATCCAACTGTTGTCAATTTGAAGATGAGAATTATGGGAAAGGTAATATATTTATAATAAGACAACATAGATGTTAACTTTTTCACAAACCATATTTTTCGGAGTATAAAACGCTCCAGACATTAGTTTTTGGGGAGGAAAACAAGAAAAAATTTTTTGCCTCTGCCTACCAGCATCCATCGGTATTCATCTGGCTAGCATCCTTGCAGCAAACAACAAACAGCCTGGACAACTTCAGCATGTTATTGCAGCCTGATTCAGCATGAGCAGCTGATTGATGGTTGAATCGGCCTCCCAGAATACCACCAATCAGTTGTTCCAGGCTGTGGGGATCGTCAGAGTTCATTGCCGCCTCCGCGCATTATGTTTTTGGCCTCCGGCATCGTGTTTTTGGCCTTTGCATGCTCTGTTTTAGACCCGTTCCAGGCTGTGGGGATCGCCGCTGATCGCCGCTGATCGCCGCCTTTGTGCGTCATATCGCCGCTTATCCCCCCCTACCTGGAACAGGTCTAAAATGGGGCATGTGGAGGCCGAAAATGCGACATACGGTGGCCGAAAATGGCCGAAGGGTGGGATCAGGCAAGTGGACGGGGCTTCAGCAACATTCAGTGTATAAGATGCACCACAATTTTCACCCACTATTTTTTGTGGGGAGTGCATCTTATACTCCGAAAAGTACAGTATTTCACCTTCATTTCTTCAGTTCTTTCATTTCATCTGTTTTTACTCTCAACGAAGGTTGAACCCTTTCAAAAGTTTAGTTTAAAAAAAAAGAGGGAGAGAGAGAGAATGATGAGAGGAAGAATCTGGAGTTTGGAGCAGGGGTAGTCATGAAAAATCCTTCCCAATCCTTTTCATCTGCTTTAAATAGCATTCCATTCCATCTGAATCGCACACCGTCCATTCCAGGTATGATCTAGTTTGCTCTGCAAATACGTCTGGAGATGCACGAAACAGTATTAGAACAATGCCTTTCCACACTGAAATAGTTTGAATTTTTTCGCTGACCTGACAATGAGAGATTTGCAATTTTGAGTTAATTTACAACCTATGTAAATTTAAGCCTCCAGACTGAAACTAATTACTACCATTGCTCATTTCCCTATTAAATGCTGTGCTTCCCTCTTGTTTCCGTGCTATAAAATATTGATGTTATTTTCAACAGCAGGGCCAGGGAACTGATGCTGAATAAGAATGCTACCCACATTTCCAAATTAACAGCTTCAACAGCACATGTCAATATGTTTTATTATGAAATAGAGAGATGTCTTGGCATGGTTAGAGTGTTCCATAAACTATCATCTTAAAATGATCAGCTTTCATCATCAGTCAAACTCTGCATAATTATTTTTCTTTGTTCTCCCATTTAACTTTTGCAAATACCAACATCTTACTAAGGAAAATAATTATCTGGAATTTTAATGCAAATTATTAGGGATTTGTAGCGCCGTGATTTGACAAGTCAGCTGGCGGAACCAGCCAATGAATCTTCACAATTGCAAAATATTCATTTCTGAGGGAGAGAGCTGAGGGTTCTCCATAAAGTAGAATTCAGAGGAGCCTAAAGCCTTTCCATGCTAAACGGAATGAAATAAATCATTTCTGTGGGAAAAGAGATATGTGAAAGTATTGGGTAAACTTTTATGTTATGTTTTCATGAGGTTCATGACTAAAGTCTTCCTACCATTGCCAATTATATGGTATATATATCACAGAGAACTGTGTGACATGTAGACACTAAGAAGTCCTTTAAGAGGGATCGTCATGAGGATGAGAAGATGGATTTTTTTGGGGGGGGAATCATTAAGTAGAAAAAGGAAAGGTGGTAAATAAACAGAATGACTGAGTAGACTGTGAATAATTTATTTAGCATTTCTCCATCAGTGTAGAAGAAAAGCAGGCAAAGCTGGGGAGGGGAGTTAAAGAAGTCAGAAGCCTAGAGTCAATATTTTCCCCAAAACAGTATAGAAGTCCAACCACTTTGAATTCCATAGACCCTTAAAAGTAAAGGTAAAGGTTCCCCTTGCACAGATATGCTAGTTGTTCCTGACTCTAGGGGGCAGTGCTCATCTCTGTTTCAAAGCCGAAGACCCAGCGCTGTCCAAAGACGTCTCCATGGTCATGTGGCCACCATGACTCAACGCCAAAGGTGCATGGAACGCTGTTACCTTCCCACTCAACGCCAAAGGCGCATGGAACGCTGTTACCTTCCCACCTGTTTTTCTACTTGCATTTTTTACGTACTTTCAAACTGCTAGGTTGTCAGAAGCTGGGACAAGTAATGGAAGCTCACTCCGTTACACGGCACTAGGGATTCGAACCGCTGAACTGCTGACCTTTCTGATCAACAAGCTCAGTGTCTTAGCCACTGAGCCACTGCATCCCATTGACCCTTATCTGGTGCCAATTTAGTAGCAATAGGAATAGCAACAGACTTATATAATTATATACCACCTTACAAACCCCTCTAAGTGGTTTACAGAGTCAGCATATTGCCCCCAACAATCTGGGTCCTCATTTTATCAATCTCAGAAGAATGGAAGGCTGAGTTAACTTTGAGTTGGTGAGAACTGAACTGCTGAACTGCTGGCAGCCAGCAGTCAGGAGAAATAGCCTGCAGTACTGCATTCTAACCACTGCACCACCATGGCTCTTACTGTACCACGAAATCTCTTAGTACTGGACTTCAGTTGACTAGATTCTTGTGTATAGGTTTAAGCAGTAAATCTTCTGAACTATGGCTCTGATCTTGCACCTGATAACCAGCAACATCTGAAGAATTGTTTTTTTTTTTCACTGTTGTCATGGCCTGTTGGCCGCCGATCCCTCCAGCTGCTGAATCAGATGAGAAAGAAGTGTGGGAGTCAGGGTCAGATCAAGACAATCTGAGAGTTCTGAGGGGGAAGAGGGAATGGAGCTGGCAGAGAGAGAGAGAGAGAGATGAAGCCTGAGCCATCCATCAGCCCTCAGATGGAGTGTCAACAGTCTCCAGGTCTGGAGGTGGCTGATGAGGAAGAGGAGGAGCATCTGGGTTCATTGCCTGATGGGCAGATGCACAGAAGGCAGAGGAGAGGAGAGTAGTGGAAATCCGTGGGCTGATCCTTGGGAAGGAAGAGCCACATCTGCTAGCAAAGCCCTATCCGAGCTCTGGGAATAAAAGGCAGGGGGCGGAGATGAATAGGTGTGGCAGACAATTATTCATCTCCCTGCCAGACAAACTATTTATTTATTTATTTATTTATTTATTTATTTATTTATTTATTTATTTATTTATTTATTTATTTATTTATTTATTTATTTAAAAAATTACAGGACATGACATATACAAACACAAAACATATATTCCCTTTTTACAACAATTTTGCAGCGGTAATCTTCTCTTATTTACATTTTTCCCTTATTCTTCTTTAAATATATATTTTCTTATTGTCCCATTATCCCATATGTCTCTTTATATTCCGTCACATATAATACTATAACTATAAATTATTTTACAAACATTTATCCGTTTGTAACCTTTCCTCATTCATTTTTATTTACTATTTCTAATCTCCAGCCAGTTGTACCATTTGTTCCATACTGCATAGTAATCTGTGTCTTCTTTTTCTTTTATTTCCTTCGTTAATTTGTCCATCTCAGTGCAGTCCAGAATTTTCCTTATCAGTTCTTCCTCGGTTGGTATCTTATCATTTTTTCAGTTCTGTGCATATGGTATCCTTGCAGCCGTTATTGTATGTAAAATTAGATAGTGCATTTCTTTAACCTATTTCCTAGTAAATATTCCCAACAGAAACGACTCCAGTTTCCAATCTATGGGTTGATCAATTATTTCTTCCAACCATTTTCTGATTTTTGGCCCAGTACTTTTTTTACAAAGGGGCATGTCCACCATAGATGGTAATACATTTTGTAAGCCTGTTTACATTTCCATCATGTTGGTGAATTGTTCAGAAACATCATGGCGAGCCCTGACGGAGGGAGGTGACATCTATAAAACATCTTAAACTGGTTTTCCTTGAATGCCGCAGACATAGTCGATTTTATATTTGCCACATTTCCCCCCATCTCTCCGGTTCTATATTATATCTGAAATATTTTGCCCATTAAATCATTGTTTCCTTAACAACTTCATCTTCCATCTTATATCTCAATAGGTATCTCTATATTTTACTAATTAATTTTTCCTCTGTTCCTGCCAGACAGACTTGTTAGCTTGCGGTGAAAGAGAAACTTTTTGCCGGGGCTGCAAATAAAGGAATCATTGCTTCAACGATAGAGGATTTGTCAGCGCTGTAGCAGATAAAAAAGCTCTACAGAGAATCATTAAAACTGCCCAGAATATCATCGGACTCCAGCTACCAGCCCTGGACGACATCTTCAAATCTCGCTGTTTGAGAAAGTTGCAAAATATTCTCAGAGACTCTTCCCATCCTGCTTACAATCTTTTTGGACTGTTGCCTTCTGGCAGAAGATACAGAACAATTAAAACTCGGACCACGCATTTTCTGAATAGCTTTTATCCCAAAGTTATAATTGCATTCAACAATGAACTAAAGGGCCACCATCAGTGAGCTGTTCGACAGCATTACTTGGTCTGTTGTGTGGATGTTTGGGTGGTTTAGGGGTGGAGAATTGTGGTGGGTGGAGGTGTGTTTGGGGATTGTTATGTGTGTTGGACCTGGTCTTTGGGTGTTAAGTGAATTTCATTGTATGGGTATACTGTGTATACACGTACAATGACAATAAAGTTATTTATTTATTATTTGTTGTGTTTGGGGAACTGGGTCAGAACAACTATACAAATAAGCAACTCATTGCATTCCATCCTTCCTATTTCTTTATTAAACTTACACATTCATCTCAGATGGTACAGTTATCTGACTGGAGCTTATTGATTCTTCCTACATTATTTCCTAACAAAACATATTCAGAGATCCACGTCATATAACTCAGGTCTTACCATCTTGTTCAGCTTGCAGAACCAGATATACAAAGATCTAGATGTACAGATGCCAGATTCCCTGATCAAGAGGGAAAGATCTAGTGATGTAAAATTGGCTGCATTTGAATGAACCTTCCCCTCCCCCCCAATGGAACCAAATCAATTAGAGTTTGAATTGGAAAACCATTAAACACCATCTGAAAAAAAAAAAACTGATCTAACCCTTTACATGTTTTATGAAGCTAGCTGAGATGGGCAAATTACCTGCTTTAATCAAAGAATACCTCAAATGTGGTTTCTAGTTAGAAATTGCTTTTACATTTTGTGCTTGCGATAGGAAAAAAAAAAAGAAATTCTGATTTTGCGATTTGTGAGGCTGTAATTTTATTACCGTTATTCTACTGCACTTAAAAGAATTGACAGTGTGTTTGTGTGTGTACATATACATACATACATACAAATAAATATGTATATGTATAAGTATGTATATCTGTTACACGCTATGAGATTCCCTGAGTGGAAATTTGGGTTGTGATTGCATGCTTGCTGCTGTGGGAAGCCACACACACACACACTCCTAGAAGAATGAAATATTTTGAGGAATATTGAAAAAGACAGATTATTATATTTCCCAAAGGGAGAAACGGAGAAACATGGTTTTTAAGAGGCAGAAAGCAACCCCCACTTTCCTTAATAGCCCACAGCAGATGTCAGCACTTAAGAGATAAAGAGCTTATTGAAAGAAGACAAGTATCTAGATAGCTCTATTCATAAGCAAATACCCTCACCCAAGAGCCAAAACAGGACGAAAGCTGTTAAGCCACAATAGGAATTACCCAACACCCTTTCAGAAGATAAGCCCCTTCATTGCATCAACCTCAGAGCAGTCCAAACTTCAACCAAACTTAGCTCAGACAAACACCTAGGATTTGTACTTTGCCTATAGCAGGGGTCAGCAACCTGCGGCTCTGGAGCCGCATGTGGCTCTTTCATCCCTCTGCTGCAGCTCCCTGTTGCTCAAAATATTACATGTGTGATACTCGCCACCACATGATTTACTGAGCTTTTCAACCCCCGGTAGGCCAACCATGGATAAATCCAAGAAAAGAAAAGTTTCAGAGGAAAACATAACGTTTAATTCAACCACATATGCTAGTTCTGTGGCCGCTCAGGAAATAGTCAGGCACAGGAACAGTTTTGTGACTCCCGGTGTTTTCTTTTCTGTGGGAAATGGGTCCAAATGGCTCTTTGAGTGTTTAAGGTTGCTGACCCCTGGCCTATAGAGCCAACTATGACCCCTACATAACCCCTACATGGCCTCATGTGAGTCTGACAACAGCCAATAGAAAACATGTTCTTGCACAGGAACAAAAAACTTGTTATGGAGGGTTGGTAGCCCGCAACCTTATCTCTTTACAATTCACCAAAAGACAAGTCTCAGAAGAGTTTAAACTAAACTGTTTTTATTTAAATAAAACAAAGTCTATTAAAAGAATATCAGTAGTCAGTTTCCTTTTGCAGTGTCTGGTCAGCTCTTTCTGCAATTGCTCTGGGCAATTGGAGTCCGGGTCTTCCTTCCTCAGAAAGAGGAGGCTTTTGTGACTTCAGCTCTGCCTCTGACCCCGAACTGAGTTGCTTGCTGGCTAGCAGCTCCTTATATACTGTCTCAGTGGCAGTTAGAAAAGCCCGGGAGATTCAAAGCTAGGAGCTGAGCTCTGATTGGGTTATTCAATTATCTAAGCCGAAGGTCATTAATAGGCACATCAACTGGGAGAGAATTTTTCTCTCACAAAACTCAAGTGCAAAGAGAAGGTATTAAAAAAAAAATGGCATAGGGCCTAGCTATCTTCGAGACCGCCTGCTGCTACCGACAACCTCCCATCGACCTGTGCGCTCCCACAGAGAGGGCCTCCTCAGGGTGCCATCAGCCAAACAATGCAGGCTGGTGACCCCCAGGGGGAGGGCCTTCTCTGTGGGGGCACCTACCCTCTGGAATCAGCTGCCCCCAGAGATAAGGAGAATCCAAGACCTCAGTGCCTTCCGCCATGCCCTTAAAACCCACTTTTTCCAGCAAGCCAGGCTGGCTTAGGAAGAAATTTTTTAAAAAATTTTTAAATGTTTAATTGGTTTGTGGTTTTTTAAATTTTGGGCCAAATTTATATAGATTTTAATTGTTTTTAATATTTGTATTTCGTGTTTTTAATTCTGGCTGTGCACCGCCCTGAGTCCTCAGGGAGAAGGGCGGTATATAAATTGAAAAAAAAAAAAAACCCACTCTCAACTCCATTTTGTCAGCTGCCCAGAACCACAAATCCACATGGGTTCTGCTTCATCAATAAACCATCTCTCCAATCATCCTCCATGTTTCCAGTGTCTTTCTCCCGGCTTGGAACCGAACCAGATAGATATTTCTTCCAAACACTGCGACTATAGCAAGTATTCTGACCACTCAACCAACTACAGCACAATAAATGTATGCTATGAAAAGGATGATCAGAAAAATACTGAAACAGAAATAAGTTTCTCTGAAACAACCAACAGACGATTGCAACCACTGTAGCACACAAACCAACTATAGCCAATTCTCATTCAACTTTCAGAATGGTGGTTATTTCAATTATTCCTTTTCCTTATGGAGAACATACTCCCATAATCATAATTGACTAAAGTGCTTTGATAAATAATAGAGAAATTTTTTTTTCGGCTTATCCCTCCTGCAATTTAATTTAATAAAATAATATGTCTTTTCCTAGGTTTTAATTTATAATGGTGAAGATCTAGATCTATTACCATAGCAGGGACCTCATCAAAGTTTGATTTAAAGCATGCATTTTATTCTGTGTCCGTGAATTTTTAAGGAGAGCTGCTTTCAAAATCTGGCCAATTCTTAAATCAAAGTCAAGAAATGATGAGGATGATAATCATGATGACAATACAACAGGTTTCCTTAAAAGATAAATGATTGTGAAACTAGCCAAGAACTAAAAATATGTTAAGGATTTGCATTAAATTCTGTCTTTTAATCGATGAAGAGTTCAAGGAAAGTTCAGAATCTAATCTTCCATTAATGGATTCAATTATTTTTTGAAATTTTGTACGTGTGACAATAAGAATAACATATGACTATTACACCTACGTAAATGCTGTAATGCAGGCAGACTAAATCACAAAAACAAAGTTTTTTTCATGCATTTTCTAGCCCATGAAGTCATTCATAAAGCTCTATTCAGGACAAAAGATTTTTGAATACCACAGAAGAGTGATCCCAAGGGGGGGAAAAGAATATTCTGGATTTTTCAGGAACATTCTCATCAAAGAATAGTAGATTTTGCATACCATTTCCTTTGGTTCTTTTGTAGATTTCTGTTAGCAGAACCAGAAGATCAGAAGCTCTTTTAGCAATAGCAATAACACTTAGACTTATATACCACCCCATAGTGTTGTGACCTAGCTTACTGAGTCATTACAAGACACAATTAGTCCCAAACAAACCTATTTTATTGTAATAGCTTAGAATTACATTCATTCTCAGCTGAATCCCAATTAGTTTCAAAACAAGTCCTTAGGAAGAAGTCCTTCAGGATAATCACCAACCTTTATCTTCTTTGACACCCTGCCAAAGGCCTTACTTGGCAAAGCCCCACGAAGTTCAGAAACAAACAAGAGATACCAACTGGAAATAGAGTTAGCAACGTTGCTTTCCTGAAAAAAAGCCCAAGTGCCTTTGTTTCTCTTTTAAGCCTTATGGGAGGCTCCTGGCCTTACTCCCAAGTCATCCCTTTTGCTTTAGCTGCTCTTGCCTTCTGGCAGCTCTGCGCATACGGGCACTAGAAACAGGCTCCTCCTGTTCTTCTGCCTCTCTGCTGTCTGACTCTGGGGGAACCAGAGTCCGCGCATCACTCCCAGATGGCCCCATCTCTGCCTCTGATGCAGAGCCCTCGTCTGGGCCTTCCCTGACTCCAGGACTGGCCCATGGTCCTCCCCAGCCTTCTCACTGTCCGATTCCGCTGCCAGCTCTGCAGGCTGCTGGTGGACCACAACACATAGTGCTTTAGAGCACTCTCTGGAAGTTTTACAAGGTCAGCATATTGCCCCTAACAATCTGGGTCCCCATTTTACTGATTTTGGAAGGACAGAAGGATTGAATCAACCTTGATTTCATCAGGATCGAACTCCAGGCTGTGGGCAGAGTTAGCCTGTAATATCCCAAAGCTGTTTCTTTCAAGAGGCAACTGGACTTCCTTGTTTTTTATTTGAACACCTTCCGCTTCTCATCTTCAAAGAAGTGAAACGTCTTCAAAGAAAAAAAAGAAGAAAGTCCAGTTGCCTCTTTAAAAAAGCACCTTTGGGACAACCATGACCTGGATGACTGAGAATCTCCACAGACATTTAGCCTGTAAAACTGCATTCCAAACAGAGGTAATATTCAGATGGTTCAGACCAGTTCGCCCAAACCAGTAGCGGAAATCGTGGGTGCCCTCCCCATCCTATACCATCCTATTTAGGCACCTTTTTGAGGCCGGGTACATGCATGGAAGGTGCGTATGCCAGGAAATCGCATGCGTGGAAGGTCGGGCACATATGTGGACGGGGACATGTGAGTGCGCGCAAGCTCACATTTGCGAATCGGTAGGAAAAGTAAGTGAATACCATTGCTGATTCTAACCACCAAGGCTCTTTTCCCTTCTGCAGTCATTGGATAACTTCAGAATCTACACTGAAGGATTCTTTATCCTTTCAACCACATAAAGGATTCAGGATGTTCTTGATTCGCGGATGCAACTTTTGTGTGTGTGTGGGGGGGTTGCACTCATGTCAGAAGCACCAAGACACTTCCAGACTGAAATGATTACCCAATGACACAACCATTGCCCTGAGGACACCCAGTTGAGGGTCTCCTTTCATGTTCCCAACAGAGACTGGAGGGAAGGACGTGAGCTCAATCCCACCCCATAGCAGCTCTCGGGTCTCAAACATGGAGCTTGTGCCCAGCGTCCAATCCAGGGGTGAAATCCAGCATGTTCTGACAGGTTCTGGAGAACCGGTAGCAGAAAGTTTGAGTAGTTCGCAGAACCAGCAAATGCCACCTCTGGCTGGCCCCAGAGTGGAGTGGGAATGGAGATTTTGCAATATCTTTCCCCCAGGAGTGGGGAGGGAATGGAGATTTTGCAGTAACTTTCCCCTGGAGTGGGGTGGGAATGGAGATTTTGCAGTATCCTACCCCTGACACACCTACCAAGCCATGTCCCATCAAGCCACACCATGCCTACCAAGCCACGCCCACAGAACCAGTAGTAAAAAAAATTGGATTTCATCACTGGTCGAATCACTCATGCCACTGTGCTCCTGATGAAACTGTTTTAATGGAGGGGCTACATTAGATTGTACGTAGCATGTCCAGATGACCACTTATTCTACCTTCCCAATTTAAAATGCACTAAAGACGGTTCTGGACTCTTTTGATGGCATTTTCAGACCTATTCAGAGATCAGATATGGTAAACATAAGCACTCTACCAATTCAAGCACAAATAAGGGATATATTATTCTTTCTGAAGTAGCAGTTTCTGTCTTGAAGGATATATTGAAATTATTTGGAACTGCAAGGCCAGTATGATGTCATTTGATCAGTACAGAACCCCTGTTCCAAGTCCTTGACTTTTTCCTAATCTATCTTTAGAAAATAAAACAGAAGGAAACTATACAGATTCCCCCTCCCATACGTTCCTTTTTATTATGGAATTCCTAAGATGACTCCAAAGGTTGCATTATTATAGCCCTTTGACCTCCAGCAGAAAATAAACTCTTTTATTTCATCTACGCACCAATCAATTATATACAAGATATGAATAGAATTATTTCAAGTGTCACCAGTGTGAACTATTAAAATAATAGCAGTAGGTAATGTAATATTAAAATTAATTCACATAATAAAAGAGACTGTATTTTAATCTAGGCTATTACATTTTTGAAGCCCTTTTCTTTGTAAATCATTTTTATTTTTGCATGAATAAAAGCCAAGAAGTGACATCTTTGTATAAAATATGGTAGAGACAATCTCATTTTAGCCCACTCCAGTTAAAAACGAAAGTCAAATGACCAGAAAAGACAGTATCTATTTTGAAGAAATATGGCATGGTTAATTAATTTCTTATCGTATATATTAGCTATTTCTGCCAGAAAAAGCACAGTCGGCTGTATTTATATACATTTTGAGCTTAGTAAAAAAAAATAAATGAACTGAAATACTTATCTTCTCAAGAAATATCATATAAATACAGTCACGGTATATAAAGTGACTTTATATAAAGTGAAGGATGAATGCAAAATAGCACCAACAATAATTAAATAGATCTTATTAGTTGTTGAAATGTATTCTGGGCAACCTAAGCAAATTAGTACACTTAGCGGAACTATCATTACTGGTTAGGTCTCATAGTAAGGATGTATAAAACAAAACTCACATAAGAAACCTTGCACATCTTCCTTTAACAAATAGCTATTCTAATATCCCCACTCTTACATTGAGGGAGGCCCTTCCAATTCAATTTAAACTACTGTATTTTCAGAGTATAAGACGCACCTTTTCCCCCCCAAAAAAAGAGGGTGACAATCTGGGTGCGTCTTATACTCCGAATGTAGCCCTGCCCAGCTTCTCAAACGGAGGTTTCAGAGGCTGAAAAAAGCATCAGAAACGAAGCTTCAGAAAAGAAGCCCCCAAACAGAGTTTCAGAGGCTTTTTTTCTGAAGCTCTGTTTCGGAGGCTTTCAGAGGCAGAAAAGAAATTTATTTTCTGAAGCGGAGTTTCAAAAGTTTCAGAGGCAGGAAAAAAAAGCAAAATAAAGCAAGGCACAGAGCTCACAACCAAGGAACCTGTTGCTAAAATTCACCTCTGGGAACAGCTGTTTGGGGCTATTCCAGGAGGCCGATCCACCTGCCAATCATCTTTTTTCTTATTTTCCTCCTCAAAAACTAAGGTGCGTCTTATACTCCGAAAAATACAGTAGCTACCACCTAACTAGTTGGAACATAAGGAAGACTGAGCGCTGAAAAATGGATGCATTCAAATTGTGATGCTGGAGAAGACTCTTGAGAGTCCCTTGGACTGCAAGGAGATCAAATCAGTCAATCCTAAAGGAAATCAACTCTGATTCTTCTTTGGAAGGGCAGATACTGAAGCTGAAGCTCAAAAACTTTGGCCACAAAATGAGAAGAGAGGATTCATTGGAAAAGATCCTGATGTTAAGATTGAAGGTAATGTCAGGGTCCCAAGTAACATACCGATAACAAACAAAACTCTGAGACAGGTAAATTCCTCAAAGAATAAGTTTATTGGATATGTCATATTGGCACAGGCTGGTGAAAACTGACTCTGAATATTCCCACGGTTTTCACTTAGTTAAAAGTAGAAGTTTGTCACTTTCCCAAAACAACCAGTCACATGGTCCAATTAGGATACAGTCCAGTTGCTAAGTGACCTCAGTCCCCTCCTTCTGAACACCTGCAGAGATGTCCTTGGTTCCCAAGAGAAAGTATTTTGTTTTGACTATAAAGCCCCAACTATCTCTATTCCCTCCTTCAGTGTCAGCACTGAGATCTCAAAATGGCCTCAATCAGGCCATCTTCAGGGTTGACAGGCAAAAGGAGAAGGGGATGGGAGAGGATGAATTGGTTAGATAGTGTCATTGACACAATGAACATGAATTTGGGCTTCACGTGCACATGCGTGCCGGAAACCAGAAGACCAGGTGGCTGGTGCACATGCATGGGTTGGAATCCGGAAGATCACCTTCCCGGCGTTTGCATGCACACCAGGAGGCAGCTCTTCCGGTTTCCGGCAAGCGCGCACGCACCCCTGTTTCAGAACTCAGTGCTGAAAAGGTTCACCAGCACTGCTATAGGATATTGACTGTGTTTTCCTTTGCTTGATTCACATTGGGTTCCATTGTGTTGATTGTAGTAAATAAATGAGGTTTATGTCATTAAATGAGGCAATTGAAAAAAAGAGGAAGGCACATTCTAAAGGGCAGGGGTCAGCAACCTGCGGCTCTGGAGCCGCATGTGGCTCTTTCACCCCTCTGCTGTGGCTCCCTGTCATTCAAAATATGCGTCACAACCACCAATGTGCGACACCTGCCGGTATATGATTTATTGAGATTTTCAACCCCTGGTAGACCAACCATGGATAAATCCAAGAAAAGAAAAGTTTCAGAAGAAAACAGAACTTTTAATTCAACTACATATGCTAGTTTTGTGGCTGCTCAAGAAATAGTCAGGCACGGGAAGGGTTTTGTGACTCCCGGTGTTTTCTTTTCTGTGTTTAAGGTTGCAGATCCCTGCTATAGGGTAAAAAAGTGATGCTGGTACTGTCCTACTGACTGTCGTCTGATGAATATTTTCCATTATTTTATCATGACCATGAATGTTCCCTGTAATTCAGAAAAATAGATTTCCCAGGTTTTTTTTAGTTCCACTGACTCCAATGAATTCGCTATGGGAGAAGCAGCTGTCTGGATATAAAAGGCACAGCCTCTTACAGGGAGTTTCATTTTGTTTTAATGATCAATGCAGTATGCTAGCTCTTAAATTTTATGCATCCTTTTAAAAGTATGCATAAATCGGGACCAAATTTGGAAGGCAGTTTCATGAGCTGCATTAGCCTCAGGACAGGACAACTGATTGGTTGCATGCCCAAAGATGACGATGATGTGATAGACATCCTAGTTTGCTTTACAACAGCAAAGATATTCTCTTGCCCTGGTTGAGACATTCCCTCTGCTAAAATTGCCAGAGAAAAAAGACTTGGCTTTAATCTATGGATTCAGGAAAGCAATAGGAGAAAACGTTTTCAACAAAATTGAAGTAGATATTTTGATTCCTTTTACCCTCATGAAGACAAATGCATTAAACAAAAAAGGCTTGTAGACATAGTGTATATTTATTCTATCAGTTATGATTATATGAATAGAATAGAATAGAATAGAATAGAATAGAATAGAATAGAATAGAATAGAATAGAATAGAATAGAATAGAATAGAATAGAATAGAATAGAATAGAATAGAACAGAACATATTTCTTTATTGGCCAAGTGTGATTGGACACACAATGAATTTGTCTTTGGTGTATGCTCTCAGTGTACATAAGGAGAATAAAATACATTCATCAAGAATAAAAAGATACAACAGTTACTGATAGTCAAGGTAACTAATAAGCTATCAAATCGTACTAGGAAACAAATAAAAACAATATAAATTGAAAGATACAAGCAACATGGTTATAGTAATAAGTAGGAAGAGATAGATACTAGTAAAGAAGAGAAGGGGACGTGGTGGCTCAGAGGCTAAGACGCCGAGCTTGTCGATCGAAAGGTTGGCAGTTCAGCAGTTTGAATCCCTAGTGCCGCATAACGGGGTGAACTCCCGTTACTTGTCCCAGCTTCTGCCAACCTAGCAGTTCGAAAGCAGGTAAAAATGCAAGTAGAAAAATAGGGACCACCTTTGGTGGGAAAGTAACAGCGTTCCGTGTGCCTTTGGCATTTAGTCATGCCAGCCACATGACCATGGAGACGTCTTTGGACAGTGCTGGCTCTTCGGTTTTGAAACGGAGATCAGCACTGCCCCCTAGAGTCAGGAACAACTAGCACATATGTGCAAGGGGAGCCTTTACCTTAAAAGAAGAGAAGAATAATAGTAATGAGTAATGAGATTAAGAAGGTGCAACAAAGCTTTCTAAAGTCGTGCAACTCCAACTTAGAAACACAACGTGAAATTTTGATGTGTTCATATCTCACAAAAAATGCATTTATGATGGAAATTTTAAGAAATGTTGTGTATATTCAACAACGTGTTGACCAGAGATAGAAGTTAATTGTGGGGTTTTTTTTCCTTCTTCTTTAGGATGAAAGATTGCAGCAGCATTTTAATATGTTTTAGGAGAGATTTCCTTTTTTTCTGATCCAGAAAGGACTTCAAGGAGCTTCAGCCACATTTACCTGGATCTCTAATGATAGCAATCACTGTAGACAATATTGTATTAAATGTTTGTAACAAAAATCAAAGAAGGAAAAAAAAATCCACCGCCTCTTTTCATGTAAATGATCTACAAAGCAGATACTTAAAAAAAGAAAGTTCCTTGTATGGCAGAGTCATGTTGTGGCTCCGTTATCTGAGCCTGTGTCATCGGCAGGAGAGGACTCCGAAAGTGAAGGAGAGGAGTTGGCAAGGCCTCCCTCTCCAGGACCCTCCTCTCTGGCAATGCCTTCAGTGTCCGCCGAAGGGCAAGAGATAGGGCTGGGGCCAAGCATGCCCATGCAGCCACAGATGGACAGTGATGAGGGTAATGAGTCTTGGCTGGATCCATGCCAGCGTCGCAGAGATAAGCGCGTGCAACAGAAGAAAAGGTGTGCCCGAGATTAGGCTGAGTCACTGGACCACACCCCACAGGATATAAAAGGGAGTGTGGTGGCCAGTCAAACCTTGTGACGAACAAAACTGAAAGCTTCCACGCCATTCTGCATTGCCAGACTTTTGGCTATAGACTTTGTTGGATTATCTCTGGACTTGATTGACTCCATAATTATTGAGCTGTTTCTTTTGATGTATCAGAATTGGGGAGAAGTTATCTCTAGGCCTTCCTTAGGCATGAAAGCTATTTGGGTGAACTTGGGCCAGTCACAGCAATGAGATAGTTAGACCTAGACCTAGACCTAGACCTAGACCTAGACCTAGACCTAGACCTAGACCTAGACCTAGACCTAGACCTAGACCTAGACCTAGACCTAGACCTAGACCTACCTACCCTATTTTCCCCAAAATAAGACATCCCCTGATAATAAGCCCAATTGGGCTTTTGAGCACATGGCAATAAGGCCAAGCGCTTATTTCAAAAATATGAGACGGGATATTATTTTTGGGAAAACATGGTACCTACCTACCTACCTACCTACCTACCTATCATCCATCCATCCATCCATCCATCCATCCATCCATCCATCCATCCATCCATCCATCTATCTATCTATGATATACAGATATAGATGATAAGTAGAGCTAGAGATAGATGATATAAAGGTGAAAAGGACTCAGTAGATTGATAAAATGCCAAATCCAGTTTAATCTAAAAAATTGTCTATTTCTTTTTCTTTCCTTCACAATGTGTATTTTTGCAATGTTTGGCGAATTCCTACCAACTTTTATTCTCTTCTTTAAATAGTTTGCAAGCAGACAATCCGTCTAGCAAGCAATAATTATAACATCCGGGGGAAAAAAAATCTCTGAACACTCAATACATAAACTTTAATCAGTCAAGAGTTTTCAAAGTAAAAATATACTAGAGAAACCACGGGGAGGTCAAATTAGATATTAAATGCTTAACATACTTATCGCTCTGGGAGAAATCCATTGTGCCTGCAGGTGGTTTCCTCTGTCTTTCATTTCCTGATGTTCAAGGCCTCTGTTAATGCAACAGTCACTGGGAGAACATCCAGTAGCCTGACAATATCAAGTTGTGTTGTGACCAATTAATAAATGCTTTTAGCTGCAAAACCTAAACAAAACAGCTTTGATTTCCTCATCTGCATCAATCTCCTTGTGCGAAACATTAGAGAAACAGTTTAGATGAGTCCTTAACCCAGCTCAAAACATTTTTACAAGACCTTCACAAAATTCCCCAATTAAATTAAGAGATACACAAGTCCAGACTAGCTACTGAGAATATTTTGACGTAAGATGACATACAGGTTGAAGTGCACCTTTTTTGAATGGCTGCCATCCCATAAATGCTAGGACTGTGACTGTCCAAGATTTTAAAAAGTTTTGGAAGGCACACTCAGACCTCACCTAAGAGCAAGCACAATGCTTCTCTTCTACTCATTAATGCTCCCTTTTTCTTGGTTCCATTTGAGTCGCACACAAGCAGGCAAGCAAAGCAACAAATAATTTGGCTGTTTTATGAAATGGACTCATTTGTTTAGGTGCATACAGAAAGCTGGAAAAAGACAAGATTTCTTAAAAACATTTTAAACATGTTTTTAAGAGAGGAGTCAAATATTTTATGTTGATCATTAGATGTGATTCAAAAGAAACATTGATTTGATTTGGGTCTTTGAAGTAAGGAAAATATATGAAATTCTGATGGTTAAAATGATAAATGAAATAAAGAGGTGTTTAGATTTGGAGTTTAAGATTTAGGGAGATACATAGTAGAATGTCGAATGCTAGAATAAGATGTTAGACTGAATGACAAAAATTGGGTTTAGATTTGTTCTCTTCCCACCCACCCCCTTTTTTTTGTCTTCTTTTCTTTAAGATGTTAATGGATGAAATTTGGAACTTATACTTATTTTATACCGGATCAAACCCTTGCTCTAAAAAGATGTGTTTTATGTTTAAAAATAAATAAATAAAAAATTCAAATAAAAAAAAAGAAAAGAAAAAGACAAGGTTTCTTCAATGAACTGCAAGTAAGTGCTGCTACTATGCTCATACACATGTGCTTCGGCACACACATAGCCTCCATGCTTATATTACTTGATCTGTAAGGGCAGCACAAAGGAACATGAGCTTGTCAATCAAAAGGTCGACAATTCAGCGGTTCGAATCCCTAGTGCTGCATAACGGGATGAGCTCCCGTTACTTCTCCCAGCTTCTGCCAACCTAGCAGTTCGAAAGGACATAAAAAATGCAAGTAGAAAAATAGGGACCACCTTTGGTGGGAAGGTAACAGCGTTCTGTGAGCCTTTGGCATTTAGTCATGCCAGCCACATGACTATGAAGATGTCTTCAGATAGTGCTGGCTCTTTGGCTTAGAAATGGAGATGAGCACTGCCCCCTAGAGTCAGGAACGACTAGCACATACGTGCTAGGGGAAACTTTACCTTTACCTTTTAAAGGCAGCACAATCCTAAGTAGCCACAGTGAAATTGATATACTTTAATAAGCCAGGCTGATTGCTGTTTTTTAAAAGATACACTCTTACATCTGCTACGCATCACCATTCCTTAGTAACTTAATATATGGCCAATATTCAGAAGCTCAGAGAACACCAAGGACCACTCATTTCAACCTTGAGCTACAAATATTCTCCACTATTGGAGTTACATCTCCATTTAGGAAGGGTACTGAAAAATCAGGAAGAGTGGAGAAAAAATGCTATCCAAAATTAGAAAGGTAAAGATTTCCCTGTCCAATTGTGTTGGATTCTAAGGTATGGTCTGTAGTGAGTCTCAGTCATCCAGGTCATGGTTGTCCCAAAGGTGCTTTTTCAGGAGGCAATTGGACTTTCTTGTTTTTCTTTGAAGACCTTTTGCTTCTCGTCCAAGAAGCTTCTTCAGAGAGAGTGTGTGTACGTTCACATCTTTTAAAAAACCCATTTCCTCTAATTTTGAATACAACACAGCTGAAGACAATCAAGTGCCCTTCAGAAATTTCAGACTACATCTTCCATCATTCTGTGACCTTGCCATGGAGATATTGAAATTCTAAACAGCTCTTACTGGATGGTGGGGAATGGAAGAGTATGGTGCTCATCTCCATTTCTTGGCAGAGGGGACCACCATTGACTGAAGACATTTTTGTGGTCATGTGGACAGCATGGCTATATGCCAAAGGTGCACAGATCATTGTAACCTTCCCACCAAAATGACACCTACTTTATCTACTCATCTTTTCATGCTTTTGAACGGCTATTCAAAACTAATGCCGAATCATCCAAAAATATTGCCCTTTTCTTTTTCTGGTTATTGGTTGCATTTAATTATTTATGATTGAAATACAATTGCTACCGCTGCTAGTAGGACATTGTTGGCTAGGTGCACTATTGTCTGTGTCCAGTGGTGGGATTCAAATAATTTAACAACCGGTTCTCTGCCCTAATGACCGGCTGGATGGGTGTGGCCATGGTGGGCATGGCCAGGGAGTGTGACAGGCAGCATTCAGGGACTCCTGGAAGGGGCGGGGCAGGAAGGGGTGGGGCCAGCCAGAAATTTAACTACCGGTTTGCCCGAATTGGCCCAAACCGGCTGAATCGCACCACCATCTGTGTCCCTATAGAGTTCCTGTAAATTAACTCACTTTTTCTCATAATTAGCTTAAATTCCTGATTATCTTCAATAGATAAATGATTAGTTTCAGTCATTACATTTATGTGCTGGAGGAACAGTATGAGAAGGAAGTCCTTAAAAAAAAAATAATTCACCTCAGCAAAACAAAGTTCCACAACCTGCTAAAATAAAACAAGATGTGGGTCACAAACAAGATTTGGTGGTATAGAAGGCAATACAATCATTCACGTAAGTTATGGAATGGGTTAACCATATTTCTTAACAAAATATACTGCCCATCATAGCAAATTTTCACCAGTGAGTGTGAAAAGAGGGAATTATTTCATATATATCTGAAAGCTGAGATTCTGGTGAGAAATATACCAAAACACATTTGAAAGACAAATTATACTCTTTGTTGAAACTATTAGAAGTTGATGAGTTTTTTTCCCCCCCGCTTTTTCCTCAAAATAGAGTTTCACTGCCAAATCTTTGGCTAAGTATCTATCGGTTGTTGTCTGGAGCCAAAAGTATTCCCAGCTGTACCTATTGTCTGAAAAGGGAACTATTCAGCTCACAAAAAGAGAGAGGGAAAGACCTACTCAATTTTTGTACTTTCTTTGCCAAGATGATCTGTCAAGCACCCATCAGAGGCTGCAGATGTTAATCTGAGAGCGCTTCAAAATGTCACTGTCAACTTTGCCTTTCCTCTAGTCTGAAGCCATCTGTCGACATCGCAACAGGTTACTCGGTGTCAAATTAGATTGGCTTTGTGTGTGGCATTTGTACTGATTGGGAGCTGGCGGTTCCTTGGGGCACATGGATTAGGAATTTACAGGAGTTTTAAGCAGATAATCAAGACTGATTTATTTCCTCTCTTGGTTCCTAGCCATGTCTACACGTGCTTGACTGTCAAAGTCACCATTATTTGAATAATCTGAATTATGCTAACCTAGAAATCTGTGCTAATTCTTGGCTATTGACCTCTAGCATACCATCTGTATGACCAATCCTTGCATTGGTGCCAGCATACAATTTTGGGATTTGTTCTCCCAGAATTTAACAGCAACAAAGCAGAGGGTAACTAAAGGGCATTGTTAGTCTTCTTCTCTCTGTTTATTGTTATTATTTGAGCACTTGGGAGAAATGTAAATGGATGAAACAGGGATGGATGGAATACGATAATACATCTAAGCAGGAACTTTATATGTAGTTGTTGTCTTCTTCTTCTTGCCAAAATAATTTTAGTAAAAGCAGGAAACCCAAAGGTGCTTTTTTTCAAGAGGCAACTGGACTTTTTCGATTTTCTTTGAAGACATTTCACTTCTCATCCATGAAGCTTCTTCAGCTCTGACTGGATGGTGGGGAATGGAAGGATTTAACAGTTCCAAGAAAGCTCCAGGTGATCCTAAGGACACAAATAAATCTCCAAGTGGCCTCAATGACTCTCTAGAAGAATGCAAATGACCAGCTGTCTGCAAGGAGTATAAATCTTTCCATTCCCCATTATCCAGTCAGAGCTGAAGAAGCTTCTTGGATGAGAAGTGAAACGTCTTCAAAGAAAAGCCAGAAACTCCAGTTGCCTCTTGAAAAAGCACCTTTGGGACAATCATGACCTGGATGACTGAGAATCTCCATAGATATAAAAGCAGGAAAGTAAGAAAGAGACTTCATCTAATGCTGGGTGAAACATCTTTCATCCAGACTTGAGCTATACCCCAAGTAGAAGAAATAGTGTTATTTATTCTATTACATATATAGTTTTATTGAAAATTTTCACATAAATAAAAGAGGAATGTAAAGAAAAAAAATATGAAAAAGGAAAGTTATAGAGAAAAGAAGAAATGAAAAAGTGGAAAAAGGAAAAAGGGAAAAAGAAAGAGAGAGAGAAAGAAAGAAAGAAAGAAAGAAAGAAAGAAAGAAAGAAAGAAAGAAAAGGAAGGAAGGAGGAAAGAAAGAAAGAAAAAAAGAAAGGAAGGAAGGAAGGAAGGAAGGAAGGAAAGAAAGAAAGAAAGAAAGAAAGGGAAGGAAAGAAAGAGAAGGAAAGAAAGAAAGAAAGAAAGAAAGAAAGAGAAGGGAGGAAGGAAGGAAAGAAAGAAAGAAAGAAAAGAAAGAAAGAGGAAGGAAGGAAGGAGAAAGGAAGGAAGAAGGGAGGGAGGAGGAATGATTCACAACCTTTTTAATAGTATCTCCCCTCTGCTTTGGAATTACAAAAATATCTTCAACATCTTATTTAATTCTTTTTCAATCATCAAATCCATTAATTTACATTTTACTGTTTTCCATATTCAGCAAACGAAAGTCCATAATCTTTTGTAAAGTACTTATTGTTTTGTCCCTGACCAAAGAAGTCGGTTTTGCCATTTCTATCCAATCTTGATATCTTCACAACCTATTCCTTCATTGTAGGACTTTCAGTTTTTCTGCTAGAAGAGTGTCTCTTACAGATGGCGATGACTAAGGAAACTAGCATCTTTGATGATCTGTAGAATTTCTAGAAGGAACAATTAGGCTGAAAGTCTAGTACATTGAGAGTTTATAAAGCATTCATTGCAAAATGTTGTTATGGAAGACAGGACTAATGAGGTAATCCCAGAAGGAAATGGAAATTAAAGACAAAAAAAATTATTGGATGAGAACCAGTTAGTTAGTTCTGAATGCAAAGATCTTAGCCATGAAACCAACTTGGGCAGGCTTGGAACCAGTCACCCTATCTGAGCCCTAGGAAGGAGGCAATAACCAACCACTTCTGGAATTGTTGCCAGGAAAACTTAAGGGACTTGGTCAGGCAGCTGCCAGGAATAAAAATGGAGTTAAAGGGAAAGAAAGAAAAGAAACTTTTTACAGTTATACAAACTAAGCATTTCTCCAAAATTGTACATTTTAATGGTTAATAAAAACAATATCCTGACCTTGGGTGTTTTGAGGTTTCTGGACATTATACGGACATAATCAGAAAGATACATATACAACTGGCTATAGATGTTGGTTTGAGATTATGGTATTAAGGAAAATATAATAATTTCCATTTTTCCCATGACTATTCATCTTAGAAAAGTTCTTATTTGTTTGTTTGTTTGTTTGTTTGTTTGTTTGTTTGTTTATTTGAATTGTTATAATGACTGAATTGCATAGGATTTATCCCATGATGGTGGCTCATCTAAATCAGGATTGGCATTCTGACTTTTTTTTAAAAAAGTGATTTGTTTACATAGCTCATAATTTCATCCCATTTTATTGAGTGCTAAGGTAAATCTCCATGCGGGAAAAGGATAATTTATTAGTTTAATTTGCATGTACTTAAAAATACAGTTTAAAAAATGCATTGCTAAATAAGAGATTTTGTATCAGATTAACAGAGCGGATTTCTGCTTGGAATTTGAATATTAATTTGCAACCATATTTCACAGATTTGATACGGTACTCATATCACTGTGTTGCAGAATGAAACAAATATAGTACACACTCTTTCAAATAACCTAGGATTATAAAGCCTTAGTGTGAATAAAGCCATGTCCTGGTATACTTGTTTAGTTGTGTTGTAAACAAGCACTACAAGACTTTGTTGTTAGTTGCAAAGTCGGGTCCAACCCATCGCGACCCCATGGACAATGTTCCTCCAAGTTTTCCTGTCCTCTACCATCCTCTGGAATCCATTTAAGCTCACGCCAACTGCTTCAGTGACTCCATCCAGCCACCTCATTCTCTGTTGTCCGCTTCTTCTTTTGCCCTCAATCTTTCCCAGCATTAGGCTCTTCTCCAGTGAGTCCTTCCTTCTCATCAGGTGGCCAAAATATTTGAGTTTCATCTTCAGATCTGGCCTTCTCAAGAGCAGTCAGGGTTGATCTCCTCTAGGACTGACCTGTTGGATTGCCTTGCAGTCCAAGGGACTCACAGGAGTCTTCTCTAGCACCATCTAGAGGTGCCAGCTCAACATCACTCATGTTGGGGGCACCTGTGGCGGCCTGAGCACTCTGCCAGCAAAAATGGGCTCCTGAGCTCCATTTTTGGCTGCGACAGCTTCCTGCAACCCTCTGCCAGTGAAAACAAATCTCAGGTGGGCTGCCTGTGGCCCTCGCATGCACCATTTTGGGCTGTGATGGCCTCCTGCAACGCTCTGCCAGTGAAAATGGAGCTCAGGAGGGCTGCTTGCAACCCTCCCGAGCTCCATTTTTGCTGGCAGAAGCACCATGGGCCAATCCTTTGCTGTTTCCAGGGCAGTCCAGCCAGATCGAAGCACCCTGTGGGCCGAATCCAGCCCCTGAGTCTTGATTTTGATATCCCTGATCTAGTTTGTAAGTGAGCAGAGCAAGGCAATAATAATCAGAAATATTTGACTTGCACCTAGGATTTGGAGATACTATTCAATAATGTTGTTGCATATTTCTCTGTAAAGCTAAGTCTGGGTTTGTGAATAAGGATATTTTCACAAAGAAGGTGAAAACTGGTACATACAGAGAGTTAAAATTTTCATTTTTCTACAAATGGTAGCACTGAGCTTTTTCATGAAAATTGTATAGGTGGCCTCTCTTCCTGAGATCGGAATTGCATCTGCTATTACAAATAATGTTTTACTTCTCGAATTGATGACTTATAATATCTCTAAAATACCACTTGCCAACTACAGTACATAGTTGGCCTATTAGAAATATAATTTCTTATATTTTAAATATATCATTTCATACATTAAAAAAACCCTACAATGTATATTTTAAAATATAATTTCATACATAAAGAAAAACCTACAATGTATACAGTACTCCTATAAAAGTTGTTCAAAAATATTAATATGCTATTAATATGGAAGAGTAACCTGAAAACCCAGTGAGAACAACAAACTCAAATTTATGGCTGTTTTGCCATAAACACCAAACATCCCAAGAGAAAATAAATTCCAAATAGATATGAATCTTCAAAATCAATACTATAAATACTGGTCAAATCAATGCAAAGTTGTAGGTAGCATTCAAAGTTTGGGTTCTAGTTTTTTATTTTGTGAATAGTAAAAAGGTTTACTCAACGGAAAGTCAAGATATTGTGTTATTGTTCCAATAACGCCCCCTGGTCTAAGTATCCTGAAGTTTACAAAGCCTTTCCTTTCTAATATTTTTGTAAACTGTTCAAAACTTTATTCTGCTAGATTTTCAACCTGTTAAATATTTGGACTATTGAGAGTATAGATTATGTTCTTAAAGAAGCACATTGGTGAAAAAAAAATCGTAACTCCTCATGCAAAGTGATAGGATGAGAGTTAACAGTGACTGAGGTGGAAAGAGTAAAGAGAAACTGTTCCATAAGTATGTTGACATGAGTATGCATCCAATATTTAAAAAGACAACAGCAATTTAGGAATATTAAGAAATGGTACTGAAAGTAGAAATGTCAATATCATAATTGATATTGATATATCATAATTGACATTCAGCTGCCTGCAATTACTGTAAGTTTGAATCTCACCAGGCTCAAGGTTGACTCAGCCTTCCATCCTTTCTAAGGTAGGTAAATTGAGGACCCAGATTGTGGGGGCAATAAGCTGACTTTGTATAAATATACAAAAGTATGAAGGCTATTGCTTAACGCAGTGAGCCGCCCTGAGTCTCCGAAGAAGGGCGGCATATAAATCAAATAAAAAAAATAAAATAAAATAAAATAAATAATACCAGGGGTGGGATTCTACCGTTCAGACCGATTCAGGTGAACCGGTAGCTCCGGCGATCAGCTTGGAGCGAAACGGTTTTCTCCGACAATCAGCTGGGCCCACCCATCTGCCCTGTGCTTTACTTACCTTTATCTTCGCAGCTGATTAGTACAGTAGAGCAGATTGCTGCACCTCAGCTGTTTTATTTCCCTAGCAGTAATGCAAAAGGTGATTTTTTTTGTTGAACTGTGCATGTGCGTGCATCGTGGTAGTTTTAGAAAATATACTTTTCCCAAAAAGTAGTAGTTTTAGAAAATATACTTTTCCCAAAAGGTTTCCACAATTTTGGCCACCCCTGTACTTTTTTACACGCCAATACAAACTTTAAAGCTAAATGTTCAAGAAGGAGAAACTTCAAATTTGCCCTTGTTTTGCTTTCTTTCTCTCTTCCATACAAGAAGAAAAATCAATTTTGGATTCACTCTCCCTGGGATAATTCCTGATTTAAATTTTGTACGATCCAGGAATTCAGATCTAAATCCTAAATCCTGAATTTAGGCAACTGGATAGGCCATATTTTGATAGTGGGTTTTTTTCCTTATTCATAAATACTCCTTAAAAACAAAGACAGATACCAATAAAGTAAAACCAGAGCTTTTGTAGGCAAGGCTGGTGAAAGCTTAGAAAATTTCACCATGTATTTTTCAAAGGTTTTAGTTCAATTTTAGAAATTCAAACCTTTTTTTTAAATTATTGTTGCTGTTGTTGTTTTGTTATTATCAAGTTTAGATTATAGAAGACTAGTCTTATGACCAAGAATCATTTACCAATGCAGACGGAGGAGGGCACAGTGAGTCCCAAGATAATTATTAAATTGAAACACAAGATAAAACAGAAATATCTGAACTGGAAATATAATTAACATAATAAACATAATAAATGCAGCGGACAAATGTAGATATATGTTAACATATCAAAGCTACAAAACTAATAAAATACAACAAATAGCAGCCTCATGAAATGCAATAACACTACAGTCTTTTCGTTATAATTACATTTTGGCTTTGGGGAATAAAGTCAATCAGATTATTCAAAGAAAACTGAATTCTAGGTTATCAGACCGCATTTTAATTTTTCTAGAGTTTTGGAGTTCGACGTGAAACTTCCCCTTCTTTTGCCAGTCTGGCAAGAAGGAAAAAAAAAGTTACCTTTGAGATTTTTCTTCACAGATTGTGTCCCTTTTAGAAAAAAAAATCTAAGCATTATTTATTTATTTATTTATTTATTTATTTATTTATTTATTTATTTATTTATTTATTTATTTATTTATTTATTTATTTATTATTTATTTATTTATTTATTTATTTATTTATTTATTTATTTATTTATTGGTTCAATTTATATGCCGCCCTTCTCCGGAGACTCAGGGAGGCTTACAATGCATTAAGCAATAGCCTTCATAGTTTTGTATATAGCTGCTTAGTAGGGCTTTTGCTCCCCCCCCCTCAAGCGGTGTTCTTTTTTATACAAAATCAGCTTATTGCCCCCACAATCCGGGTCCTCATTTTACCTACCTCGAAAGGATGGAAGGCTGAGTCAACCTTGAGCCTGGTGAGATTTGAACTTGCAGTAATTGCAGGCAGCTGGTGCTACTTAAGAGCACTTTAGTCTGCTGTGCCACCAAGGCTCTTATTTATTTATTTTTGCAAAAGAATTAAAGTTGTAGCCTTCCGATCTTTCTAGAATAGAGCCAGCGTGTCACCTTCAGACTAAGATAAATTATAGGGGGCATCATCTCCAGTCTGTTCTACTATATTCTGAACTAATTGAAAAACAAAATTTGACAAATATACATTTGAAAACATCTTCCCAGTTATGTGATAACAGCGTGATGGGAGATAACCAGTGGTGAAATCTGTTGTGGCTCCGTTGCTTGAGCCTGGGCTATCGACAGATGCAGACTCTGAGAGTGAGGGGGAGGAGTTGGCAAGGCCTCACTTTCCAGGACCCTCCTCTCTGGCAATGCCTCCGGAGGACACCGAAGGCCAAACGATAGGCTGCACATCCCTGCAGCCACAGGTGGACAGCGACGAAGAAGATAAATGCTGCTGGTCCCTTGGCAGAGGCGCAGGGAGAAGCGTGCGCAGCAGAGGGGAAAGCATGCCAGAGATTAGCTGAGTCACTGGACCACACCCCACAGGGTATAAATGTGGGTGTGGTGGCCGGTTCAGTTTGTGATGAGCAAAAACTGGAAATAATCCATTATCTCTGCGTTACTGGACTTTGCCTGCTTTATCGGACTGAATTTGGATTAATCCTTGTATTGTTGAAACTCTGCCTGTTTTATCGGAATGCTTGCAGTCTAATCTTTGTTTTGTGTGAGTAAAGTCTGAATTGGCAGCTAGCCACTGGGTTGCTGCCAGCTTTATCTTCAAAGACTTTTGTCGTGTGGCTTATTAACTCCGGGCCATCTGTGGGGGTGTGGGGGTGGTATGGGGACAGAACAAAATCTTCCCTGGTTTGCTACAGGTTTGCTGCTCGGGCATGCGCAGTGTGCGCAAAATGCACGCTGCACTCACATGTGCAGTGTGCACAAAACACACGCTGTGTACGCACAGATGCACAGTATACGCCAAATGCACACTTCGCACGGAAAAAGGAGGCTTGGGAAGGTAAGTAGAACAGCGAGGGGGAAACAGCTGTGCCGCGCAATTTAGGTTCACTAGTAAGCAGGATTTCTGGCTTTCTAGCGATTTTAAATCACGCAGCACAGCTGATCATCAGAAATACCAGTTCGAAGGAACCAGTAGCTTTTTTTTTAACTACCGGTTTGCCCGAACTGATAGTTTTTATCACTACCGGTTCACATGAACCGGTGCAAACCGGTAGGATTTCACCGCTGGAGATAACCAATTCACAGCAGGGCAGGTGACGTATATAACTTTGTGAAACCATTTTATATTTATGGCATACACAACGAAACTTGAAATGATGGTTCTGAAAGACCGAACAAAAATCAGAAGGTCGAGTATGTACACACAACAGAAATATAGCACCAGCCTATTTTTTTTATAAACCACTTGCTGCTATCGCCAAGGTAATATATCTCCAGTGACCTAGAATAAAAATGTCAAAGCAGACATTGAATACTTGGGAATGTTCACACAGTTAAATGACATGTTCACCTTCTGCTTCATTGCATCAGAATCCCATATTCTTCATCCACATCACCTGGTAACCATAATCAAACCAAGTTGCATGTCCTTAATGATTCTGCTTGTTTTTAGCCATTATTACAAGAAAATGGAAAAGCCAATGGAGCTTGATAAAAATCATTTCAGGCTCTTACTTAGCATGGCAGCCTTTCTATTCCCAAGCAGACTTTGTACTATTGCAGCAATCACACGGCATTCTACACTCAATAAATTCGGTGTATTCATCCTTCTTTGCAGACTGCTCATGCTTAGAGATTTTCTCCCTAAAGATTTTTCAGTTATTTTAACATATATGTGTATATATTTACTTGCAGTATTATACAGTAGTTGCCAAAATTGTGGAAAGTGTATTTTCTAAAACTAGCTAATAACACCACTTTTTTTTTGGAGTAGTACCACAAAATTATATATCAATGGAAAGATAATTTAATGAAGAATGTAATGCAATAACTTTTATGAAGGATTTGCTATTAGAATAGCAGTTACAGTATAAAGAAGAAAAGTGAAACGTAGAAAAAACGAGATATACAGAAATGATCACCATAGAAAAAAAAGAGATATACAAAAGTTTTCACCATGTCAGTTAATACTTAGTTGGGCAACTGTTAGTATGATTGATGGCCTTACAACGTCTTCCCATGGAGTGAACCAAGTCTTTTAGTTCTTCAGCTGTTATCATGTGAAACCAAGATTGAATGATTGCTTCTATTAACTGGGATTTATTGCTGGGTCACTTCTGACTAATAAGTTGCTTTAGTGGGCTCCATAGATTTTCAATTGGGTTAAAGTCTGAGCTATTCCCAGGCCATTCCAGCAGTGGAATAGGATTATCTTGAAACTCAAAAAAAAAAAAAAGTGGTGTTATTAGCCATCAAACCTCAAAAATACACTTTTCCCAAAAGGTTTCCACAATCTTGGCCACCACTGTACATTGTGTCTTTCCTCCAGGTACTCCAGGGCAAATGGTTCTTTGCTGGGGACAATTTAGCATGTTGATACTAACCTTTATAGAGCTAAAGAGAGGAGAGATCATATCTACTGCTTTAAACTTTCTGAAGATTGGGGATGAACTCTCTCAGAAGTTGCCTATGGAGATTCTCAGTCATCCAGGTCATGGTTGATCCAAAAGCAACTGAACTTTATTTTTGAAAGTCTTGAAAAACAAAGTCCAGCTGCCTTTTGAAAAAGCACCTTCGAGATGATGCAACAACATATTGATTTAAAACTGGAATTGTTCCTGTTGGGGATTTTACCAGGAATTTATAGTAAAGAGACAGATTATTACATAATTTGGAAAAAATAGTATGAATGGCTTGAGACTAGAAATAAAGAACAATAAACACAGGGGAGAATCTAAAAATGTAAAATATGTATATAACAAATATATAGAAATGTATAAAATTAAGGCTATTACTGTTAGAAAATACCATGAAACCAAAGAAAAAGGGACAATGAAGAAAACGAAACAGTAAGAGATACAGGGGGAAAGGTACAAAATGGAAAGAAGACCACTAAGAAACATTGGTTAAAAAGAGAATATATTTATATGTTGTATGTTATGTAATTGTCTTATTGTGTTATAATAAAATAAAATTAAAATTAAAAAAAGAAAGAAACTGTATATTTGATTATTCATGTAATAACTGCAGCTAGAATTGTATTTGCACAAAATTGGAAAAGCGAAGAGATCCCTATAGATGAAAAAGTTGATTAAGAAAATATTAGAATGTGCAGAAATGAACAGATTAACACTTGCAATTCAAGAAACGGAAGAATCAGATTATTATAATATAGGGGAGTTATTTTATCAATGGTTAGAGAATAAATATGAAAGCAATGTATTGTAAAAATAGATAAGTAAAGAAGAGAAATGTTAGTTTTATGTTATATTATTATTATTATTATTATTATTATTATTATTATTATTATTATTA